>VBSM01003169.1:8638721-8676878 GCA_008086735.1 Cheirogaleus medius | reverse complement strand
AGCTGCACTCGGAACTAGGCGCCATCTTGTAATGGCGGAACACCGCGCCCCACAAGGTAGGCATCTTATTTTACATTTTTCATTTGAATAAACTGTTTTCTGAGATGAAAAATTTAACCAAGTCCATGTATTTTGTGAATGGATTAAGAATATGATTCTAGTTCCTCCAAGTCCATATACTATGTTCTTTCTCTATACAACTACAAAGAATAAAAATGAATAAAGCCATGCATATGCTCTAGAAAATATCAGCAAATTTTAGCTAATAAGCTAAATATTTTAGAAAGTAAATTAAGGAAAAAAATCAAATATCTCTAATTTTTGAGTCTGAAAACTGTAACATTCTTTGTAATGACTGAAGATGATAAACTTCCTTCATTTTTTTATGGGCACAGCTCCAGATTTGATTACTTACAATTTTAAAGAAGTGATTCCACTAATTTTCCTGTTGCCAGATTATTATAATGGTTTGTAATATTTTTCTGTCTTAGCCAATGAGCTATTAGTCCAAGTTGTTTTAATGAGCCTTTTTAAATAGAAATGATGAAAAGTTAGATTGACCAGTTTGCCAGAAAATTTATTCTGTTCAAATGCTGAAGTCAAATGTTTTCCATTTGATATAGGAAGTTATATAAAAACTTGACAATATCTGATGCCTTTGTCTTAATATATTTTGAAGCTTAAAGTTTCATTTTCCCTTATCATTAATATTTTTATATTATTTTCAATAAAGATTTCAAAATCAACTTTCAATGGCATGTGACATAAAACCTCTCTCATATATAAGCTAATTTTGTCAAAAATGTTGATCATTTTTAATAGTATTATTTTATTTTCTTTTTTATTCATACTATTTTCATATGATTACAATGTGAATAATTGGCCCAATTATGTGTATAATGGATAAAATTTCCTTTTGTCTGAACAATGCATATAGTGTTTTATTTTTCAATATATATTAAACACATTAGCATTAAAGGAGTACCTTTCCAAAACTATTAATTATAAAAATTAAAATATTTTTATAAATTTATTCCCAAAGATTTTATTTCTGTGAAGCAAAAAGAGAAAATGACTTTTTCTTAAGATAAAATAAATAATTAGGAGAAACAGCAAGTTTTATAATTCTAAAGTTTATAAGGAAAGCAAAACACCATACTAACTGACACAATTTTGAAGAAGAAGAAAGTCAGAAGATTGGCACTACCCAACATAAGACTTACTATAAATTTACAGTAATCTAGACAGGTTTTACTGGCAAAAAAAATAGATAAAATCATCAATGGAACAGAATGTAGAGCCAAGAAATAGACTGACACAGATATATTCAATTATCTTTGACTCTTTGACAAGGAGCAAAGAGAATTCAGTGCGAAAAGTCTAGTCTTTCAAACAAATGGTGCTGGGACAACTGGATATCACATAAAAAGACATGAATCTACATATAGGCCTTGTATCTTTCATGAAAATTAATCCAAAATGAATTATAAACCAAAATGTAAATACAAATCTATAAAACTTCTAAGATATAAAATAGGAAAAAATGTAGCTGACGTTGATTTTGTCAATAGCTGTTCAGATATAATACCAAAATCATGACTCAGGAAGATAAAAATAGTTGCTCTTTACAAAATGAAAAAGTCTGCTCTATGAAAGACATAAAAAAAGAGAATGAGAAGACAAGCCACAGATGGAGAGAAAATATTTACAAAAGACATATCTGATAAAGGATATTAATACAAGTATATGATTCAAAATATACAAGGAACTCTTAAACTCAATGATAGGAACATAAACAACCCAACTGTAAAATGGGCAAATGATCTACTTATACAGAAGACAAATATGTATATGGAAAGATGCTCAACATCATATTCATCAAGTAATTAAAAATTAAAAGATTAATGAGATTTTAAAACATTAATGGGATATTAAAATGGCTAAAATCTAAAATATCAACAGCACCAAATGCTGGTGCTGATATGTAGCAACAAAACTTTCATTTATCACTGATTGAAATACCAAATGTTAGACCCATATTGAAAGACAGTTTGGCATTTGGTACAAAACTAAACAGTCTGTCATATGATTCAGCTATTGTGCTCCTTCTTCATTTACCTAAATGAATTGAAAAGTTGTGTTTACACAAAAACCTATACACAATGTTTATAGCATCTTTATTCATAAAACTTGGGAACAACCAAGATGTCCTTCTATAGGTGCATACATAAATGAACTGAGGTACATCTATACAATGGAATATTATTCAACGATAAAAGGAAATGAGAGATCAAGTCACAAAAATACATGGAGGAACATTGAATGCTAATTAAAAGAAACCAATCTAAAAAGGTTACATACCATATGATTCCAACTATATGATATGTTGAAAAAGGCAAAATTATGGATACAGTAAAAACATGAGTGGTTTCAGCAGATTAGCAGAAGCTATGAAGAGATGAACACAGGGAGCACAGGGGATTTTTTTTTGGCACAGAAACCATTCTGTATGATGTTCTAATGGTGGATACATTATCAGTACACATTTATCAAAACCCACATAATGTACAACACAAAGAGTTAACCCTAATGTAAACTGTGGACCTTATTTAATAATAATGCTTAAATACTGGCTCATCAACAGGAACAATCATTTCACACTAATGCAGACATTAATAATGTGGGAAAACATGGTGTAAAGGGGTGGCGGAGGTGGAAGGGTATATGGAAACTCCATGCTTCCTGTTTGGTTTTCTGTAAACATATAACTTCTCCTAAAAATAAAGTCTATAATTTTTTAAAAATGGGAGAAACTTAGAAGTTTATTTTAGAGTTTGGTAATAAATTCAGTGACTTACAAATTTTGCAGTCCCTCTTGACTCTCTATATCCTGTTTTGTCTACCACTGAAGCCCTTTTTTTCCTTAAAAACAAAACTGTCAGAGTTATCAATAGTCACTATCTCCATTATTCCTCTTTTTCTATCTTTCACCTATTCCATTCCTAATACTCAACCAAGCTGTTTTTATGAAAATCATTGCATATGACCTATATGTTGCAAAATCTTTGATGAATTTTCTGTCCTATTCTGAAATATTTGACACAGATCATTACTCCCAATTCCTTGAAATGCTTTCTTTTCTTGCTTCCACTAATTTCTGTTTTTCCTCCTTCCTCACTAGACTGTTCTTCTCAGTCCCCTTTTGCTGGTGCTTCCTCATTTCTTTGAACTCTAAATACTGAGTGACCTGTAGATCTGTCTTTAGAACTCATTCCTTCCTTCTACATCCACTCATTTACTCTAAAGAGCTTAAGAGTCTATAAGCTAATGAGTCACACACACACACTCCACCGCTTGATCTTACTTCTGAAATACAGATTTACTTATTCAAAATTATACTCAACATTTCCATCTTTACCATAACCCAAACTGCATCCTTCTTACCTCAAACCTGCTCTACTTTATGTCCTCTCCCTCTTCATTTCTATTATTGACTCATATCCTTTTGGTTGTCTGAATCCAAACTACAGATACATTCTTGATTACTTTTCTTATTTCACAGCCCACATTAAAAATATCAGCAAATCTGAGGAATGTGGTGAGCATTGTGGAGGGGAAGGGCATACCTCTAACCCTTGCTAGTGAGAGGCAAAGATATAAAATGCAACCAAAATGTTTGTTCTTTCATATTTTCTTGAAGAAAAAAAAATCAGCAAATATCAACTGGCTCTATCTTCAAATACATCCTAAAATCTGAACACCTCCTACCGCCTCTACTGTTACTTTCATTGTATTCCAAGTCCTCACCCTCTTTTCCTGCTTAACGAAACATTTCCAATACTGATCTTCCTGCTTCTACAACTGCCTCATTACAAGCTATTCAATGGTGAGCTGTCTCACTCAGAGTAAAAGCCACAGTCCTGACACTAGACTATTAAACTCTGTACCAGAGCAGTTCGATGGAAATATTATGTTAGCCTTAAGTGTAATTTTATATGGTCTAGTGGCTATATTTTTTTAAAAAGTAAAAAGAAAGTTGAAATTAATTTTAATTGACCCATTATATTTAAAACATCATTTAAACATATAATCAGTATAAAAATCATTGATATATTCAACATTCTTGTTTTCATACTAAGTCTTCAAAATCTGGTATGTATTACATAACATCTCATATTGGACTAGCTGTATCCAAGTGCTCAATAGAAATGAATGTATTGGTCGGCATAATTGTACTGCCTATCACCCCCTCAATACCTCTTTGATCTCAACATTTATTACATATCTCCTTACTCACTCTGACCTTGTCTTTTTCTCGTTGTTTGAACAGATCCTGTTTTTTGAGCCCTTTCCCACTTCAAGAACATTGCACTTCCCATTCCTTCTTCATAAGATTTTCTCACCTAAATACCTGTAAGTTTCCTTATATTTTATTCAAAAGTGTTTGCTCAAATAAGAGCAATTCTGTTACCTTCCCATTTCTCTCTATACTGCCTCAAGTGGACCTATCACTATCTGGAATAACATATCTTTTCATCATATGAAATTATTAACATTTGATTTTTTTCTTTCAAAATGGTGACTTTACATAGTTCAAATTATATGTGTGCATGTATATATGCATATGTGTCTGTATATGTAATATGTGTGTATTCAGTCTTCCATTACGTCCTACAATATAAGCTATGTGAATGCAAGGATTTTTGTCTGATTATGCATTTTTATAACATCAGCATTTAGTGCAGTGATGCCTTATACTTGATATTAAATAAATATTTATTTAAAAATAATTGTAAAAATTAGTCCTAAAAATTTTTACAAGTAAAAAATAACAATATGGTGTGATACTATATTTAACAAGAGTGAACATTACTGGAAATATTTTGCTAGTTATATATGTTTACCTATTCCTAGCTAAACAATCCACCTCAGAATGTAGTAGCTTAAAATAGGGGTCAGCCAACTTTTTCTGTAAATGACCAGATGGCAATTATTTCAGCCTTTTCAGGTCATAAGGTATCCATTGCACCTAGTTGACTCTACTGTTGTAGCATAAAAGTAGCCACAGATAATATATTTAATATATACCAATGTGTGATGCTGTGTTCAAATAAAAATTCATTTACAGAAACAGAAAGCCACACTATGGACCTTAGTTTTCTAAGACTTAAAACAACAATTACTAATATAATTCATAGTCTGTGGGTCAGGTACATGGCTCTGCCGATACAGGTCAGATTTGGTTGATCTCAGGCTCTCTTATGTGTCTGAGGTCAGCTGGTAGATTGACTGAGCTGACTGTCTAATCTACTTCACTCATATGCCTGGTGTTTGATTGGCTGATGGCTGAGGCAATATGAATAATCAGGCCAAGTATCTTTCATCATCCAAATGGCTAGACTGGGAATAGTCTTGTGGAGGCTTGGCTGTATTCCAGGAAAGAGAGTGAGAGCATGCAAGGCATCTTGAGGCCACATCTACTGACCAAAGAAAGTCACAAGATCATCCCAGATTTAACAAATGATGTATCAGATTTATTCTTTTGGGGGAGGAGTGGCAGAGTCACAATGCAAAGAGGCATGTCTACGGAGAAGGGAAAAGTGACATCCAATTTTGCAAACAATGTACCATACTACAAATTTCATATATTAAACCAAATATGCTATCTCTAGGAAATGGTTCATTTTTAGAAATGCTCTCTATCTGTGTCAAGTAAAAAAATAGAAGGCCGAAATCTTTTCCTGCTTAAACAATTACTGTTATTTTAGTTTACGTGATTGTTTGAATTTGATGAATGTTAATCTTTGCTAACACCTGTAGGTATTGTATATTCTTTAATCATACTTGCCCCATTCTGACTGTTACTGGACTCATCAGAATCATCTGTACCTATATTGTGTCTTTCAATTTGTAATTTCAGTAAAAGATTCTTATAATTTCTATTTTATTATTTATATTATGATGTCAGAAATACTTTTCTTATTGAATTATATTAATTAATGCTCTTCTTTTTGGTAGAAAATGCTGAAGCTTTAACCCCTGAAAATAAACAATTCTAGATTTTAATCTCTACTGTTAAATATCACCACAACGCCTTTCATTTTGGTGGTACCCTAGAGGTAATGATTCAGTCATATATTTTATTACCTTCTATCTCTGTTTTCTGCACCAGCCTGTTTTGAAAATGAAAGCAGATGGAGCTGGACAGAAATGTAGTTCATAGAGACAGTTACTTACTCATTAAAGTTTGTGATAGATCTAAACAGGCAGTGCAGAAAGAACTTGTTTTTTATGGTAGCAACTGAATCTTTTTCATACACTGCATTATCCATTTAGGGAAGAAAGTACTCTCTAAAATGAAATTATTTTCAGAGTATTTTGCTCCTCAGAAAATAGGTGTAAAATTAATAAAATGTAGATTATGTTCTAATAAATTTATATTTTATTCATTGGAAAAATCACTAAACATTTTTAAATGAAAGATATTAAATTAATTAATAGTTATCTATACTATTTACACAGGCATCATAGGAAATGGTAAAGTGAAATGGAATTAGAAATTAATTATACAAATAATTCCAGCTCATCAAGGTGATTTGTCTAAGTTATCTAAATGTTTTGAATAGCTTATCTAGAAAACTGTCACATTTCTTGTTATGATTTTATTTGAGATAAATTTATATCATACCACTGGATGAATTAATATTAATATTGAGATGTACTTCAGTATTATTGTCTGAATATCTTCAAATAGAATGATGAGCATTATAGCTATTTATGAAAATATGTGAAATTAATTTACTCTACAGACATTTCTGGTTAAAAGAAGCCACCATAGGGAGATTTACTGATTAGAACTGAATATACCATGAAAACACTTACATTAAAAAAAAAAAGAGTTTGTGAATGTTATTCTAGAAATATGTGTAACATAATATTACTCAATGTTTTCTAAATATGAGATGCATTATTAGTAAAAGGATAAATTTCATATTAGGAAATTTTCTGGAGGGTTAAATAGTTAAGAACTCTTGAGAACATAATTCTCCAGTATTCTTCATTCAGCAATAGTGGCTTTAGCTTCAAAAAGCCTCAAGCATTCTTAAGTCAAATACACACACACACACAGAGTCAAGAAAACCTGGCATATATAGTATTTATAACTTGTTTTTAGTTTGGGGTTTGAAAGGGTAGTGTTTCTAAGTTTGCATATTTTCTTCTGGGTATTTGGGTTATAATTAATTTATATCTCAAAAGATTTGTGATTCTAGTATGTTTATTATCTTGCCCTATGTAAATTAAAAATATATATTTACTGAAAAAGTTAATTGGCATATTTAAAGTTGATGAATAATATTAAAGTAAGATCTAAAGAAATACAATCATAAGGGTTTACTATTCCATAAAAATGTTCACTTTCATTTACTTTATTTCTCATTCCTTCATATACTTAAAAATAACTTTAATTTATCTCTACTGATTATTATTTTAGTGTTAAAATCCTTCTTGGCTTTGGATAGCTCCATGGACTTCACTAAAAATCCTTTTATCTTCTTTAGATTGGGATAGCTAGCTACTCCCTGACATAATTGAAACAAAACAAAACAAACAAACAAAAATCCCAGGTTAAATTAAAGAAACAAACAAAAGAGAAACTTCCCCCCAAGATCTCATCCCTCTCTTCACTTTTATTGAATCCTGATAGCAGTAAACCAGAAGAAAAGATTATGAACATATATTATTGCTGCTTATCAGTTATTAGAATCCCTAAGACAGTCTTTTTCACAGAAACTTCCACATTTCAGTTCTCAATGCAGAAAACTTCCAATTCTCCTTAGCTATCTCTCTATTTTATTTTACTTAGTGTTAACTATTACTGATTAAACTGTAAAAACTGTAGGTTTTCAAATTAGGAACTTTGAAATCTATTTGTTCAAAGTTCCCACATCTCTTTCAATAGAATATAATTTAACATTAAAAAAGTGAAACAAAATAACTTACTATGCTGAAATTACTCATTTCACATTTAATCAGCCCTTATATAGAAATATCTTGGAACATTCTCATAAGTGATCATACAATCTTTCAGATAGTTTGAACATTTATAAAGTACACTTTTAATATCTCTTTATTCTTGTCCTATCTCTTTATGATTTCTATTAGTTTGCATGTCTTTTAAAGTCAATGAAACTTCAAGGTCAAAGGCTTTGAACTATCACACAATTATTTACATTGTAAATGTTAAAAATTCAGTAAAGACATAGGATAAAAGACTGTTATGCACAGGTTGTAAGGCAAACAGAGCCATTGAAGAGAGAAAGATACCACCAAAGTGAGCAGGAGAAAACGGTTACAGGCAAGGATCATAGCAGAAATCTTGTCTTTAGTCACCACATTCCTGGACTAGCCTGCCAGTAGCAAACAGACACCCAGCCTATCACCATTTATAACTCCCTCAGCAGGTAGTCATGATGCTTGGTGGGTGTTCAGTGAGTGCCGGGAGACTGCTGTGCCCTGAATTAGTTTTATCCTCAAATGAAAAAAGAAAAACAAATGAGTATATAATATGGGAGAGAGAGAGAGAAGATAGAGATGATGTGAATATTAGTGTATATTGCTTCATAGGATTCGTGGACATTGTAAGTTTATATGTATGCATCATTTTATATACATAATTTTATAGACACATATTGCATGTTGTTATTTTGTTATTCACATATTGTTATTTTATATGGATTATAAAGGGTATTTAGCACTAGAATATTCTGCTTAATAAGATAGACAACAGCATTTTAAGTTATGATACTATAAAACATAAGCATTAATCTTTCCAGTAAGGTGGAATCTCATTAACTTAACAAAATAAAGCCTGATGAAATATAGAACAAGGGAGGAGGGCAGTAGAATAAAAGAAGAAATAAAAAGTATTAGGGACTTTCTGATTATCCTAAATGAAGGGGAGCCAAACAACCACTTTTCTCCTACCATTTTTCCTGAAGAAAATATAGAAAAGCCACTTAAAAAGATATTTGGTAAACAGACAAATAAGTTGGGAGAGCTGGAGCCTGGAGTGACAGGGTGGTCTGCTTCTCTCCTTACAAAGTG
This sequence comes from Cheirogaleus medius, assembly GCA_008086735.1. Classification (NCBI taxonomy): domain Eukaryota; kingdom Metazoa; phylum Chordata; class Mammalia; order Primates; family Cheirogaleidae; genus Cheirogaleus; species Cheirogaleus medius. Next base: position 8,667,773 of record VBSM01003169.1, on the reverse strand, counting down.
ACTGCAACATATTAATATACATAGCAGTTCTTTTCAGTTTCCTTTTTTTTATGATGAATTTAGTAATTCCTTTCTTTTTATTTTCTGTCCATTTTAAATCATCTATTGATTGCCTCTATTGTCTTTAAATTCACAAGATTTTTTTTCATTTTTATAGATGATTTACTTATGTTCTTTCTCTACCTTTAAATATCAGTTCCATTTTTGCATTTCTCTTTCAAATTCAATATAAAATAGCAAAATTTGTGTTTTATTAAAATTTTCCCACAGTATGGGAAAATAATTTTATTTACAAGGGATTGCAGATATGTAAGATGAACAACTGTAGAGATCTAAGGTACAATTTAAGGAATATAGTTAATAAATTTTTATTGGATTTAGGGATTTTTTTGTTAAATAAGTGGATTTTAGCTGCTCTTTCCCCCCCCCCATAAAAAGTAACTATGAGAGATGATAGATCTGTTAGTTTACTTCACTATAATAACCATTTAACTATATGTGTGTGTATATGTAAAATATATCCTATATATATGCTGTAAACCTCTAATATGCACAATATTTATTTAAGAAATAAACAAAAGTTTTTCCTAATTCAAGTTTACAATTTCATGTTATGATGCATATTATGAGATTCAACATACAATATTTGGAACTGTAAGTTGGTAAGGACTACTCAGAAAAGACCCACTTCTTACACATTGAATTTTATCTTGTCTATGTGTAGCTGTAACATACTGTGTAGACAGTGAGGGACCGAAAGCTCTCCTGGAGATGGGGGCAGCAAGTGCCCTTCTTCAGATAACCAGCACACCTGGAGGGAAGAGTATTGTGCTGCCAATCAGAACTCAGCATGCTGACCATAAAAGAGGAGGGGATTCCCAGAAGAAGGAATTCCCAGAAAGCCAAGCAGCACTGCGGGAGAAGGGTATGGAAGATGACCAAAAGCAATCTCGAGCTAAACTGTAACTTGTATAGCACATGGCCATCTGTGTGAGACCCATTGGTATAAACTTATCAGAGAAGTTATCAAATGCATAAGTTACTTTATGAGTGTATAAGTCTTTCTCTAAAGTGTTTCAATTTGTGCAGGTCTCTGGGAGAACATTTATTAAATTAATATAAATGTTCTCGTGGTATGACCCATTTACCAATGTGTTCGCTATATTCTGACACTCTATTTTTTTATGAAGCTTATATGGGTCTTAAATATTCTTTCCCTGATGGCATTATTTTATATGAATAGCACTGAATTTAATCAGAAACATCCTTAGAAAGTTACTTGGATTTAGAATGCCTAGGGTTTTATATTTCTGGTAGAGTTACTGAGTCATCATGTAGCTCCGGGTCAGTCACTTAACTTCTCTATACCTAAATTTATTCTATGTTGGATAAGTACTGTGGTACAAATATGTCTTTGGGTTCACAAATTAAAAGTTTTTACAGAGTAAAACCTTTTTAGGTTACTTACATGCAACAGAAAGATTAGGTCTGCTAATAAGATTTGTCAGTAATATTTTCATGCCAGCAATCTCAAACTAGGGCTCTCCAGGTGGGCCCGTGGCTAGCTGTGCTTGTTCTGTTTCAGTTCATAATCTCTACTTTTATCTCTGGCATGAGCAAAGTGCAGATAACAAAGATTTTCTGACTTGTAGTGATTAATTCACAACTTATCCATTCATTCAGAAGATATTTATCAAGTGCCATACATCAGCCCATTGATATCACAGTCATGCATTCCATTAATTCTGAGGGCTATTTTTTCCCACTGTTTAAAAAGGCAAATTAGTAAGTGGTTTTTCAGCAAATGATGAATACTCATTGACAAGTACTTTTGAGGAAATGATGTCATGATTTCCAAAAAGATAAAAATAATAATAGTAGTGACATAATAATGATGTATATGTTGATCGCTTATACACAAATTTCCATGGTGACAATTTACACGTTAATAATATTTCTGGACAAGATACCTTTATGAGATAATTATAGGTAAAGAACTGAGGGCCAGAAGACTTAAGTAATGTACATAATACTTGATGGTATTGGAACTGGAAAACACGTGGTCTAAATATAGATTCCAAGATCTTAACAATCACAGTTAAAAGAGTGCTTGCATCCCTACAAATTTTGGAAATATTCATTTGCATATAAATAATTATCATAGATTCTCTCTCCAACTGCTAATAAATTGTCAGACAATTAACAGAATATACTTCAGTGTGGGTGAGTTAACAGACCAGAGCTTTTCTGTTAGCCAACCTCTACAAACTTTAATCTTTAGAAGAAAGCCTATAATAGTAATTAATTAGAGGTTAAATTTTTGTAGACTGGAAAATAAAGATTTAATAAAGCATTACAATTTTAAGTTGGGTAAAGAAATGAGGCACTATAAAAGGTCAAATTAATCAAAGAATTTGGGGGAATGGAATGGAATGTTTTCATTTTTTAGTAAAACTTTATATTGAACTTTCCAAATTTTATATCATATGAAACAAAAAAAAAAAATTGTGTTTTTCTTCCAGTTGGTTAATCTAGAGACAGAATCAAAACAGTACAAACAAATGCTAAAGTCCTATAATTAATCGTGTGTCTCAATCAGAATAGGTCACTCATGCTATTACAATAAAATTTCTCCAGATGTTTATAGTTCAACACCATAGTAATAATAGTAAACTACAGATTTATTTCTGGCTCAGTCTGTGCATCCATTGCTGGTCAGCTGTGGACTCTGCTTTACCCTATCCTTACTTGAGGATGCAAGAGAATTGACCTGTCTCTATTGACCAATCTCAGCTGCTTAATCTCAAGTATCCTCATCATTTCGTCTAGTTGGTTGCAGTAGACATCTGCTGTAATCAGTTGACTAGGTTTCATGAAGCTGCCGTGGATAATACAAGCACTGGACAACCAAACAGACACCATTAGCTTTTATTAATGAAAATTTGGTTTTGGACTGTGTTTCAACACTTCATCTTTAACCGACCATTGTGCCAAACACTTGTGATTGACAAAAAGAGTCCATTTTTTATCACATGTAACAATACTGTGTAGAAATGGTTTGTCTTTATGTTGTGACAGCAAAGACAGGCAAGCTTTGAGACGATATTCCTTCTGATGCTCATTTAATTCATGTGGAACCCATCTATCCAGCTTCTTTACCTTGCCAATTTGTTTTGAATGGTCCACTATTGTTGGAATAGTAATGTCAAATCTTGCTGCTAATTCACACATGTAGGTTGAGATGGATTTGCTTCTGCTACAACTTCCAGTTCATCATTAACCACCTTGGTCTCAGGCTACCCATGTGGCTCATTTTCAAGATTAAAATCATCAGAAGGGAACTTCTCAAACCATCAACATACTGTGCGTTCACTAGCCACATCCTTCTCAAACCCTTCAATGATATTTTGAGCTGTCTCTAAATGGTTGGTTCCACGATGGAAATTGTATTTAAAAATAACATGGATTTTTTTTACTTATCCATGGTTTCTCAAAAACTGTTCTATAAAAAATTTTGAAAAGTAATCACAAGCCAAACCATGCATTTGAAAGACTGAGGATGTACCTTCACAATTAAAATAAAACAAGAAGTTTCAAAGTGAAATGTCAGAGATGCCAACTGTCAAACTTAGTACTTAAGTAAATCAAACATTTCCTACTTAATAACCAAATATAATATAATATTACAAATGTTTTCTTTGATGAGCATGCCTTAAAGTCTAAGAAAGAACCATTTTATCTCTTGACAAAGGTCTAAACATATTTCCTCATATTCATTCCCTTCCTATTTTAAAGACAAATTTTACGTCAGATAAAAATGGAAAAAAAAAGTCAGAAAATAATCTACATTTATTGAGTTGTTTATATCTGTTTGTGTGTGATTATGTAAAGGTTTAATAGAGATGCTGTCACCTATAGATACTATAATCTGAATTTTAGTGTCCCTTCAAAATCCATATGTTGAAATTCTAATCCCCAATGTAATGGTATTGCTGGAGACCTTTGGGAGGTAATTTAGGTCACCAAGGTGGATCTTTCATAAGTACCCTTATAAAAGAGACAACAAGGATCTCTCTAGCCATCTTTTTGCCATGTGAAAATACAAGAAGACAACAGGCTGTAACCCAGAAGAGAGCCCTCTCTACACCCCAAACATATTAGCATCTGGCTATCATATTTTCAGCCTCCCCAAATTGTAAGAAATAAATTTCTGTTGTTTATAAGCCACCTGCTTTATGATACTTGTTATAACAACTCAAACTAAGAAAATAGGTTAATATTGATAATAAGTTAAACATACAAGCATATCTTCTTTTCCTCTCCTTGTTCTAAGCTATTTATGTTATTGAACTATAGAAATATAGGTGTTCATTTATTTGGTTTCATTAAGCATCAGCACAGAAATTCAACAGTAAGATAAACTTAGAAAATTTCTGAATTAGAACATCTGCCTTAATGGAAAACCTGTTTCAAAATATTGATGATTCATTGAAATAGAAACTCCACCTTAATGAAAACCCTTGAAAAATGTTGACAGAAGAAATATGTCACAATTATGTCAGTGTAGCTTTCATATCCCTTTGGAAAAAAAGGAATCTCTATTTCCGTATATCATTTCATATTATTAGAAACAATTGATCTATTCATATTAGGATAAAAAATGTGCCACTTAAATGTGTAATTTGTGTGAGGTTTTGTAACTAAGCATTGTTCAATGAACAAATGCAACACATATACGTTTGTTCCTATACTTTATGAAAGTTGCATTTTCATTCTGATGCCAAAGTTTTATGTAAAGCAATTATTCCGTTTCCTTCTGAGGAGTTCTAAGCAAGGATTTTTGTGTTAGTGTTTGACATCCTTTCATTAAAATTTCAGTGTGAGGCTATCTCTTCAGATGAAGTTTATTTTATCCTAGTTTATTAAGTTTTATCAATGTAATATCATCTATCCACATGGTTTTAATGTCCAGTAGATAAGACAGTGACATTAAGAGCAATAGAAAACTTGTCTTTCTCCACTCCCCACTTTTATTCCCAGAGACAATCATTTTCAGTGCTGATATTAGTTTTACATCAGTTTGATATATGATATATTTGTTTTATATTAGTTTTATATTAATATTTATATTTGTTTTATATTAGTTTTATATATAGTATATTTGTCTTTGTATTTCTATAATATTTTTACACATATTTATTTGCTTATCCACTATGGGTAACTATTGACTTCTGATTCTTAATCCTACTAACCCTGTGTTGTTTTTAGAACACATGATTCTACTGTGTCACATGCCTATATTATTAATATATATACATGATTGGCTTCATAGACTGTACCTGGATCTTCAGTATAAAATATGTTTTGAAATTTTGCTCATGTCAGTAAGTAATCTTCTGGTAAAATTATTTTAATTGTTGCATAGTATTCCAGCATATGGATGTTTCATGATTTATTTAAACAATATCTTAGTGTTAGAAATTCATGCTTCATTGTAATACTTTACTTTTTATTCAATTAAAGTGATACCTCTCTTATCTGTGTATCACTGATCTGGAAAATTTAATAATTGAGACCATAGCTGAGAAACTGAGCCTAGTTAGCAAAGGGCCATCAGACACACACACACATCCCTCCACAAAATCTGTGTTAGAACAACCATCTTCCTTTTGTAAGGTAGAGCCCAGCAGAACCCCCCATAGAGCTTAACTACTGTTATAAATTAGATGAGCTCTGGGGACACGTGTTCAGAAAATGCCTTCCTAGAATGAAACACATAGACAACAACCAAAATTAGCAGCTAGGAGGCTGACATTAAGGCAGAAAAAAGAAAGGCAAGTTAGAAAATTAGATATCAGAACTCAAAAACAGAGTAGTCAGAGACTCTTTAACATATGGGCAAACGTTTCTACAGTCCCAAATAGCCCATCAATGCATAACTGTGTTGTAACACGCAACATAGAACCTGTTTTTTTCTCTAATAAGGACCATTAAGCCATAAAGTAAAGATAAAATTGATTTTGATAGCAACTGTTCAAGATTAAAAGATATTATATTATATATTTTGGATATATTTTCATGTTTAAAAAATCCAGACTTTGCAATATTTTTTGAATATTATAAAGTAACATTAGTTATCTGAATATTTGGCAGATAACATATACAAAGAAAAGCTTAGAAGCTTAGAGTCTTTGAATAAGCCAGATCTGCATTTGAATCAAAGATCGATCAATTGGCTATGTGATATTGTGCAGATAAATGAATATAAATTAATATCTTTTCAACATTAGAATAAGTGTATTATATTGAGAAATATGGCTATTGTACAAAAGTCCTGGCATACAATAAACATGCAGTACATGAATCCTATCATAATTGTTCACTAATATCAAATTTTTCCTATTGTGATGACAATGGAATGTAAAGTTACTAGAGCAAAAATATTGTTAAATTTTTTATTTTTTTTAACTGAAGCAAGCCAAATTTCATTGGCCTCTATCTATCATAACTCTGCTTTACCCCTGGGCACCAAGTTGGACTGAAACACACAGGCAAAGGAATAACCCCTTGTGTGGGGAAATACCAGTCTTCTTCAGCCAAAATTGCAATACTAGTGAACTTTAGAAATAGTAGTAATGGCCATAAACCTCAATGGTGCCTAAAGGGAGGGAGTTGACTACTATCTATATTAATTTTTTTTATTCACCTCAACAAAGTGCATAAGAGTTTTACAATATGTCTTCATAAACGTTTTTCACTAATCTATTACTTTAAAATATTAAAAAATACTTAAACTTGGAGCTAGATATCCTTTTCCTCAAAACTGAAGTCAGTAACTCTATTTCATTACAACTTCAACAATAAAAAAATCCACAAAGATTCCATATATACTTAGCATTTTGTCCCCCACCTCAGAAAAGCTTCTCTTTGGTACTGCAATGTAACAGTGAAGTCACTGTCAAATTTACAGTGCTTTAGAGTTGGACAGCTCACATCAGTGAATGCTCACATGGGTACTTTGCCCAAACAGCATGTGTGCAAATGAAGCTCATGTGCCCAAAAGAAAATGGGATCAGGAAGCTTGTGGTTTAATTATATCTAGAATAAAACTTGAGCTATTCTCTAATTTATTTTGAAGACACATCACTTTAATGAGGTTTCGATGAACTGTGCACCAATTGCATGGTGTTAAAAGCAAAAATGTGCTGCTCTTTTCTTCCCTCTGCAAAAGTAAAGATATTGATTAGGCCCATGATTAAGTACTATGTGAAAACAATTTTCCATAAGCATGAGCCCACTGTATATTTCCTTTTAATTGTAAAGAAACCATGTGCCAAGCCAGTATTTTTGGCTAAATACTGACGTACAATAAATGTAAGCATGGTCAGGCAGTCTAGGTGAACTGATAAATGCCGGGAATGTGCGTGCGTGCATGTGTGTATGTGTGTTTATCAGCTATTTTCATCCAGTAATTTTGCATGATCTAATGCCTATTTTGTCTGTTCACTGAGTAATTTGTATAGCTTTATTAATATGTATACTGGATGAAAAATTTAAATCATTCATTTTTTTATATATTCAACTATTATGGCCCTAGTATTGCACTAATAGATGCAGATACAATGTGAGCAGGTCTATCTTCTTGAAGTTTATGAAGGAAATGGACACCATTAAAGGATCACATTCTCGATGTTTTTCTTTGCTTTTTATCACTGCAATAAGTGCTTCTAGAGAGAAGAATATGATGCTGTAAGAGAGTAATATTGGAGGGTATTTAAAATCACAGAGAATAGGAAAGGACTTCCTAAGAAAGTAACACTTCAGTTAAAGGAAAATAGCAGCTAACCAAGTGGCAGGACACACGTGTCTATATTTTGGTAACTCTATTTTAGTACTTCCTGGGAAAAATACCATTACAGGTATGGCCACCCAGGTAAAAATGAAGATTTAAAATATATATATCAGGAAGATCTTCCCTAAATTTGTCTTCCTTGTTTTTTTCAGATCTTGTCTTTCCTCATTCAAGTATTTGGATAAGTAATTTTCTTAAAAAGAATATGGAAATAAATTTGTGAAACTCTTAGGAAATGGTTGTAATTTAAATTTGCAGGTAATATTATTAAACTTTCCTCACAAGATTTAGCTTCACATTGTGCCTCTAAACTCCTGGCCAGGAAGGTATATAAAACAACACATAGAGTCAAGTCTTTGTAAGACATACTGAAAGCAATTTTCTCTGATAGAAGATTATAATTCACTGAAACTTCAGGAAAAAACATCTTCCCTTACAACTTTCTCAACTGGTTTTTGTATTAAATTTATGAGTTTAGAAAGTTAAGAATATAATTTCAAGGAATTTATGAGTTTCCTCCTAAATGTTAGATCCATAGTCTAAAGATTATGCTGATTTATAATTAGACCAAATAAATCTTAGAAAGCACACAATTTTTTTTGTTAAATAATGTCCATGAATTGAGACATCATTGGGAGGACATTAGGAATAATTTGTACTAATAACGCCTTTTCATTTTTAAAAAATATACATCACTTGTTCCTATGTATCTCCTTCACCGTATGTTTGCTTTGCATGAACAGTTTCAAAATTATGACACCTTTTAAAGCTCTTTATGAATTATGTGTTGATATTAATTCTTTTCAAATAAACATAAAAATTTGGAAAGATTTTATAAGGTTATCTGGCTCATTTTTGAAACCCTGGAACCCCATCTCAAATATATAATGTGGTCCATTTTAAATAGCTTCTTCCATTTATTCTCTTATTCTTTATGAGTAGTTTAAGGTATAACAGATGCCGTTTTATTCTATGTAACATCCATTTCTATAACACTTACCAGTCCATTGATACTAGTGGATTTATAGGGAATAAGATTTTACTGTAGTTTTGTATATATCATTTAAATGGCCTTCTAAGCATCTCCAGAAATTGCTGAGGGCATCACACTCATGTTCATCATCAGTTTCCTTACTATTGAATATGGTATTTCCCAATGTGGCAGACATCAGAAGCCACAAACATGTCAAGTAAGGAGACGATGCACCCCTTCTTTGAAGCAGTTTGTGTTAGACATTAGCCAAATTGTACTGTTTCTTTTCCCATAATTTACAGGGTTTTCAGTAAAACAGCTCTTTCAAATCTAATCCATAGTCTCTCTACATTATATTGAGATTATTTTTCAAAAAAGGGTGAGTACATAGAACATACCTGAGTCAAAGACCCAGTCTTATATTCACAGTCATCTGCTTTCTGGTAAATTTTTTTCTTGGGTGCCCCTTATCCCATTGAATCTTGCTTTCCTTAGGAAGAGACCTTCAAAGGGGCTCTTTGCTCTTGCAGGTAAGCTAACTTCTGATGAAATAAGCCCATCAGTTTACTAGACATGACCACTTTTGAATTCCAGTTTGGACTCCAAACTGGAATTCAACTTATCTAAGAATTTCACTAAATGCCTACTATGTCTTGGACACCATATTCAGACCATGAGAGTTCAGAAATATGAGACATAGTGCCTATTTTAATCCAGCTGGAGATATAGCCATGCATATCATTTCAATACAATATGAAAGTCACTTAAAGATACTGACTGTGTGCTGTGGAGGCACATAGTGTGGAAGATAAAGAAAGCCAGATACTGGTTTTAGCAGTAAGGACAGGTATTAATCAGTGATATACTATTGTAGTAGGGAAAATAGTCCAAAATCAACTAAACTCAAGTTTGATTTTTATAGAGGTGACTGGGAGCTTTAAAGGGAGAATGAGGGAAGAGGGAGAGGAATAGAGTCAGGGAAGTGAAGCCCATTTGCGTTTCCTATCTGGCACTTATTGAAGCTAGGCCCCCGTCCTCCAGAGGCTAGGAGACAGACACCTTATCTTCAAATGGCTTGAACAAACAGTACATTCCTTTGGCAACATTGGGTTTCTTAGGCAAGCATTTTAAGGGTAGCTAAAGTCATTCTTCTAGGGATATGGCCTTGAACTGTTAGAAACAGTATTTTGTTCAAGTTTTTATAGGCCAAGGAATAAGTAAAAGAACTCAGAGTAGCCTGGCTAGACTTTGGACAAGGCGAGAATCATTGTCAATAGAAATTAATATCTGACTTTCCCATAATTGTCTAATTTTCAGGCTTAATTTTTTTGCATACTGTTTTGCCTGATATGTGATTATCTTCATCGAGAAGAACCATAAAAGCTTAAATATTGACAGACAGATTTCTTTGAAAAGAAATACAATTAAACTGAATTATGTGACAAAAATAAATATATATGGTTATATGTGTGTTTAAATATGTAGCATATACTGGGTTGAACAGTACACCCCATTCTCCAAATCCATATCTACCTGGAACCTCAGAATGTGACCTTAATTGGAAATAGGGTCTTTGCCCATGTAATTAAATTGAAATGAAGTCAAACTAAATTAAGGTGGGCCTTAAACTAAAAATGATGATGTCTTTATAAGAAGATGATAAGAGATATAGACACGCAAGGAAGAACATCATATAATTACAATGCTGGAGATTGGAGTGATGCATATATCTACAAGACAGAGCTCCCAAGAGCACACACCAGAAGCTAAGAGAAGGGCAAGGAAAAGGTTCTTCCCCAGAGTTTTCAGAGGCAGTCTGGTCCTGCTGACATATTGATTTCAGATGTCTAGTCTCCAGAATTGTGGCAGAATACATTTTCATTGTTGTAAGCCACCAATTCATTGTACTTTGTTACGGAAGCCCTAGGCGACCAACCCATAGTGTCATCTATATATGAGGCCAGTAATGCAGAGGTTGAGAAGGATAAGAACCCAACAGAAACAATGCTTTGTGTTTACTGAGGGTGAGGTAAAAGTGATTGGATCTGGGGTGCAGGAGTGGAATTCACAATTTACATTTTTAACACTTCTTTTCCATGGTGGTATTATGTTGGAACTTTATCCTTTCAGTTTTGCGTTTTCAGTAGTTTGCAAATACAACATTTACCAAAAAAATACAGATTATGAACATTGACAAAGTTTAAATCTTATTCAGAAGAAACTGAGGAAATCTACATATGTATAACCTGAGTGAATATCCCATGTTAGGCTAGGGTGCCTTGGCTTACCAGGAGCAGACCATGATATATCATGAGTATATGAAAGTTTTAACTTCTTTATTTAATCTTGTTATTTGGGGTTTTATATTAAAGTGACTTTTCATGTATAGGCACAAAACTGACAATACATATCATAAGAGAAAAATTACCAGCATTTACCCCCCTCATTTCTACAACTTTGGTGTCTCATTGAATGTGATAAAAAAAGAAAACAATAAGTATAGGTTTGTTTAGTAAATATCCTTAATCAGAATAAGTTTCTGATTAAGATCTTTTTCTCTGCTAATTTCTACTTTGATTACTGCCACATCAATTAAATATGAAATTAAGTATATATATCCACAAAATTATTTCCAGAACAATTGAAAATTTTTATATTATGAAGAAAACCTGTATGGTTGAGCAAACTGAGTACTGTCCTAGAAGTCAAGAGCCCGATGTTAGAAGTTATATCTTAGTCAAGATTCTTAGTCTCAATTCTTCCTTTGTAATTGGATATCTTGTTCTCCATATACTTCTCTGTTGTTTTCTTTTACATTTTTACTTCAGAATATTACAGGAGTACACAGGTTTTGGTTAAATAATTTGCTTTTGCACAGTTTGAGTCAAAGTCATAAGTGTGCCCTTCACCCAGATAGTGTGCATTGTACCTGTGAATTTATTCATCCCCCTCCTACCTGCTTGATTCTCTGGGTTTTTATGAAGATATATAAAATAAACATCCAAAGCATTTAGCTCCAGAGAAGAAAACTTATCCAAACAACATGCTGAATGAAGGCAATAATTGTTATCCATTTTGTTTACAGCTATATCTTCTTGACTTTGACAATATTTTGCACATAGTTGTCACTCAATTATATGTTGATAAATGAAAGGATGGATCAAGAATGCATGATTTAACTTCCTCAAGGAATTGTTATCTCTACCTTTTTTCAAGAATGCTAGGGAAATTGTGTAAATGACATTGACCCAGATATTCAAACATAAATGAAATTCTGCATAATAATAAGATCACATTTTAAGAAAGTGGAATTTTAGACTGATTTACTTATGGATTTCTTTTTACAAGTGTTTCTTATTTAACCTACTAATTTATCTGTACAAATAAAATACAGACCAATTATAGTTTGTAAATCTCCAATTATCTCCATTAATTATTAAAGGTGTGTTATTGTAGAGGCATAATTACACTGAAATAATCTTTCAGTGTCTAAACTTACTTGCATAATAGTGAATTATAAGTTCTAACTTACCAATTTTCAGGCTTTTAACATACCTATTTCACTGGAAATTACTTGTTCTTTATTCTATTTTATTGATCTTAAAGCTTGATTATATTTTACTATAAACTATTAAGAAGGCTGACATATTCATGAGACCTATGGTAGTTTTAAATATATTTTTTTAGACTTATGTATTCATGTAAGTACACATAAAAATTTCATTTTTAATCATTTATATATATATGTATATGTTTACAGTGAAGTGCCATTGATCACTGGCTTTTTAAAAAAGCAAACATTTTCTCATAATTCCAAATTTTATAATTAGTTATATACTTTTTTATGTTAAATACAAGGTCACATTGGAAAATAAATTCCATCTTGAAAATCATTATAATAATGTAATATAAAAATTACAAAGCTTAGAATGATTTCAGCTACTGCACAAAGTACAAGTTCAAAGATAATTAGATAACTTTCATTCTAATGGTTTCTAGTTAGAGCTGCAGTGAGCTTTTCATGAGAGGTCAAATGCTATAAACAAACAAGATTCTAATCCTGACTTTTCAAGGAAAATAATCATTTAAGAATTACCTGCTATAAACATAGCACAAAGACACCTCACGTCAGAGAGTACTGGATTGGTTTTGGACTTTTCTCCTTTGATTGGGTGGAAAAGCTCTGGCTTATCCACAACATGTTGCAAAGGAGTATTGCCACAGTCTAAACATAAGACTGGGAATTAACGAATGCCTCTTGTTACTGTTGTCATTTAACATTTATTGAGGTCTAAGTGCTGTAGAGAACACATAATTAGGCATGGTTTCTGACCAGGATATTAACAGCCTATGTGAAAGGAAAAATGTCTAGGCACTAAAACAATTTATTCTCCTCATCTTTGGTAACCTTAAGACATATCAAATTAGATTCCCTATGAGAAATAAATCTTGTGGAAAGGTTTTAAAGAGTCCTAGGGGCTTGAGAATCAGACTTCATAGAATGACTCTAGCCTTCCCTGTCAAGTGTTATTAAAATTAAATTATTGCATGCTCTAGATTAATGTTGATTCTATTTTAATTACTGGGTATATATTTCTTCATTGGTTAATCTTCTTAAGAAGTTCAAACTATTCCTTGGGCATTTGTCCGTCAATATATCTTCTTTAACATTAAAATATTGAGAAATAACTAATATATATTAGCTAATGACTGTGGATCACTGTGAGGAGTATGCTCTGTGGCTAGCTTGTGCTACGGCGCAGGCTTCGGAAATTGGAAGAAAAGGCGAGAGGTAGCAGGCAGGTGAGACATGCTCTTTTTGTGGGGAGATACAGCAGTAGCGAAAAGCATGGCTGAGAACATGGCGAGTGCTTATATATGGCTCTGAACAATAGTGGCAACATGCCATGAGAAAGCACGGTCACCTGGTTTCACACAGGAGATAAGACCTTGGTTACATAAGTGTGCTGACTCATGTCTCCTGGGAAGGCAAGCTAAGCAGAGTGGCTGGACTGGAAAAAACACTGTGGCAGCCATCTTAGTTTGGCCTAAGAAACCTGTTGCCTATACAAATGCAGTTTCCCTTACATTCCACCCCCCCAGGTAATAGGTTTGGCAGCCAACGCACAGGCCCATAGAGAGGACACGACAACAATACAGGGAACGATGCAGAATTACCAGACCACAGGCAATAGCTCCTAACTCTAAAAGAGTCCAACTCCAGGAGGATGAGAGACATTCCCACCATTGCTGTAATAGGTCTCCAGTCAACTGTTGGATGGCCTGTACTTTGCCATCAACTTCCTTCAATGCAGAGGAAATATCCTCCTGGTGATCAGGTATATATACACAACATTCAGTATGTATGACTGCGCATGTGCCTCCTTGAGCTGCAGTGAGATCAAGGGCCATGTGGTTTTGCAAAACTACCTTTCTCATCTGAGTGACCTCATCCATCAGGAGGGCCAAGGCCCACCGGGTTTGATTCAGGGCCTGAGCAGTATGCTCCACTAGGGCATTCACTTCTCTCTCTACCTCAATGGCTCCAACCCCAGGGGAAAAGATAGCTGTCAGGTAGAATAGCCATGAAGTTTGTTTCACCCAGTGCCAGTGGGATAACATTACATCGCAATTATGTGGTTTCTTGTTAAAGATAGGGAGGACCTTCCCCAGGACATATGGCTTTCCCCACATGCATCTCAAGTGCACCTTCCTGTCGAATGAGCGGGAAGATAAAACCACTCTTCCTGGGTGGTGCCCTACTAACCAATCTTGGGCTTTTCATGTAGGTAACCAGACAGTGAGGGCCTTAAACATGGCCCAGTCATCAGTTCAGACATGCAAAGGGGACGGCTCATACACAGTCATGGCATAAAATTCAGCCCATTGGCTGCTCTGTCCCTGCCTTGTTTAAAACCAAGTTTCAGTATGATTCATGCCTCCACAGGAGGGAAACTCCATCCTTCAAGGTACTTTACGGCTACTACCATCCATTGGGCTGAGGGACCACGACTGGATCCATGTATATACCATGCATCCGCTGAAGGGGTACCTCATCCTTCAAGGTACAGGCTGTCTTCCCTAGGTATTACCATGGTCTGAGGGTTAGCTTCAGACACAAATTCAATAGAACCCAGTACTGTCTGCAACACTGCAGTTAAAGGGCTGGAGCTAAACTCTGCTTGTTTCTCCAGTAAGTTCCCCACTTCGCCAGAGTGGGTGCCTGGGCTACCCATGATCATGGGCTGGTTATCCATGACCTCATCCATCCTGCTATGGGGTACATGGTATGCACTAGCACCTTAGACTGCCCAGTTATAGCTTCACAGGCCTGGAGGATGGCATACACAGCCACCAGATGCTTTTACACCAAGGAATAGAGCTCCTGGCGGCCCTTCCAAGTCTGGGACCAAAACCTAATAGGGACCTGCTGCTTATGCTAGCATTGCCACAAACCCCAGCCCATCCAGCTTGAGTCGACTGTCACATAGAGGTCAAAGGGCTGTGAGTGGTCTACTACTTGTAGCATCTTGGCCTGTGCAACAGCCCTCTTGGCTGTCATAAAAGAGGCCTCTGCCTCCAGGGACCAGTTCCCCATGCCTCCTTTGTACACAATGAATGCAATGGCCACAACAGTTGGGCCAAGTGGAGAATAAATATACACCGATACCACAAAAGCCCCATAAACACTTGTAACTGTTTCACCGTAGTGGGTCGGGGGAAGGCTTGAATCTTATCTATACCTGCCAGGGATTGCTTTTGTCTTACCTGACCAGACAACACCCAAGAATTTGATTGACAAGCCACGTCCCTGGACTTTGGAGTTGTTCACAGCCCAAGTGCATTGTTCCAGTGAGATTTGAAGACTGGTGGCGGCTTCTTGTAGATCTGTAAGGGAATCAGAGGTTAACATAATATTATCAATATAATGAATCAGAAAGACTAAGGATGGCCAACTCCATGTGGCCAAATCCTGTGCCACCAAACCATGACATATGGTTGTGCTGTAGAGGTAACCTTGCGGTAACACCACAAATGTCCACTGTTGTCCTGCCCATGAGAAGGCAAACTGGTCTTGACTGTCCATAGCTATGTCTATGGAGAAAAAGGCATTGGCCAGGTCCACTACATAGTGGTACTGTCCAAAAACCAAAGTCAGTTGATCCATCAGATCCAGTATAGATGGCACTGTGGCATGCAGTGGTGGAGTTACTTTATTCAGCTCCTGGTAGTCTACTGTCATTCTCTAAGTTCCATCCAGTTTCTTAATTGGCCAAACAGGAGAGTTGAATGGAGTGTTAGCACGGCGCACTATGTCAGCTTTTCCAGCTGCAATATGGTTTGTGAAATTTCTTTGTGCCCAAACAATACTGTCAGGTGCATACCACATAATGAGGTGTGGGCAGAAGCTGCGGGGGGAGGGTGTTGGGGGTGGCCACGCACCACCGGCTTCACAACCCTAACTCAAAGGTGAAACTCACCCATGGAGGTGGTTAGGGTTAAGCCATGCAGAATGTCAACACCCAGAATATATTCCTTCATGGGGGACACATACACAGTGTAAGGCCTAGGGGCCAAACACCCTATCCCCAATGGAATAGTCGCTTGTTTAACTTTGACAGTTTGCCCACCATAGCCATATATGTAGGATGTCTGTCCAGCAAAGGGCTCAGGGTTTCCATAGATTAGGGAGCAGTCAGTTCCCATGTCCACCAAGTCCAAAACCTGCTGCACATTTGTAGGGGACCAAGGAATAGCAAATTTCTATACTGCCTCTGGTCATCTGGGGTCCCTTCTAACCAGGTGCCTTGGCCCTAGTCTGTATCAAAGAGAGGGGTCTCAACCATAAAATCTTACAGCCACACATTGCGGGTCTCTTTGGTGGGTGTCTCAGTTCCCCACCTCTTGGGAGCTTTCATGAATTGTTGGTGGGGAGCCAGCTGATTCCACAGAGCCAGTAATACCTCATTAGGCTATTTATTTTCTCTTTATCTACTCCTGCTAGTAAGGAGGTCTAGCTACATCTGAGTTCAAGACACCTTCTGGGCCCCTTGTACTGCCGTCTTCTGCAGGGGGCTGGGAGCTCATGGGCCCTTCTTGGGTCCTTGTAGCATACGTACTCCTCCCTTCCCCCCTTTCTGCTTTTCAGCATCTCCCAGAGCCACCATAGCAGTGGTGACCTCATGTATCCCCTTGCCCACATAGGGAGTGAGCACAGCTGCCAGCTAGCCAAACCATAGGTGGGGGGAGCTGTGGCTAAGATTAGGTCTGGCGTGTGTGTAGTGAAGTGCTCCTCATCGGCCCCAGACAGTTATCACTGCAAAAATGGCTTGGCAAGGACTGCTTAAGTTGTGGAAACAAACCAGGTGCCCATCAATACACGAGTGGATTAATAAAATGTGGTATATGTATACCATGGAATACTATTTGGCTTTAAGAAACAATGGTGATATAGCACCTCGTGTGTTTTCCTGGATACAGCTGGAACCCATTCTACTAAGTGAAGTATCTCAAGAATGGAAAAACAAGCACCACATGTACTCACCAGCAAATTAGTATTAACGGATCAACACCTAAGTGGACATATAGGAATAACATTTATCGGGTATTGGGTATCGGGTATGGGGTATCGGGTATGGGGTGTAGGGTGGGTGGGAGGGGGGAGGAGGCGATGGGTATATACAAACATAATGAGTGAGATGTGCAACGTTTGGGGGATGGTCACAGTTGAAGCTCTGCCTCGAGGGGGGAGGGGGGCATGGGCAATATACATAACCTTAATATTTGTACCCCCATAATATGCTGAAATAAATAAAATGGCTTGGCACATTCCCAACTCATGAAGAATCTGAATTAAGTCCATGTATGAAGTCTACTTACGGTTTCAGGTAGTTCTCTGGCATCATCCCATAGTGTGCAGGCAGCAGCCATAAGCCATTCAAGCAAGGAGTGGTCACCCTCACCATGGTGGCCACTTGTCTATAACCTCTGCCTCAGGGAATGATGTGTAGCTAGGGATGACAATTGCTCCATCTTCCTTAGGGAGCAAAGGACGCTGTCCATCCCTTCATCCCATAACTGCAATAACCAGGCAGGCATGGTCTACCCCAGACACTGCCTGCGCAGTTTACCCAGCTCCCGCAGCTCCACAGGGGTGTAGGCAGAGTAAGATATATGCTCTGTTACCGTAAGTGCGCCTGCACCACCCCCAGCCCCATGGGCTGCGCATGCTCCATTTTCCGTTTTAAGAGCCTGCGGGTTCTCAGTTTCCTCAGTGTCCAAGGTCGGATTACTTGTTAACTCTTTCTCCAACTTCTGCAGGCAGGCTTCCAAATTTTCCTCTATCTCTTGTAACTAACTTACCTGGGCTTTTTGTCACAAGGCACCCTTATCCTGCTCCCAGAGGGCTGTAAGGAAGAGTCAGCTCACTTGACCAGCCGCGGCTGGCTCCCTAGGCTGCTGCAACTACTCCAAGGCCTTCCAGGCCTTTTCCAGGGCAGCAGGCCTACATTCTACCTGCTCTCATCCCGTGGCAGGGGCCCACGACATGAGGACTGCTGCCACCAGCTTTTAGGAGGCCACATGTCCTCCTCTGCTGGGGTGGAAGGAACACTTAACCCTCCAGATCCTGCCAACTACGCCAAGTGTGAGGAGGATGCTCTGTGGCTAGCTTGTGCTCCAGCGCAGCTTCGGAAATTGGAAGAAAAGATAAGTGGCAGCAGGCAGGTGAGACATGGTCCTTGTTGTGGGGGTATATACAGCAGTGGCAAAAAGCATGGCTGAGAATGTGGTGAGTACTTATATATGGCTCTGAACAATAGCGGCAACATGCCGTGGGAAAGCACTATCACATGGCTTCACACAGGAGATAACACCTTGGTTACATAAGTGTGCTGACTCATGCCTCCCCAGAAGGCCAGCTAAACAGGAGGCTGGGCCAGAAAAAAAACACTGCGGTGGTCATCTTAGTTTGGCTTAAAAAAACTGTTGCCTATAAAAATGCTGTTTCCCATACAATTACCTTATGCTCTTCTAGTGTAGCCAAATGTAATAGAAGGTAAGTTTAAAAATGGACTTGTCAATGGGAAAAAAATTTTTTTTTAGCCATAGTAAGAGTAACTATTCAAATGTGGATATGGGGAAAGAATAATGTAAAAAGTAGTATTTTTTAATGAAAACTATGTGTTTGTATATTTAAAATTCCATAATAATCTGCCATGGTCTGAATGCCTGTGTCCCCCTAAAATTCATATATTGAAATCCTAACCTCCAAGATTATGTTAAGAGGTGGGGCCTCTTAATTAGGTAATTGATTGCCTAATTAAGAGGTAATTAGGCAATTAAGGCAGAGCCCTCTTGAATGGGATTAGTACCTTTTTAAAAGAGTTCTGAGTGCACTTGTTTGACCTTCTACCATGTGAGGACACAGCTAAAAGGTGTTACCTATGAAGCAGTGGGCCCTCAGCTGATAGCATTGATGCCTTGATTTTGGACTTCCCAGCCTTCAAAAGTATGAAAAACAAATTTGTATTGTTTATAATTTAACCAGTTTAAATATTTTGTTGCAGCAACCTGAATGGGCTAAAACATTATCTAATTTTGAAGATATAAAACTATGAAATAAAACAGTAATTTTCTTCTTTAATCAGCTATAACTATCAAGGTGTGTGTGTGTGTGTATACATATACAATACACATATATATTCCAGAAAAATACATATAATTCATATTAAATTTGTATATATTATATATTTTTATTATATATAATTTTCTTGAAAAAATATATACAAATTTTCTGTATGTATTAGATATATTATGTCATAAGTACATATCTTTTTGCTATTTTTTCCTAGCATGAAATTTTACCTAATATATATCACAGATGATACTATACTGATGCTAGATAACAGTTTTAAGTACTTTTTACTTTAGAATTAGGAATATAAATTCCAATAGCAATAGAGTAATAGAAATAATTTAAAGTAAATTAAATGAAAACAAGTTTTGGACACTTCAATAATACTTGTTTCCTGCCCATAACTAGAGTTCATTTGATTCTTCTAATTCAAAATTAACTTAAATTCTCAAAATGAATTGATATATTGTACTAAGCTTAATTTTGACAAATGAACAATTACCTGTAATGGAAATGATAAAATAGGATTTTAGATATAAACACTAACAATGTGAACTATCTTTAATTTAACAATGAAGGTTGAACTAGAAATACATTTAGAAAATCCAAATCAGGAAGACATAACTATTGTTATAAAAGTTAAAAAAGAAAATGTGCAATATTTAAGTAGTAGAGTCATGACAATAAAGGAATTCTTAAAATAATTTAACATACTATAAAAAGAAATTTCTCCCAAAGAAGGAGAAATTATCTCTTTGTAAAAAAAAAAAAAAAATGTTTCTCATGTATCAATATGGGATAGGTGGGAAAATATTAGATAACATAAGAATATTTAAAAGACCAGATTATCAGTATGACACACAATTTCAGTCCACAGTTGCATGTTTTTTCTTTCTAGAAATTAAGAGGAGAACTAATGCTCATTGAAAACTATTTTCCAGATGGTGTGCCATAAAAATGCCTTTGGGGTTACTATGGTATTCCTCCTTTTAAACATGTGATTAAAATTGGTAGTAACAACATATCTAATTATCAGATTTCCTTTGCTTTAGACAGAAGACTTGGTGGAAGGGTTAGGTTTCCTGGGGAGAATGAATAAAGAAATAAAAGGCACGTTCAGACAAATTTTGAGTTTAAATGTAACAGGTTAAGTGGCTATGAATCTAGTTTTCTCTGTCAGTGAGGAAGATTTTATATAAATATATGAATGTTATATTTAGTAGTATTACTAATAGATGAGAGATGACTTGTGAATAATGTTAGTTTCTTATTATAGAATTATAAACATTTCATTGTTTTCTTTTATCATTGTTGAAATTTTGTTAATTTTTTTATTTTTACCATCTTGGAAGGGGTTGAATTTTACAAAAATTGTGTTTTAGCTGCCAGAATCTTACCCAACAATATGGATCCTTGTGAATGGGGTTCCAAAAATAAGAAAACTGCAAATTTAAGCCAATCTGTGTTTACAACTGGGTAACAATGGGAGAAGAGAGGGAAGAATAAAGTTTAAGTAGCATTAGGAATAAAAGAAACAGCCCAAATATCTGTTCTGCATGTGTCCATTTACAGAGGCAATCTAGGCAAATAATGTATGTCTGGGGCTGCCTAAAGTGATTAGCACATTCTAGGTAATATAATATAAATCCCAAATCCACCTCTATTCATTACCTAGAGTGTGCTAATCACTTTAGGCAGCCTCAGACATACATTATTAGCTTTGTTCATCCCCTGTATTATTAAAAACAGAGTCAAAAAGGTAGGTGACTTTGTCATTCTTCCAATTTCTAAGTATGTCTTTATGTTCAAATTTTTGTTCTGATATCTAATAAATGCTTAGCCATGGGCAAATTATTAAGCCTCTCTAAAAGGAGATTATTATTCTGTAAAATGGGGACATATCATTTAATGGTTTTAATAGAATTGTGTAAGTGCTTATAAAGTGTTTAGCATAGTGTCTATGAAAAAATAATTAACTGTCATTTATTGTTATTAAGTCACATAATAGATTAGTCCATTCCATTTAATTTAGTACTCTATATAATCAGACTTAATTTATATAACAAAACCTTTTTTCAGGCCTCATAATTTCAGACATGTTGAGGTCTATGCTATCTTTATGAGCAGTTTAAAAATAATTTTCTTCTCTCTCTGCTATGGTTTGGATATGGTTTATTTGGCCCCACCAAATCACATGTTGAAATTTGACCTTCAATGTTGGAGGTGAGGCATGGTGGGAAGTGTTTGGGTCATGGGGGCAGATTCTTCATCAATAACTTGGTGCCATTCTCATGGGCATGAGTGAGTTCTCACTCTTATTCAAGAACTGGATGTTGGCAAGGACCTCATACCTACCTTCCCTTCTTTCTCTCTTACTTCCTGTCTCTTTTTTTTTTTACCTTTTTATAATTTCAGCATATTATGGGGGTACAAATTTTAAGGTTACGTATAATGCCCTCCTCCCGCCAAGTCAGAGCTTCAAGCGTGACCATCCCCCAGACGGTGCACATCTCACTCATTATGTATGTATATATCTGTCCCCTCCTCCCCCCTCCCACCTGCCCAATACCCGATAAATGTAATTCCTATGTGTCCACTTAGGGGCTGATCAGTTAATACCAATTTGCTGGTGGGTATATGTGTTGCTTGTTTTTCCATTCTTGGGATATTTCACTTAGTAGTATGGGTTCCAGCTTTATCCAGGAAAATACAAGATGTGCTATATCACCATTGTTTCTTAGAGCCGAATAGTACTCCATGGTATACATATACCACATTTTATTAATTCACTCATGTATTGATGGGCACTTGGGTTGTTTCCACAGCTTTGAAATTGTGAATTGTGCTATAATAAAGACACCTGCACTCGAATGTTTATAGCAGCACACTTCCTCTCTCTTCATATGATCTATACACACTGGCTCCCAAGCGCCTTCTGCCATGAGTGGAAGCAGGCTGAAGCCCTCAACAGAAGCAGATGCTAATACCAGGCTTCTCAAACTGCCTGCAGAAATCTTAGCCAAATAAATCTCTTTTAAAATAAATTACTCAGCCTTAGGCATTTCTTTACAGAAACACAAACAGACTAAGTCACTCACTAAATAACAGGTTTGATTTTTCTTCTTTTTCTTTTCAAAACAATATATTCATATGAATGTTTATATTACCATTATTAAATTGATATAGAGGAGGAAGGAAGATTGATGACAAAAATGTTTGCCTGTAATATTACTAGTAAATGTCGTAAAACATTTGCTAAACACATAACTTGTTAGGATTTTATTTTAACTGCAGTAAGTTATGTTATATATGCTTATTGTGTTTCTTTTAAAAATTGTTTTTTATTTCAGCATATTTTGAGGGTATAAATGTTTAGGTTACATATATTGCCTTTGCCCCACTCAAGTCAGAGCTTTAAGCGTGTCCATCCCCCAGACAGTAGGCAAAGAATTTATGAAGAAGACCCCAACACAATCACAGCAATGACAAGAATAAATAAATGGGACCTGATCAAATTAAAAAGCTTCTGCACAGCCAAGGAAAGTGTTTCTAAAACAGACAATCTACAGGATGGGCTAAAATATTGGCCTGTTACACATCTGATAAAGGGCTGATGACTAGAATCTATGTAGAACTCAGGAAAATCAGCAAGAAAAAATCAAACAACCCTATCAAAAAGTGGACAAATGACATGAACAGAAACTTTTCGAAAGAAGACAGACTAACAGCCAGCAAGCATATGAAAAAATGCTAATATCTCTAATCAGGGAAATGTTTCTTAAATTGAACCATCAGTGAATTTTGATTACTGTTCAATTTTAGCTGAACCATTGAAAAATGACACTGCAGAAGTTGGGTTACTTAGAGCTGTGGGTCCATAGATGCTTTATCAAAAAATTCATGTTTCTATTAGGCACTTTCCCAAAATAACCAAAATTTGGATTAATATGTCATTCAGTAACTAACTTCTGTGAAACAACAGTATTGAAAACCACTCTTGAGAGAAAGGAAGAGAGAGAAAAAAATATCTTCCATGATTCATTCCAGTAAATAGATCAATATAAAGCTATAATCTTTATGTGAAGGCTGGTAGTTAGCCAGAAAAACAAAACAAACATTCTGGCTAGTTATTGTGGAAACTGCTTGAAAATTGCAGATTCCCTAAATTTATAGCTTCTGTTGTTTCTATATAGTTTTGCAATTCACAGCTCAACACAAAATGCTGTTTCTTAATGACAGAGACAGTTGCATTTGGGTTGCATCTCCCTTTTTGAAGCAGAATTAGTACTTTAGAAAATATGAAATTATGGTTGTCTCAAACTGGTAACTTAAAAATATGGAAAATATACAACATTAATGTATAAAAGAAAAATAATGTGGGAAAATAATGGGTTTATAAATAAGTTAATCTTTACAAACATTAGATGTCAATTTAAAGACAAAAGGAATGTATATTTTTATAAATCTGTGAAGTACCTTTGTCTAATAAGCTGCCTCCACAACCTCTTCATCTAGAAGTAAGTTATTGAAAGCCAACTATCAATGTATTTAAGAACCTCAATTTTCTAAAAAACTTTCTGAGCACTCATTTTAGTGTTCTTTTACATCTGTGTGATGTATATTTATTTTCTGATATTCCTAATAGAAATTTCATTAGCAATATTATGTATATTTTCCTTAATAATTTCTTTTCTTTTTTTATTCAATTTTAGAGTGACAATATTCTCCAAGAAAAATGTATATCCATTTTTCATTGCACAACATTTGAAAAACTGAAAAATATAATGAAGAAAATTAAAATAATCTTCAAGATTATCACAATATTCACTATCTTGTCTTTACAATTTCAGAATATCAATAGTCTATCGATGAGGTTGGCAACTTTTTCCTGTAAAGTTCAGGCAGTAACTTTTTTGGACTTTTTGTGCCATATGGTCTGTCCCAACTATTCAACTCTGCTGCAATAGTACAAAAACATTCATAGACAATAGGTAAATGATGGATACAGTTCCATTCCAATAAAACTTAAGTTATAAAAACAGGCCATCATTTTGTTTATAAAATAAAGTACTTATATTAGGTATCAGAACCTGCCTCATTAGTATTTTGTTTATTTACTTCAAATAGCCTTTCTATGAATAGGGCTAGGGGTAGGGATATATTATAGGTCAATGCCATTCATTTTCGTTACCTTACATCTGGACTCTGTTCCTGTTTGGATTATCCTCCACTTATGAGTACTGGTGATATTTATGTCCTACTGCAGGAAAATGACACCCTCATTTTCCCAGATTCTCTCATCATTAAAACACTAGTATTTTACAAGTAAGTATAACTGTCAATGAAACTGAATATAAAATTGAAACATTAAAGAATTAGCATTCAAAAAGAATGCATTCTGGCTGAGAATGGAAGCAGAGACTGCAGGTATAACATTGATTTTCCAGGTACTGAAGTTATTGCAGTACAACAGTTACTTACAGAGGCCAAGGCAATCATAGTCAGCAATATAATCGGCGTTGTGCATTGTTAATGAAAACATTAATGTGTTCATCAGACTGGTTTTATGACATATCCTTGCTTGTTTCTGCCCATTTTCCAAATCTCACGCTATAGTTTTCCTTGGGAAATTAGATTGGTTAGTTAGAATGGAGGGGAGTAAAAATCTTGCAAACAAACTGAAAAATTGGTCTCTGGAATCTGCACTTTCAAAAATTATAATTGGTAAAATTGTTACTTATTACGACTGAAAATGAAGGGACCATCAATGACAAGCTTAACAAGACTCTTGGCTGATGCCTGAGAACAAAATAAACATAAGTATAACTCAGGCTCTGTGTAGTGGGTGGTTATTAGTAGCTCTGATGCACAATCTGAAAAAAGAAAATGATAACTTTCGGTTTCTATTTTCAAATTTTCATCTCATGGCACATACTTTCTTTTGTTATATTAGATAATCTCTTATAAATGAATCTGGAGCACCACCACAGCCAAAAAACAAAAACAAAGTTTGATTATATAAGCTTATAAGTTACAATATTATTCAAATTCACAATCTCAAGTAATTTTTGTGAAACCTAGGGTGTTAATGGAGGAAGGATAGACTCCAATAAGAAGAATGTAAATATATGGAAGGATCAAAAGACTCTTGTTTTTCTGAATTCCTTGACCCATTAAGCTTTCCTTGACAACTTATAAACTGCTACATCTCTCTCCCTCCTTCCTTAAAATGCTGAATGTCCTTGTGTAAGGAATTTATCTTACATGAGAAAGTCAATGTTCCTAATGCACCCACCTAAACACACATTATTTTAATCCAACCACTGACTAGATCAGTTACTAGCAAGTGCTTGAGGAATCTTGATTACAATGCCAATCTTCAAACAAAATATTTCAAAGATTTGACATTTTATTTTTGAATATTGCATTATTTCTTTAAAAAGTTGTTTACTCATTGAGAGAATTATACATCAACATCCTACCTATAATAATCCTCCTCTCCTTATTGTTAGGCTTGGACACTTAATTTGTTTTCAAAAATGGAATATGGAAAAACAAAGCGTGCCATATATTAGAATTATTTTATATGATTGTATGATTGAGCTTTCTATTTTGCACTTTTGACCTCTGACATGAAAACCAAAGTTCCCAGATATTAACACTTCCTTCTGCTTTGGACTAGAGAGAGACTATACACAGAATAGAGACCCAGCTGATCCACACTCACTGAGAAAAATGTATAATGGTTTTTTTAAATTTATTTTTTTATTTCAGCATATGATGGAGGTACAAATATTACGGTTATGTATATAGCCCATGCCCCCCCTCCCCCCTCGAGGCAGAGACTCAAGCATGACCATCCCCCAAATGTTGCACATCTCACTCATTATGTTTGTATATACTCATCCCTTCCTCCCCCCTAACACCCACCCAACACCTGACAAATGTTATTCCTATGTGTCCACTTAGGTGTTGATCCATTAATACCAATTTGCTGGTGAGTACATGTGGTGCTTGTTTTTCCATTCTTGAGATACTTCACTTAGTAGAATGGGTTCCAGCTCTATCCAGGAATATATAAGAGGTGCTATATCACCATTGTTTCTTAAAGCTAAATAGTACTCCATGGTATACATATACCACATTTTGTTAATCCACTCATGTATTGATGGGCACCTGGGTGGTTTCTACAACTTTGCAATTGTGAACTGTGCTGCTATAAACATTCAAGTGCAGGTGTCTATTTCATAAAGTGACTTTTGTTCTTTTGGGTAGATGCCCAGTAATGGGATTGCTGGATCAAATGGTAGATCTACTTGTATCGCTTTAAGGTATCTCCATATTGCTTTCCACAAAGGCTAAAGTAGTTTGCAGTCCCACCAGCAATGTAGGAGTGTTCCTATCTCTCTGCATCCACGCCAACATTTATTGTTTGGGGACTTTTTGATAAGGGCCATTCTTACTGGAGATAAGTGATATCTCATTACAGTTTTGATATGGATTTCCCTGATGAATAGAGATGTTGAGCATTTTTTCAGATGTTTGTTGGCCATTATTCTGTCTTCTTTTGAAAAATTTCTGTTCATGTCCTTTGCCCACTTTTTGATAGGGTTGTTTGATTTTTCCTTGCTGATTTTCCTGAGTTCTAAATAGATTCTAGTTATCAGCCCTTTGTCGGATGTGTAGCTTGCGAAAATTTTCTCCCATTCTCTGGGATGTCTGTTTGCTCTCCTGACAGTTTCTTTGGCTGTGCAGAAGCTTTTTAATTTGATCAGGTCCCATTTATTTATTTTTATTGCTGCTGTGATTGCCTTAGGGGTCTTCTTCATATATTCTTTGCCTAGGCCAATGTCTAGAAGAGTATTTCCAACGTTATCCTCTAGAATTCTAATAGTTTCACACCTAAGGTTCAAGTCTGTTACCCAGTGTGAATTGATTTTTGTGAGAGGTAAAAAGTGGGGGTCCTGTTTCAGTCTTCTACATGTGGCTATCCAGTTTTCCCAGCACCATTTATTGAAAAAGGATTCTTTTCCCCAGTGTATATTTTTGTCTGCTTTGTCAAAGTTTAGTTGGCTGTATGAGGATTGTTTTATATCTGGCTTCTCTGTTCTGTTCCACTGGTCAATGTCCCTGTTCTTGTGCCAATAAAAAGCTGTTTTAATTACTATAGCCTTGTAGTATAGTTTGAAGTCTGGTAAATTGATGCCTCCTATTTTGTTATTATTGCCTAGGATTGATTTTGCTATACGGGGTCTTCTCTGGTTCCATACAAAGTGTAAAATTATTTTTTCTATGTCTGTGAAAAATGTTGATGGTATTTTAATAGGGATTGCATTGACTCTGTAGGTCACTTTGGGTAGTATAGACATTTTAACAATGTTGATTCTGCCGACCCATGAGCATGGTATATTCTTCCACCTGTTTACATCCTCTGCTATTTCTTTCTTCAGTGTTTCATTGTTTTCCCTGTAGAGGTCTTTTAACTCCTTAGTTAAATATATTCCTAGGTACTTTATTTTCTTTGTTGCTATTTTGAAGGTATTTGAGTCTTTGATTTGGTTCTCGCTTTTACTGTTGTTGGTGTATAGGAATGCCTCTGATTTATGTGTATTGATTTTGTATCCTGAGACTTTACCAAATTCGTTTATCAATTCAAGGATTCTCTTGGTTGAATCCTTGGGGTTTTCTAGGTGTAATATCATGTCATCAGCAAAGAGTGAGAGTTTGATCTCTTCTGCTCCCATTTGGATGCCCTTAATTCTGCTCTCTTGTCAGATTGCTGTTCAAGGACTTCTAGCACTATGTTGAATAAAAGTGGAGATAGTGGGCAACCTTGTCTTGTTCCAGTTCTTAGTGGGAATGCTTTCAATTTTTCCCCATTCAGTATGATATTGGCTATGGGTTTATCATATATGGCTTGTATCTTTTTTAGGTAAGCCCCGTCTATGCCTATTTTGTTGAGCATTCTTAGCAAAAAAGGGTGTTGAATTTTGTCAAATGCTTTTTCTGCATCTATTGAGAGGATCATATGGTCTTTGTTTTTGCTTCTGTTTATATGGTGAATTACAGTTATAGATTTGCATATGTTGAACCATCCCTGCATCCGTGGGATAAAGCCCACTTGGTTGTGATGGATTATTTTCTTGACAAGCACCTGGATTCGGTTGGCTAGGATTTTGTTGAGAATTTTTGCATCTATGTTCATAAGGGATATTGGTCTGTAGCTTTCTTTTTTTGTTGCATCCTTTCCTGGTTTTGGTATCAGGGTTATGTTCACTTCATAAAATGTCTTGGGGAGGATTCCATCGTTTTTGATGTTGTGGAATAATTTCTGCAGGATAGGCACCAGTTCTTTTTTGTAGATGTGGTAGAATTCGGGTGTGAAACCATCTGGTCCAGGACTTTTCTTTTTAGGAAGGTTTTTTATTGCTGTTTCTATTTCAGTACCTGATACTTGTCTGTTCAGGAATTCTATTTCTTCCTGGTTGAGCCTAGGGAGACTGTATATTTCTAAGAAATTTTCCATTTCCTCCACACTTTCCAGTTTGTGTGCATAGAAGTTTTTATAGTATTCATAAATTATATCTTGTA
>VBSM01003169.1:8538787-8636863 GCA_008086735.1 Cheirogaleus medius | reverse complement strand
TTCTTCTAATATCTTCTAGAAGCTGTCTTTTCTGCAGAGACACTCTGTATGGCAGTGTTTCTCGTCCGCCATCTTGCTCCGCCCTCTGTATAATGTTTTTGATTGTGAACATGAAATAAATGTTTTTGTTGTAATCAATTGACATCTGGGTTTTTGGTTTTTTTGTTTTTTGTTTTTTGTCACTGTAGCAGTATTGGCAAAAATGTGAGAAATAGATTTTGGTAAGATTCTACGGCTGTTATTTTGAGGACAAAAGAATGTAATATTAACTTGAACTGAAATGCCCAATACCTGCTCATTTTTTACTTATTTTGGACTCAGTTTTTTCTGGAATAGAAAATGATTCTCATTAAACAGGCAGGTTGACTAAAAGTAGTTAAGATGCTAGAAATGTCTTTCAGTAAATAGAACTATTCAAGTAAATTTATCATGTGTAACCTGCTAACCTATTTTTAAATCTGTTCCCTGAAAAGACCTAGAAACCATTACTTTTTCTTAGATCTTAGGAAATTCACTGAGGAGATGTACAGTGACATTCATTACACTCATATATGTATCTATATATTTAATATATAATATTTATTCTCTTGAAGAAGTAAGAGACACTAAAAGAGAAATGGACTTGCTGATTTCAATACAGATACTAGGATCTTGATGCAATGGAAGCCAAGTAGTGACTCAACCATAGCAGCAGAGTAGACAAGGCCATCATAACAGGCAGCTTGCCTACAATTCTTCTGGTGGTGTACAGATGAGCATTTCAATAGTTTCTTAATGCTTTATAAAACAAACAAAAAAATCCACACCACCCAGTCTAAGCTCCTTTTATAGAGGATCAAGGAATCTCACTGGTCTCTAGTCTTGAGTTATTCCTAGAATAGAATTCCTTGAAAGAAAGGTGTGAGGTATTCAACATACAGCATAAAAAAAAACAAAAACAGAGGAAGCAGCTGAAATTTAAGACACAGCATGTAAGATGATTAGGTTTTTCACATTTTAAGACAAAAACAATAAAATATTTGAGATAGAGAAAGCCTGAATGCATTATAATCGAGTTGGTCTCGATAGTTAAGTCTCGATAGTTAACTCGATAGTTGGTCTCGATAGTTAAGGAATAGTTAGTATAAGCAGAATGGTTAGTATAAGCAGTATCTTGTAATCATTAAACTATAAGCTTTAAGAATAAAGAAAAAATATTTGAAAAAGTAAACTATTATTTATTTTAAGGGTTTTGTCTATTTGTCTACTAGATTTTTAGTTAAGTGAAATAATTACTAGAATGAGAACAACATATTTAATTAGAAATGGATAGAATTAATTTTCCTGAAACTTTATATTTTTAGAAATATTAGTGGTGTGAATACTGGATGATTCATATTATTGCATTAATTTAATTAGTCTTCCAATTATTTAAATTCAAACAGCAATAAAATTTTCATTCTTTTAAAATTAATAAATACACATTTAATATAGAAAAACATTTTTTAATATATATATTTCTGACTATGATGGAGATGTCTAAATTGCTGCTTTAGGAATTTTCTGTAAGAACTAGAAAATGTATCATTTTTATGGTATCAGTATTAAAAATATGCAGTGTACTTGTTTGCATGTGATTATATGTGTTTTAAGTCTACATCTAGTGAATAGTTTAAACAAGTATGAGATCATCTTATGACTGAAAGTCTTGCAAGAAATATCTCAAGAATCCAGTTTATTATTTTAAAATCTAATTATTTAAAATTGTTTTTTAAAATATTCCTCCTTTGAATCTTCTTTGATTGTTAACTTGTACAAAGTTCTTTGCTAAACTTGTAAGAAGACCATTGCTTGGATAGAAGCAATATAGCATTGTGGGCAAGAACATTAAATCTGGAGACAGACTGTCTAGGTTCAAACCCTAGCTCCAAACTTACTTCCCTATTATATACATATTTAACTTCCTCATAGTATTGCTGTCATAATTAAATGAATAATGCATCAAAGGCGTTTACGGAAGTGCCAAGTCCATATCCAGGACTATATATGTGCTGGCTAAATCTTCATCTTGATAAGAAAGATGTATGAAATATACATACTCTTGAGAAATCCAGGTATCAAAATTTACCTTAAGAAATACTAAAAGCTTGACTGACATCAAAATACTCTAGTGATTCTTATGTTATGTAGAAAGGTCTAGATTAGAGTTAGAATGCCTGAATTCTAATGAAATTACTATTTACATTCTATATGATTTTAAGAAATTATAGCTTTACTGTAAAGCAAACACAATAATAATGAGCCTAAACCATAGAATAGGGAAAATTTAATGGAATAACTTACACAATTCATTTTATAAATTTACAGTCATTCACTTTCAAAGTGAGAGCCCAGGGCTAAGTTTCTGCAAAGAGATACTAAAAAGTAAGATGAATATAAGAGTGAGTGGGCATGGCTCATAGTCAGTCTTAGGACAAAAACACCCACTCAGATGTTAGGCTCAGCTGAAGCCACAGATGCAGGGCAGTCAGACGGAGAAAAAGAACACAGTTAGAAAAGATGGGTCTGCTAAGGGCAGGCAAGGTGAAATGTACAGGTTTAATAAACAGTTTGCATAGAATGAGAAACGGAAAGCTTTTTAAAGTCCACAAAAAGACAGAAAATGCTTTAGTACACTAAAATGGGTCAGCTAGCACACTCTAAAGTACCATCTAAGTACAAGTAGTTAGTATTAAATAGTGTCCTCCTCTCAGTGATGTGCCAAGTAGACATTAATTGTTCACTTTAGAGTTTTACATGAAGCCACTACTGTCTTCTCACATTAAATCACTCCTATGAAACACTCAATTTTTAGCAGTGAAAAAAGGATGTAATATTTTTCAGGTAGGAAAATTTTTTTAACTGAAGCTGTGAACTCCTTGTTCTTAGTGCTGGCTCCTCTTTAAGGTGCTTAAGCTGTCAGTGTAACAGAAGCAGAAATAACATTTGTTGTGTTTTCTAGCTGATTCTGGGTAATTTCTCGTCATAGTGCTACTATCAAAATCTTACCGCGTCCACCATAGTTTCAGTTAGTGGCTTTCTTCAGTGACTTGTTGCTGATCCTGATGTTCTGATTTTCTCATCTATGTTAGGTTGCAATCACCTCATTATTTTTTTAATAACCATCTGTCTTTTCCACTTCAGAGCTTGAGGCAGATGATATTTCCCAAAGATGTGCACACATGTGTGCATATACGCAGAGTTAAGTCAATAGTTCCAATGATTTTTTGACTTTACAGTGGTGTCAAAGTGATGCACCTTTAGTAAGCTCCTTGGCTTACAATGGGGTTCCATCCATCATAAGCTGAAAATATTCTAAGTTGAAAGTGCATTTCCCAATTACTATATTTTCAATTTAAGATGGGTTTATTGAGATGGCAATACCATCATAAATCAAGAAACATCTATCTACCTATCTATCTATGCCCCATCTCTCTTATTCTTATAATTTCATGTTTACACTTTTCTATTGGAGAGCTATATTTTCTGTCCTTGAAATGGGCAGACTTTGTAACTGCTTTGACCAATATGTTGTGATGGAAGTGATGATATATCATTTCTAAGGCTTCTATCTGCCTGTCTTTTGGACAAGTGTTTGAGGAGCCCTGAGTTGGCATATAGGAAATTTGTCTACACCAAACCCATTGTGCTGGAGAGACCACAAGAAGAGGCAGCGTAGATATGAAAAGGGCTGCCTGAGGAAATCTAGGTGTTACATCCTCCAGGTATTCTCACATATTCCCATCATGCCTTCAGAACATTCCAGCCCCATTCTCTAAGCCACCTCAGGTAATGCTGAGTACAGCAGAAATTACCTATTATGAGCAAAATAAATGTTATTTTAAGCCACTAAGCTTTTTGGCAACTTGTTATACTTCTCTAATAGCTGGGATAGGGCTCTTCAAAAATTAATTGCTAGGACTACAAAGAGTGGAGGACGTGGAGATTGTATTTATCTACATCCGTATATGTCAAAACTACAAACATACAGATACTAGAAACTAATACTCCTGCTACTCATTCTAATTCTTTTAAGCCTATCTCAAAGAAATTTCACGTATTTCAAAGAAAAGTAATGGTTCCACATACACCCGATACCCAAAGTTAACAACTCTCAAAATTTGTCCAAGTTTATCTTTTTTTAGTATTTTAAGTTTTTTTCAGAAGTAGTTTAAAGCAAATTCCAGTCACTGTGTCATTTCACTTCTTTACAATCCATATGCATTATTAAACACCATGCACAACTTCTTATATAATCACAGTGCATTATAATCATTTATGTAATTATTTGCTATAATTAATATCTAGTTCATTTTTAAGTTTTCCCACTTGTCTAAAAATGCATTTTTATGCACTAATTTTCCCAATTGATATCCAAGCATTCTACACATTCTATTTGGCTGTGATGTCACTGAATAATCCTCTAACCTACTACAGTCCTCTTTTTATGCAGAAGTATAGGTATAACAATAGAAAAAAAAAGGATCATTTCAATAGAGATACAATGTATTTAATATAATTCCATAGAATTTCATAATAAAAATTGTCAGCAAACTAATAACAGAAGAAAATTCCTCAAAGTGATAAGTTATGTATGAAAAATCTGCTACCATCAGAATTAATATAGGGTTCATAAAATCATGAAAGAGAAATATTATCCACTCTCCCTCCTTCTACTTAATATGATTCTGTAGAACCTAGCCAGTACAATAGGCAAGAAAAAGACACAAAAGAAATAAAATTTGGAAAAGAAGAAGTAAAATGCTACAGTCATCCATGTTATATTAGGAAAGGTCATATACCTTAAAAATCTAAATAAATCTAGGAATGATTATTAGAGAATGAATAAGTAAATTTAGCAATTTATAAAATGGAAAGGTAATGAAAACATTTGTATATATGAGTGTGTGTGTGCTTGTGTGCTAGGAATAAATAATTGAAAAACTAAATTTAAAAAATTGTAAAATACTGATGAGAAAAAATTAAAGTTTACCTACAGAAATGGAGAGAATTATCATTTTTATGAATTGCATAACTGAATATTTTTATATATTTAATGCAATCCAAATCACAATATCAGCAAACGAGTCTCCTTCTTGAAATAACAAAGTAAGTGTCATTGAACTTGCTGTTGCTAAAAATAATTGCAACACTGGACAAAATATAAGACTAACATTTTCCAGGCATCAGACAGAAAGTATTGGATGACTGTTACCCTTGAGAAAAGGGAGATCCACAAGGTGACCCCAAGTAGCCCCTTCGTCACTCTGTCTTTTTCCCTGGAGCCACTTTCACACAATAGAAGAGAAAGTGAGAAACAAAGGAGTGGTGATTTCACCTCGTGGTTTACATGCCCTCTTCCTTCATGTAAGGTCCTACCCTTAAGCGTGGACTGGACCCCTTGAATTGTTTTCACTGAAAGTAGCAAATGTGATGATGTCACTTCTTTGATTAGAGTAAAAAGAATGACTTTTCTTCTATTAGCTGACTCTCTCTGTAGCCTTCTTGACTTGCACATTTTGATGAAGCAATCTGCCATGTTGGAAAGACCCATGGGCCAAGGATCTGATGGCAACAGCCCTCTGGACAACAACCAGCAAAGAACTGCTGCCCTCAGTCCAACTGCCTGAGAGGAAATGAATACTGCCAACAAACATGAGGTTGGATGTGGATTCTGCCTCAGTTGAGACTTCAGATGTCTACAGCTAAATAACATCTCGATTGCAATCTGTGAGAGACTCTGAAGCAGAAGACCTTATCAAGGTTTTCCTAGATACCTAATCCACATAAACAATGAGAAAATAAATGTAGATTTAAGTTTCATGGTAATTTGTGCGCAGCAAAATAACTAATATGCTTCCCAAGTGCACATGGGATACTCACCAAGACAAACTTTGGGCCATAAAAAAAACTATAAGAAATTTAAAATAATAGAAATGACACAAAGCATCTTCTCAAAACATAATAGAATTAAACTATAAATCATTAACAGAAAGATATATAATATATCCCCAAATATTTGGAAATTAAGCAAAAAATGGATCAAAGAAAAATATGTGAGAAATTAAATATATTTTAAGTCAAATGAAAATAAAAATTCAAAGTACAAAAATTTATAAGATGCAGCTAATTTCATATTAAAAGAAAATTCATAGCATCAATTATCTTTATGTGTGTATATATACAGATATATATGAAAGATATACACACATATATATGAAAGATCTAAAATAAATAACCTAAGTTTTCACCTTTAAGAAACTAGAAGAAAAAAGAGCAAATTAAATTTACAGCAAGCAGGCATTAAGTTTAGATCAATGAAGAAATTGAAAAGAAAAAATAATAGAGAAAAATCAGTAAAACCAAAAGACTTTTTTCTTTTACAATTTTAATAAAAGAAATTGTTATCCAAGCTGACAAAGGAAAAAATAAATCTATTGTCATTGTGAAGAATGAAGGAGAGAAATTCATTTTGATCTTACAGACATTAACATGATAATAAGAAGGAAAACTATTGAATAACCCTTTGCCCACAAATTCAGCAACTTAGATGAAATTCCCTGAAAAACACAATTCCCTGAAAGACATAAAAGCATATCTTATTCAGGAAGAAAATGATAATCTGAATAATTCTGGTTGTGTATCATATTAAAGTAATTGAATCTGTAATTAAAAATCTTTTCTTAAAAACAAACAAACAAAAAGAAAATCCTCCAGGACCATATTGTTTTACCGGCAAATCCTACCAAACATTTAAAGAAGAAATAACATCAATTATACACCTACCCAATCATTTCCAGAAAAATAGAAGAGAAGTGAAAAGCTGCCAACTTGTCAAATGAGGCCTGCATTATTACATTAATACCAAATCCAGAGAAAGATATTTCAAAAAAAGGAAGAAAATATACCTTATTAACATAGATGTACAAAATCTTTAACAGAGCATTATCAATATTACATATTGAATCCCTTCATATGTAGAGAGGGTAATATATGTCAAATTGTGATTTTATCATAAAAATATGCTAGGAATTTAAACCTACAAAATGAGGAGTTTAAATAAGATCTAAATAAATAAATTGGTATACTGGATTGAAAGATATTATTTTTATAATATTGTCTTTCAACTTTCTTCAAGATGTTCTACAAATTCAATCCAGTCCTGGTCAAATTTCTAGAAGGCTATTTTTTCTTTAAACAGAAATAGAATGGGTATTGAATGAAATTTTATATGGAAAAACAAAAAGCTTTGAATAGCTAGTACTTAATTAAGACAAAGAAGCTTAAATTTGGAAGACTTATACTACATGACCACAAAAGTACTATTAAGACATGATAATGTAGTAAGTTTGGCATTGTCTTAAATTAGACAGCAGCTTAATGAAATATACTAGAGTCTAGAATTTTGCTTTTCAATATAGTAGCCACCAGCCACTTGTGCTTATTTGAATTTATATTCAAATTAATTACCACCAAATTGCATTAAAAATTCATTTTCTTAAATGCACTCACTACATTTCAGTAGTGGGATCAAATAGTGGATTTGCTTTTAGTGTTAGCAGGAGAAAGAGTGATGAGTAGTTGTATTTGGTAAGTCTTTTTGAGATAGTCCCTACCGATTTTGCTTACTGAATATGGTAATGGAAGAATGAATGAACAAAACTATGACTTTAGGCTTTAGCTTGAGCAAATTGGTTAATTGAAGTAGTATTTATTGACATAGTAAAGATAGGGGAGAATCAGGTTAAAGGGAAACATAAAAATAACTAATTTTATTTGGATTGTTTTAAATTGAGCCATTTATTAAGCAACCAAGTAACCTCCATATCAACCAGGTAGTTGGATATTACATTCTCCTTTTTATTGGAAAGGTCATTGATAGAGTTCTTAATTTAACAGACATTGGTGTGTAGATGATATTGTAAGCCACAAATCACCTAGGGAGCAAGTAAAAAGAGAAAAGAAGAAAAGTCTGAGAAATTAGTCCTGAGACACTCCAACATTTTGGAAGCTAGAAAGAGAAAGAGGAGATAATATGGAGATAGAGAGGGAGAAGCAATGAAAAAGAGGGAAAATAGGGAGAATTTGTTATCCCTGTAGCCCAGAGAATAAAAGAATTTCATGAAGAAGGACTAAGCAACTATTTCAAAATTCATATTCTCTATGATTTGCAATTATATTCTTAGACAAATGTATTTACCCATATTCCACAGCTGTTTCTTTCACTTATTTATGTTTGTTTTTGTTTGTGTCTTATTGTCAATGGACAATAATTTTCTTTGCTTTGTTATCATTTAATTAGATGATTATAATAGTACTTTAGTTGGACATGGTGCTGTGGAATAACCAGAAAATGGCTTGTTTTGGAATCAGGGATTTTAAAATTATTGTTTATATACATGGCTGGATTCCACAAATGCATTTGAATGTAGCAACTGTAGAGGGAGAAACACCATATAAAGATATACTTTGGTATAATGCCATCCCTGCAAAGGCATCCACAGGAACTCAGCTTAAAGTAAATGGGCAAACTGAGAGGGGGAGAAGAAAACATCTGAAATGGGCAGTAATTCATCTTACTTAGTTTTTCTGTGCATAAAAAGCAATCCATGTTTTGATATATTTTCAGATATGATGATAACATGTAAACAAGGGGATCAACAAACCTTGGTTCTATTCCTGAAATAGTTATAAATCTTATATTTAATACATAAGAAAATATTGACAATAAAGCTTGAACTACTTGGAGAAAAGCTTGTCATCATTATCACCACAGTTTTTTCTTTATTAATATGAAGGTATTAGGTGCTTAATCAATGCTTAATATTGAATGAGTCATTAATGAAGCATACTTAATGCAATACAGCTACTTCTAGACATAAGTGAGGGACACTGTATGCCTACTAGCTGAATTACAGATTAAATTTGTTAAATATCTTTAAAATATTTTCTCTGATTATCTGGCATAAATTAGGAAATCTGCTCACACCTTAGGCAGCTATATACTGACAACTAGAAAGACAAAAGAGACTTCGTAACAACTTTTAGTTCAAATGATGATACTAATTAAGATATTCAGATATGGGCCTAAGGACCAGTTCTGAAAGGTTCCTTGGGTATTAAGACATTTAAGATTTTTGTTGTCACACTGTTGTTTGCCATTCTCAGGTACAGCACATTAGAAGTTTCATTTGTTCTCTAACAGACTGGCAATATTGATGCTTCACACTTTGTATTTTCTAAGAGTTATTTTGTACCCAATTTTTTTACTTTTCAACAGAAAAGAATAAAAAAGTG
Source organism: Cheirogaleus medius (assembly GCA_008086735.1). Taxonomy (NCBI): domain Eukaryota; kingdom Metazoa; phylum Chordata; class Mammalia; order Primates; family Cheirogaleidae; genus Cheirogaleus; species Cheirogaleus medius. Next base: position 8,627,548 of record VBSM01003169.1, on the reverse strand, counting down.
AGGTTATTGCCAATAGAGGAGAGGCCAGCTTAAAATGTCATGTGCATGTTTGATTTTTCTACTGTATAATTAGCCCTGTTTTTCTTCTATGAAATATTATTTTTATTTATGTTTATTTTTAACTAATTTACAAGTGATATTGTATGATTTAGAATACAGATTAATTTGCTATAAAAAGAGTATCTGATATATAGTAATTTGAACAAATTATACTGGTATTTGCCTTTTACAGGACAGGATAGGGTGTGCAAGTGGGTTCTGTTCCATAATATTTGCAGAGATTTCCAAAGTGATTTACCAAAATTTGCACTCCTACCAGCAATTTATGAGTTCTAGTTTCTTTGATCTTCATCAACGATTTATTTTTTTTTCTTATTGTATCACAGCAAATGGGGTATTAACCTTAATCATCAAATTAACATTTTAGCAGATTGAAATGGAAAAAAAGTGAAATGGAGTATCAGTAAATTCTTACGCACAAATAACAGGGAAGTTGTTCACATTCCTCTGCTCATTTTTCATTAATCAGAACTTAGCCACATGGTCACACCCAGATGGAAGGGAGGCAAGGAAATGTCTTTTCTAGCTAAGAATGCAGTACATTTCAAAATATTTTATTATGGTAGAAGAGATAAATGGATTTTGTGGGGAACAACAGAAATCTGCCACAATGGGGGTAGGCAGGAAGATGGTCAACCTCCAACACACCATTCCTTACATTCAGGAGTGCTTATGCCACCCTTAAAAGATTGTAATGAACTTAGATTATTTTTTCAGATTAGAGGATATTAACTTTCCATAGATATAGCGAGCTGTGTTATAGATTACAGAACATTTTTTTAATTTGAAAATGTATTTAGAAATGTGTGATGATTATAAAACTTTGTTTAAAAATTCTTCCTCAAATTGCTCAACATTTTTAGTTTCATAATAACTTCTCATATAACATCTTACACAGTATTTCTTCCCATTCCATAATATTCTGTGGAAAAGAATGCTGAAAAATAAGTCAAGCTCTTATCTGTATATAAAAGTATATAAAAAACAAATCAAATCAAGACCTTGCTATCCCTTAAAATGATATTTAAACCACAGAACTATAGAACTAGATCACAGGGTCTTATAAATGCTTCATTTTAGATTGTTTATAGCTAATTATAATGAAATTTTTACAATTCATTGATTATTCAGCACCTAGAGCATCAATTCTATTTAGAATATCTTCTTGTTATAGTATATTGTCATGTTTGTTTGCCACTATATACATATTAGGTATTCCATACTTCAGTGACTGTCATACCTTATATACTACTTAAAGTTTTCATGTTTCATTCAAATTATTTAGTGGCATGGAATTTAATTTTGACATTTTACCCTATTTTTCTGGTATTTTCCTACATTTTTAGGCTAAAATATTTATCTGAATGCAACTCATTTTATATTGTTAACCATTTTTTAAAAATCTGTGATAAAAATAAATGAGAACACTTAGTATTATTTTAAAATTATATGTTTCATAAAATTTAATGCAGGCTGCTTTTGATTGGGAGACTTGCTAGTTTTTCACTTAAATTGGTATGACCATCTCCAAAACAATAGCACATTGTTGAGATTGCATTTTAGTGGTAAAATGAGAGTCCCAATAAGGGGTCAGAATTGAGACAAAGAGAGCAATAAAGTATATATGAACTATGGATCATTATGAGTGAAGGTAGCAATTTAGGAATAGAGGAAAGCATTTCAAAGGATAAAAGTTCTACAGTAATAATTACTTAATGGGAAGCTGGGATAGAAGATACACCAAACAAAATTTTTTTTAATGTTGGAATTAGATGAGGATCTTTAAACAGTAGAAAGATTTAGTATTACATTTTAAATTCTTGCCATGTTATTTGGAAATTTAGCTCTTAGCTCTTGTTTCCCTATCTTGCACGAAAGCCCGTTAACTTACATCCTTGTGTCAGTGGTATGTGGAAATAAAGGGAATAACACAGTATTTAGTGTGTTACAATAAGCAGGAAGATTAAAACATGAACAGAGTAGGCATGGAGAATTCAGCAAAGTAGGAATTTAAAAATACCGGCTGTATATAAGATGAGAATTCAAGCCAATTCTCATTAAATTTTAAAGGGCAAAATGAATCAAGCAAGCTGGAGTATCTGGGGAGCATCCAGGGAGCTGACATCAAAGCTATGTGATGTCTTCCAAAGATGTTTAATTAATTGCTTGTGTGTTAAAATTGTCTATTATCCTGTATTTTCAGATTATCTTAATGATTTTAAGCCTCTATAACTTGTGAATGAAATTGAAGAAATTCTATGGAGCAGAAACTATATTTTATGTGTTCCAGGCACTGAATTAAGACATACATATCTTTTCTCCTATACTCATCAGAACAATTTTACAATTTTAATAATGAGAAAAGTTGAGTTTTATACTGGAGACTAAAAGAGAAGATATTAAATCAGAATTGAGGTGGATTGTAATGTGAACTCAATTTACTCAGAAAATTCTGAGATTAGCAGGTATTTAAAAATCACATTCATGTGTTGTTTAAAAATGGGGATACATTCTGAGGAATGCATAGGTAGGCAATTTTGTAATCATGTGAACATCATAGAGTATATTTACACAAACCTAGATGGTATAGCCTACTAAACACCTAGGGTATAAGTAGCCTGTTGCTCCCAGGCTATGAACTTGTACAGCATGTTACTATACTGAATACTATAGGCAATTGTAACACAATGGTGTTTGTGTATCTAGACATAGAAAAGGTACAGAAAAATATGGTATTCTATTATTATGGGACCACTGTCATATGTGAGGTCCTGTTGTTGACTGAAACATCATTATGTGGCACATGATTGTACTTTGACATATTTTCCTTCTATTTGTTTGCCCAAGCCAGGTGACCGGCAAGCTGAATCCATTCTACAAACGTAAGTCATTTCTTTAGTTTTTTTTTCCAAAGTATAATACAGAACAGAGAAGTTAGGACAGGTAAACAGTGCACTGTGTATTTACAAACTCAACAGTGCTTTCTGGTATCTAAACAAGAAACAACATTGCCAGCAACACAGCAGTCATTCTCATGTCCCCTTCCCAGGCTCAGCGCTTTCAAATATAACCACTATCCTGAATTTTTATACCCTGGGCAACTGATATAAGTGGATTGATGCAGCATGAAATCTTTTCTATCTTCCTACATTAAATAATATATTTGTGATATTTAACCATATTGTTGTGTGCTAAATTATAGATTGTTCTTCCCTGTTTTATACTATTTAATCATGAGAATATATGTCATACAATATGTCTGTTTTGCAGTAAATAGGCATTTACTATTCACATAGGTTACATTTGGTGCCAATTATGAATAGTGTTCTGAAAATTCATGTCTTTGAGTGAACACATGTATGCATTTCTGTTATATATACATTGAAAAATGGAATTGCTGGGTCACAGGATATATTTATATCCAGCATTAGTCAGTCACCTGTTACCAAGTTTTCTAAATGGTTTCACCAATATTACACTCCAGGATTATGAAAGTTCCAGTTGTTCTGAATCTTTACCAACAACTGGTATTTTTTCTTACATTTTAACCATTCTATTTGGTGTACACACACATCACATATTTTTATTGACCTATTCTATTTCCCTTTTATGAAATATTTTGTTGTAGTCTTTTGCATATATTTCTGTGGACTTTTATTTGTTTATATAAGATACTTATATATTACAGATGGTTGTCACTTTTAGACTTATTTAGTGTGATGTATTTTCTTTATGTATACTATATATTACTGGATTTAATTTATTTATATTTTCTTAAAGATTATTGCATCTATATCCATGAGGGATATTGTTTCTAATTTCATGTTCTTCTAAGCTCCTTTGCTGGTTTTGAAATCAAGTTTGTGCTTTCTTCATAAAAAGAGAACATCTTTCCTCTATTTCTAAACCCTGTCAAGGTTTGTGCAAAGTTAGTGTTATTTATCCTATAGATATTTGGAAGAATTCACTGGTGAAAGTGAGTCTGGAGATTTTTCTGTGGGTATGATGTGAATAACAATCTCAATTTCTTCAACAGATATACAACTAGTAAGATTTCCTATTGCATCTGTCTCTTGTATTTTTCTAGGGATTTGTCCATCCCATCTTAACTGTCAAATGTATTGGCATAAGTTGTTTTTAATATCCTCTAATTATCTAATTGATGTTTGTAGGAGCTGTAGTGAGATTCCCTTTTTCATTACTGTTATTGTTTTATTGATAATTTGTATATTTTCTTATTATAATAAATCTTGCTAAGCATATTTGATTTTTTCATTTTTTAAAATTATATTCCTGTTTCTTATTTATTTTTGCTCTTTTATTATTAATTTTATCTATCTACATTTACTAGGTGTAAATTTCTGTTCCTAAAATAGAATCCTAAGTCACTGACATTTAGCCTTACGTATTATGTGTAACTAAGGATATAAATTTTCCTCTGCATCCCATGTGTTAATAGGTTGTATATTCATTTTCTTTCAATTAAGCTTTTATAATTTTCAGTTTTAGTTCTTTGATTCACAGATTATTTAGAAATACCTTAATTTCAAATTAAATGGCAATATACTAGTTATCTTTTTACTGCATTATAGCTAAATTCAATTATACCATCAATATATACTGTGAATAATTTAAATAATTTAAAATTGTTAAGGACTTTTTGATTACTTATAATGTAGTAGATTTTGGTAAATGTTCAATACACAATTTAAAATAATTTCAATTATGTCTTTACTATGCATGGTGTTTTATGTATATCAATTATGTAAACTGAGTTATTTAGTATATATTTATTATTGCTATTGTTCATTGTAAACTATATTCTTAATGAGTTTTTTGTTTTATTATCCTATCTGCTATTGTGATGAGTATATTAAGGTCTCTTTATTGTAGATGTTTGAATATCTCTTTTTAGTTTTGTCAATTATTAATTTTTATAGTTTAAAGTAATGTTATTTGGGTGTAATGTTATTTAGGTTTATGATGCATTTCTTCTAAATTTTTCCTTTGCATTATGATATGTACCTTTTCTAGCCTCATCTATTTCTCTAAGTTCTTTAATCTGTTCAGTTATATTTATTTTAAAAACATTTACTCATTTTTATGTTTAACTTTTTAAAGAAGTATCTATTGTGTTTATTAATTTCCCTTCTAAGTTTGTCTCTATTGTGAAGTATTTTTTTACTATTTAGTATCTTATTTTTCCTGAGTTCTATATTGTATTTGCTAGCTTTTTAAATTTTAAGTTAATATTTTTCTTTCATATATTTCATCATTTTATTATATTTTTATTTTGAAATGTTTGTTTATACTTTTTTTCTGCTTTATGGGTCAATTATTCAGGAGTTTTAGAATTTTCTCTAAGGAAATTATTCAGTCTTATGGTCTTTTGCCTTATAAATACTTTGTGTTAAATTTGGCAGTGATACCTTTCTTGCTCACTTTTACATGAAATTAATTTGTCGGAATTGTTAGAAGAAAGAAACAAGTCAGGATAGTTTTTCAGTCATGATTAAGGTTAAAAGATATGGTATATTTTTTTCTGAGATGACTCAAGTCTTTTTTGCTCACCTACCTGTATTTTCTCTTTCTTTCATTTCTATTTTCTTCATATGTCTGAAATTTGAAATCAATATCTCCTGTTTTTTCTCAGTATAGGGCTTTGTTCTAGAAGATAATTTCAGTTCCTTAATTTTGTTTCATCCCTGTCACGGACAAAGAGTGTATGTAGCTTGTCATAATCCCTGGGACATGGTGTTCATACTTCAGTGAAATCCTCTCCTGTTGAGTGTGGGCAGTATCTGTGAAGTGTTTCTAACCAATATGGTTAGACACAAAAATGATGAGCTGTCATTCCTGTGATTATGTCACATTATTTAGAACTCCATCTTGCTAGCAGACTTGCTCTAGAGACTTTCTGCTCTACCTGGTAGAAAGTGAGGAGCTGTCATTCGGGGCCCAGTTGACAGGGACTTAGGGTGGCTTCCATAAGACGGACAACAAGAAGCCAGAATACTTAGCTTTACACCTCAGTAAATGAATTCTACCAACAACCTGAGTAAGCTTAGAAGCAATTCTTTCTGAACAGAGGCTCCAGAAAGCAAACTGGTTGACATCTTGATAGCAGTCTTCTGAGACCATAAATAGTGAACCCAGGTAGGTCATGTCCAGACGTTTGACAGACAGGAAGTGCGAGTTAATGAATATGTGTTGGTTTAAGCCTCTAATGTGTGATAATTTGCTATGCAGCAGTAGAAAACTAATGTAAACCCCTTCAGATCTTATTTCAGAGTCCTGTGAATTGCCTATGGATGTATACAGTTTCCAATTTCAGCTTCTATTCTCCAATAATTGGGGATTTGCACTCTCTGGTTTAGTACACTTGACAATTTTTCATATTCTTTTGTTCTCGAGTCTGGCAGACACCCTTTTTCTCCCCTTGCTCCTTTAAGCAGTAGGTGATTTTTCTCTATCCATAGGATTTGGGAGTTTATGTGGGTACCTTTTCAATTAGTTTTGTTTTTTAAGTTATGTATAGATTTTTTGCTTATATTTTCATTTTGCCCTGTCTGTTCTATAAAGGGATTCAAAGAGATTAAAAAACTATGTTACATTGTTATCTTCCAAAAATTTCTGTATCACGTTGTTAAAATTGACTGGATCTTGCCAAATTGCTTTCTAGACTGGTATACTCTTTTTTTGTTTGTTTGTTTGTTTAAAACAACACCCATTTATTAGCTCACAGTTCTATATGTCAGAAATCCAGAATGGCATGGCTGCATTCTCTACTTAAAGACTTATGTCTTACAACACTGAAACTAAGGTGTCAGCTGGCTGAGTTCTCATCTAGAGCTTGAGGTTCTCTTCCAAACTCAATGCTGTTATTAGCAGAATTCATTTCTTTGTGGTTATAGGACTTAAGTGCCCATTTTCTTGCTAGCTGCTGTCCAGATTGCTTTCAGCTCCTAGACACTACTCTCAGGATGTTTTCATGTGTCCCTCTCCATCTTCAAGCAGCCATGTCATGTTGACCCCTTGTCCTTAAAATCTCTGACTTCCTCTTTTACAGTCTGCTGTGGCAAACATTCTACTTTCGGTGGGTTTGTGTGATTTTGTCAGGTAATCTCTTAATCTTGAGATCATCTGATTTGGAACTTTAATTAAATTTGTAAAATCTCTTCACATCAGTACCTGGATTAGTGTTTGATTCAATAGCCAGGGGGTGGGAATTGTGCCAGCACATCTTAGAATTCTGTCTACCATACTCTGAATCTGCACGTACAATTGATATTATACAGCTTTCTAATTTTTGTCTATCTGATGTATATAAAGTGTTCTTGAAATGCCTTCTTTTAATTTGCATTTCTTTAATTCCTATTGAGTTTGAGTATTTCTTCATATGCATTTTAGCCATTTGAGTTTTCCTTTCTGTAAATCTACTTTCCCATTTGGGGAGCAGATTATTTTCTCTTTCTTGTTTTCGTGGCAGGGGGTCCTTATATATTCTATCCATTAATAATTTGTTGATTTTAGATGTTGCAAATCAGTCATTTGTCTGTTAACTTTGCCTATATCTTCCTTTATTAAATAGACATCCTTAATTTTAATATACACAAATTCATCAATTTTCAGTTTATCATTTGCAATTTGGGGCTCTTGTTAAAGAAATCCTTCCCCACTGGCATGATCACAGAGTTGGGTATCTAATTTATATATTTTCTTCTTTCTTCATTACTAACAGAAGTATTTAAGATTGCAATCCTGGGTATGGTGGCTCACGCTTGTAATCCTAGGAGTTTGGGAAGCCAAGGCAGGAGGATACTCTTTAGATCCATAGAAAACAGTTTCAATTACTCAGCGTTCTTGGCAGCAGCAGAGATTGTCAGCTTTTAATATATTTGTCAGTTTGCTAGATTTGAGATGTCTAACTGTAGTTATATTTGCATTTCTTTGGCTATTCTTTCTTTTAAAAAAATATTTATTTATTACTTTTTCATAAGATTTGCTCTTTTTAGGGGGCCAGATGTGTTTTATTGACCTTAATAATTATATATTTTGGATACCTATTTTTTATTATTGTACTCATTCAAATATCCTCCTTAAGTCCTCAGCTTCTGTAATTGTGTTTAATAAAATATTTTATGCAGAAAGGTTATTATAATGTAGTTAAATTTATTCTTATTTTTCTTTTTAGATTTGTTCTTTTTTCTCTTTAAGATTTTTCCCTTGTCTTTACTAATATTATTTCTTCCAAATATTTTAAAGTTTTGCCTATCAAATTAAGGTTATTAAATCTAACTAAAATCAGTCCATGTGATGGGGTAGGAATTAATTTTTTTATTTCTTTGTGATATATCATTTATGTATTATCTCCAAAATATTTGATCCATCTTCTGAGCCAATATAGTTTGCTATCACTATTAATGATTATGGGAAAATTTTATAATTTATATAAACAAAATAATGATAAATTTCTTTATTTCTTTCCTACACGTATATATTTGAATTATTTTCCTTGTCTTAAATTACCGGCTTGGACACATAATGTTGAATAGGCATAATAATAATAAAAAATATGTCTCGGTCATGAGTTTAATGAGGAAGGTATAAATATTTCACAATTGATGTGAAATAAATAATATGTTACCATATCAAATATACTATAAAGGATGTTTCCATCTTTTCCTAGAGTCTCAAGTATATTTTTTAAATCATAAATGACAATTTAATATTTATCAAATTTTTCTGTATTTTGAGGATAATCATTTGGTTTTCATTTTCAATTTATAATTTCATAAATTAGTGCAGTGAGTTTTAAAATGGAAAATAGTTACTCAGAGCTGAATTAATTTCAATTCATGGTTCAACATGCACTACCATCACTGATACCATACAATGGCTCCCTCCCTTTTCCTTTGAATAGACTTTGTTTTATAGAGCAGTTATAAGTTCATAGCAAAATTGAGCAGAAAGGACAGAATTCCCATATACTCCCAACCCCACATACACCCAGACCCTCTGACCCCCATTATCAACATTTCCCACCAGAGTGGTACATTTGTTAAAATTGATGAATTTACCTTGACACATTATCACCCAAGTCCATAGTTTATGTTAGGGTTTATTCTTTTTTTTCTCTCCTGGAAATAGTTTAATAATGAGATTGAGAGCAGCCATTAAAAATTCCAGTGGAGCAGACTTTGATAATATACAGCATTATGCTCTTAGTAACCTCTTGATCCAGTAGTGTTGGAATGAATGAAGAATGGGTTTTGATAAATGTATAATGGCAGGTATCCACCATTATAGCATCATACAAGATAGTTTCATTGTCTTAAAAGACCTCTGTGCTCTGCCTGTTTGCCCCTCCCTCTCCCTTTCCCACTGGCAAACACTGATCTTTTATATGTTCTCTGTAGTTTTGCCTTTTCCATAATGTCATATAGTTTGAATAATACAATGGATGACCCACTTTTCACTTGTTTGTTTACTTGTTCATTGTCTGCGATATGTTTGTTAGCTAGAAACTTGGCAATATCTTACATTTACATATTTGTTCCTTCCATATACTATCCCTCTACTTCACTCTCTTCCCTATGTCCTGGACATTTAATGGGAGATTTTAATATTGCCTTAAATAGTGGACTGTTAATATTACTTTTCAAATAGATTTGCCACAGATGTATGTTTGCTTAAATATGATATTGTTTAGTTATTGATCTTTATAAATAGGACTGCTTTATGTAATTTTCTGAGATTTAATTATTTAATTAAAAATGTTGTTATGCCAATGGCCTTTGGGTTATTGACTTTTTATTACTATCACACATAGTGTATTATGAACATGTTCATGCCACCCTCATTTGCAGATGTGCAAGAATTTCTCCTGTTGTATACTTAAGAAAGGAACTGCTGGTATGTGGGCTATGTAAATGTTTAACTTCAGAAGATAATACCGAATTGTTTCTTAAAAAGAATATTTTAAGAAAATTTGTACCCTGTAATAATATAACAGATCACATTATCCATGGTATCTTTTAACATCTGGCATTGTCCAGTTTCATAGTTTTTGCCAATAAAATATTACACAATAAAATGTGTTTAAAATGATTGTTTACTATTGGTTTTATTTGAAATATCCAAACTATTAATAATTAAAAGATTTTGAAACACATTCAGTTCCTTTCATTATCTCTTCATTGAGGATTAAATCCTTCAACAAGGATTATATCAAGGACACATACATAGGACTAGTCTCATGCATAACTACTTCAGTATGTTTTATATTAAAATGTATATTAAATTCACTCCCTTGAGCCAGGTTTGAGATTACACATTGTTTATTAAATGAATCCGGTGGACAGCATGGAGTGATTATTTCACTAAAATTTTACAAATTATATTAATTGCCACCTTTACCATATTTGGCAACACTTTGCTGGTTCAAGAGCAATAATGAGGGACCAGATTGCTCACAGTATTTTAATAACTTTCCCAAGGTTACATAATTAGTATGTGGAAGAAAAATTTGATCTCACATGGCTAATGTAATGCTTCTTTGGCATTTTACAATGAATCCTTTTGACCTTTTGGAGTATCACAAAGAGACATAAATTTCTCACTGAGATTTGTTGTTCACTGCTTGAATTACCAGGATGGTACCTTGGGCTTCTTGGTTTTCAGGGCTATTTTGTTTAAATACAGTAGCTACTCAATAAATGGTCAATAATGGCCAAACCCAAGAAACCACTTATTGAGTAGGATTTTTTTTTTCTTTTGTAACATAAAATTAGAAAAAATTTAAAAAATGTTTATTAAAACCTCAAAGTAGTATATAAACACAAACATTTCAAAGAATCTCACAAGAAAAAGTCATAGAGAATAATAAATTTCATGAAAGACACACTATCTCTGCTGTTTAGTTTTTATATATTTTTTCATCCAGAGTTATTAGGCCGTGTGAGGAAAATTTGATTTTTGTTCCACACACATCTGCATTTGTTTATTGGTTTGAGAGTTTGTGGGATTTTAATCTCTCTGCTTTTCCAGCAATAGATCAATAGTTCCTTAGGGAAATTATGATATGTATTATCTTATTAAAAAGCACATTTATTTGCTGCCCAATTTAATTTTTCCTCATAGCCCTAGGCTAACTGACTATGAATGGAGAATATTTGATTACTTTAATACTGAAGGCCTTTTATAATAGGAATAATTATAGGACATGAAATCTTGTTCATATATCATTTATTTCAGAGCACAGACATTTTTCAAAAGTGTAATAAAATATCATAGAACATTAAAATGGCAACAAAGTATAAAGTTAATTTAACAGATAGTTTTATAAATAGCTTGTTGTCTTCATTCAAAATGAGCCTCCTTAAAGGCCTTAAAGATTAGTCAATGTTCATTTCTCATTTTTATTTTTCATCTTTCTCATCTACCTTGAAAATACAAAAGATGATATTATATGTCCAGATATTTCATATTTAAATTTTGATTTCATGTGGTCATATTTTTTTACTCATGCACAAAATTGCAGGATGCATTTGTGGATATATTCCTTATGTAAGAAATATCAAGGCTTTATGTAAAAAAACAGATTCACATAATCAAATATTTCTGGGAAATACTGGATAAAATATAGACATAGTTGATCAATATAGTTATTGTCACATTGATCAAAATCTTTATTAAATTAATATAAAGAGTGACCCTACAAAAGTAGAATACAGAATATAACAATTTTATTTCTATAAATTATTTATCCATGTAATATAATAAGGGATTTGCTTTTTTCTGGAAAACCTTTGTAAAATTATGTGCTATAATGTAAGTCACCTAAATAATAAACTAATTTTATAATGCTAAATTATATTTTTATCCATAACATCAAAGATTTGAAACTTGTTTTTGTATTTTAATCTTATCTGTTTTTGATTCTCCACTGGATATTCACCTTCAGTTTCATTTTATGAGAATTTCACCAATTTCCCATCCTCAATTTGCTTCGTAAACTTTTGTGTATCCTAAAACGATAGGCTTTGTAGATTGTTGAATATGTGTAACATTAGTTACATGATATTTAAAGATCAAAGATATTAATGAAAGGGGCAATAACAAAATACCACAGTTGAAGGAGTCCTTTTTTGGAACGCTCACTTACCATTTTAATGTTTATGTTTTTAAATCTTTTACTTTAAATAAACCTTTTATTTTTAAATAAAATATTTTATATTTAAAATAAAATATATTTTATTTTTAAATTATCCTTTCATTTTAGAATAGTTTTAGATTTACAGAAAAATCACAAAGATTATAAAGAGAATTCTCACATACCCCACACCCAGTTTCCTCTATTATTACTGTTTTATATGTATATGCAGCATTTGTTACAATTAGTGAGACAGTAATAATTCATTATTACTAACTAAAGTCCATGCTTCACTTAGATTTTCTCAGTTTTCAGCTAATGTTCTTTATGTGTTTCAGGATATCACATCACATTTCTTAGTCGTGTCTCCCTGGACATCTCTTAGCTGTGGAAAATTTCTGACTTTCCTTGTTTTGATGACTTTGAGAATTTTGAGGAGGACTGGTTAGGTATTTTATAGAAGGTCCCCCAATTAAGTTGTGTCTCATGGTTCTTTTTCATGATGAGAGTAGGATTAAAATGCCATTTTCATCATCTCATTTGTTAAGGGTACATACTATCAAAAGACTTATCAATGTTGATTTTGACCTTGATCATATGGCTGAGGTAGTCCTTGTCAGATTTCTCTACCTGTAAGTTACTCTTCCTAAACCCATTTCATACTTTAATATTTGAATGGAAGTCATTGCTGCACAGCTCATAATTAAGGAGTGAGGAATTATGCTCTTATTCCTTAAGGGCAGAGTATTTGCACAAAATTACTTAGATTTCTTCTGCATGGAAATTTATCTTTTCTCCATCTATTAATTTTTAACTTATTTATATCAATACAAAATCATTGGCGTGGATATGGAGAGATAGGGACACTTAAACACTCCTGGTGGGACTGCAAATTAGTATAACCCCTAGGGAAAGTAATATGGAGATACCTCAAAGAACTAAAAATAGAACTACCATTTGGTCCAGCAATTCCACTGCTGGGCATTTACCTAAAGGACAAAAAATCATTCTATAATAATGGCATCTTCTCTCAAATGTTTATTGCAGCACAATTCACAATTGCAAAGATGTGGAAATGACCCAAGTGCCCATCAATACATGAGTGGATTAATAAAATGTGATATATGTATATGTGTGTGTGCGCACACACACACACACACACACACAACGGAATACTACTCAGCCATAAAAAACAATGGTGAACAAGCACCTCTTGTATTATCCTGGATGAAGATAGAGCCCATTCTACTAAGTGAAGTATCACAAAAATGGAAAAACAAGCACCACATGTACTCACCATCAAATTGGTACTAACTGATGAACACTTATGTGCACACATGGAAGTAATATTCACTGGGTCCCAGGCAGGTGGGAGGGGGTGTAGGGGATGGATAAATTCACAGCTAATGGGTTCAGATGGCACTGTCTGGGGGATGGGCACACTTGTAGCTCTGTCTTGTATGGTGTGCAAAGGCAATATATGTTACTCAATTGTTTATACCACCATAATATTCTGAAATCTAAAAATTAAAAAAAATAAGAAAGACATCATATTTATTTTATAATTTGGGTTATAGGTATTTTGTTTTACTTTCTGGCACTACAAGGTCTTCTATGATCATCTTCTCTATATCCTCCCCTGGGCTTAGAATTAGCCATTTCTTCAAAGATCCTTGCTGCTTTTATTTGAGAATAGAACTAGAAAGCAAGATCAGGGTATTACATGTGCTTGTTCCAACTGAGGCATCTTTTCTTGGAAGCCCTCTCAGATGAAAGAGAGAGGAAATGTATATGTATATACTAACCAATGTATATGTACATATTTATAAATATTTCTATATGTTACCATCTGTACCTATATTAAGCTAAATATGATTTAATATTGATGTGTTCCACCCAAATCCATTACTACATGGTTCATTCTGAACTCCTCCCCTTGTCTGTAAACTTCGGCTCTGTGAGATGCCTTACTCCCTCCATACACCACCCAATTAAGTGTTCAATTCTAGTATATATGTATATCAGTATCAAAACTGTTAACCTCATACATCATAGGAAAGAATTTCATAAGCCATAGTGATTATGTACAGTTTTTGTCACTTTTATTTTTGCTCAGTCTTACAAATTCTATGAACTCCTGAAGATATCTAAGCTAGTATCTGTTTTTCCTAAACACTTCAGTGAAGCTGTTTCATACATTTATAAGACTGTTAGATTGATTTGTTACATTCTTCAGTACATCCTGGAGTCCTTGGATCTCCAAAATGATTTTTAATTCTCATATATTAAGGTTCACTCTTTAGGCTGTAAAGATCTATGGCCCTAGGCAAATACATACTGGTATATAACCATCACTACAGTACTGTACAGAATAGTTTCGCCACCCTAAAAAGTCCCTTGCACTTTACCTATTCAAATCTTCCTTCCTTACATCAAACTCCTTGCAAACACTGATGTTTTTACCATCTATACAATTTTACTTTTCCATATATTTGGGATCATACAATATGTAGCCTTTACAGGATTGCTTCTTTCACTTAGTGATATGCATTTTACATTCATCAATGCATTCTTGTGTCTTGATAGCTCCTTTATTTTATCCCTGAATAGTAATCCATTGTATAAATGTTATACAGTTTATCCATTTATCTATCGACAGACATGTCAGTCTCTTCCAGTTTTTGGCAATCACAGATAAAGCTTCTATGAACATTCATGTGTAGTTTTTCTGTAGAAATACGTTTCAAATCAGTTGTATAAATATATATAAGTGCTATTTCTGGCTGTGTGCTAAAACTATGTTTAGCTTGATGATAAACTGCCAAACTGTCTCCCAAAGTGGCTGTACCATTTTGCATTCCAACTAGCAATACATGATATTTTCTGTTTTTCTGCATTCTTACCAGCAATTTGTATATTCAAATTTTTGGATTTTAGCTATTCTCATAGGTATGTAGTGGTACCTCCTTGTTTTAATTTGCAATTCCTAAATGATAATGATGTTGAACATCTTTTCATATGTTTATTTGCCATCTGTGTATCTTCTTTGATATGATATCTATTTGGATATTTTGCCAATTTTTAAATTGACTTGTTTAATTTTTGTTGAATTTTAAAAGTTATTTGCATACTTTGGATAAAAGTTTGTTATCATATTTGTGTTTTGCAAATATTTTCTCTCAGTCTGTGGATTGTCTTTTTATTTACTTACAAGTGTATTTCACAGAGCAGACATTTGTAATTGTAATAAAGTCCAGCTCATCCATTCTTTCTTTCATAGGTAGTATTAATATTTTTGTTATTGTATCTAAAACTCATCACCAACCAAAAGGCTACCTCGTGTTTCTCCTATACTTTATTCTAGAAGTTTTACAGTTTTTTTTTTTTTACATGTAGGTCAATGGTCCATATTGAGTTAATTTATATGGAAGGTATAAAGTCTGTATTCTTTTTTTTTCTGGCATGTGTACATATAATTATTCCAACACCATTTTAAAGAGACAGACTATCTTTCTCTATTGAATTACCTTTGGGCTCAATTTTTCACCATTTCCATATGAGGTCTTTAATAAATTGTCCAGGAAGTTCTTCTCTATTTCTAGATTCTGAGAGTTTTTATCATGAATTGGTGTTGGGTTTTGGCAAATGCTTTTCTGTTTCACTTGGTATGATTATATATTTTTTTCTTTTTTATAGCCTGTTGATATTGTGAATTTTATTGATTAAATTTTGAGAATAAAAACATAATCTTTGTCCCCTTAACTCCACAGTTGAGGACAGGGCTAAATTATATAAGAAATATGCTACATCTGTAGCATTTTTGTATTCTCAAGTCAAACATTTTTTTTAGTACTTTTAGGTACTCTTTAGATGTTTGATCAATGAATCAATGTATTGAGTAAGACTTATCTTTTGGCAATATAAATTTAACACACCCTTCTAACCTTCCGTTAAGGGTAGAGATTTTTTATATTGCAGTATTTGGGCCAAGAGTTAGATCACCCTGTTAGATCTCCTATGGATTATACAGGATAAACTTGGTAGTGTGAATTCAGGTCTAAAGGTTCAATAGGCTTTCATGTACTCTCTAATATAACTTTGCTTTGAAGAATTCAGTTTAAGATTGGTCAATTTTTTTCTTTGCTTTGTATGTTTGATTTGGGCTATTATTTTAACAAACATTTCTAATTTTTGCATTTAGTCTCTTTTCTGATATGCTCTTACCTTGTTCATCGATTTTGAGGATACTTTAAAAACCTGAATGAGAAAATAAAATGATGTATCTCTCTTATAAGATATTTGGAAAGATAGCCTAAACTGATGAGGAAAAACTGTTGGCATAGTGTGAAATTGACTGGTACCAAATGAAATTGGTAAAGGGAGGAGTAAGAACCACCCTGAGTCCTAGAAAGGAAGTGAAGCATGATGGAAGTTGATGGAAGGTAATGAAGAAAAGAAAGGCATTAACCAAACATTACCAAGGTGATTACCACACTCTGGTGAAAGTCGTTCAGTAGAAACACTTTTCCCCATCTATTTCAATTTTCCATGCAATTGGTCATCTGACAGCTGTAGTATAGCTTCTCAAATTCTTTACTAAAGAGAAAAGATGTCTGAAATATTCCAAAAGCATATTAGTAAGGGTCAAGTAACATGAAATTAAAATTGCTTTGCTATTAATCTGTAAAAATAATGCTTGAGCATATATAATTTCTATTTAAAACAAGTTTAGAGCTGTCTCTCTCCTTATTTTAGGGTCCATGTGCAGTATTGGGATTATGTCTGGAGTCCTCTGCCTAAACAGTTTTAGATAAAGCCCCACCATTTATGATGAAAATTAAGATATGCAAAAGATATAAGTATACAAAAGGTATACTCAGTTTTATAAAAAATCAGTGAGAGAAATTGGAAAAGCTACTCTCCGGCAAGTGATGGATTGTAGTTGTTTTTTTTTTTTTTGCATAAAAGAGGCTGAATTTATCTGTCACATAATATCCTTTGATGAAGTGTGAAGTTGTATCACTAGCTTTGTACACCAAAGACAAAGACCATGACTGTATCTCATTACTCCTAGAATTGGCCACATATGATAAATAGTTACTTAGGCTCTGAACATTGTCATCTACTACTTGATATATGGCTGGATCAAATAAATAATACTCTAAAGGATGCTCTTATATTAATGTTGATAAAATTCAATTCTTATGTTCTACAAGATCTTTGGCAAGAACACATGTATGTAAACTTTGAATATTCTATCTCATTTAAAAGTATCTCTTTATATGGAAATAACCCCCACCCCCCAGAGGGCATTAGGGAAGGGCCTAAATATAAAGCAATTTCAAAAAAGACTTCAAAGAAAATGTTCAGTTTTAGCCTCGAAGGTCAATAAAAGGTTTTTGAATTATTGTTCTTCCCTTTTCCTAGTCTCCTAAAAACTGTATGGACTCCATCAAACAATGCCAACTTTTCATAGTGGAAAATCTTGATGTGGTGGAGTAGTGGCTCTGCTGTCTTGAGCCTGAGTGCAGTGTTGTTTACTATGCAACTTGAGCATATTGAGGAAAATGATAAAAGTTCCATATCTGTCTATAGGCAGTGCATTAATTATTGAAATCCATGGAAAATTCATAAACTATATTTGAGCAATTAAATTTATGAACTACTCTTTTTATGTCTCAGAAAAAATGGAGAGTAAAATATGATTAAAAGCCAGAAAATAATATATATTTTTTCAGCTACTTCAAATTTGGGGTTTTTTTGCATTAATAAATTTCTGAGATCCTCTATAGTGAATTAAAATATTGTGGAATGTAGAGGAAATATTTGTATGTTTCTGTTCAGTTAAGACTTCTTTTTTCTGAACAAATTTTACTGATAGGCTGAGAGAGAAGTCTTAGAAGGTAAAATATAACTGAGTAGCTATTCAGTGAGAACTCCATAGAGATTCACTACTCCAGAAGTATGTGTTTATACTCAAGTTGAGATGACAACTGAAGCCATTTTGATATCCCCTAGACTGTAAGCTAGAGACACTAGTCTCATTTTTCCAAGGTTCATAAACCAAAATCCATACCAAAATAAATTTGTTTACATTAGGGAGCAAAAGCTTTCTCTGTCTTTCTCAGTAAGGGAGAAGGGACATCTGTTCCTTTCCTATTCAAGACTCACATTAATATTTTCAATATTGTTTCAAATATTTTCAATGTTGTTTGTCTAGAGTACAAATTCATATATATGTATAGTGACATCTCATCTGGCTCTCATCATTTAAAGGGGAAATTTGGACATGGAGAACTAGAAAGATTATTTACTTATAGTAAATAATCTATTCTGCTCTAAAAATCTGTTTGCATTTAAATACATATATGTATAAAACACATACATCTTAACAGAGGTAAGTTTTGGTAAAATTTGGACTTAACTATTGGTTTTTGTCAAAGAAACTACTTGTTTCTAATATTCAATTAATTATAGGGAGATTGGGAATGTGTGCGACTAAGAAATAAACTACAGAAACATCCTGACTCTGTATTTACTACTATATAAATGTTTTTCTCTCCTGTATATCATAAAAAAGTAGAATTATGTACCAAATATGGTCTTGAAGCAATATCAAATTATATGACTACTAAGCTCATTTACCTCACCTAAACTAAAATTTTTCTTATTCATTCTGAATTCCCTTTCACAATCAAAAGCATTAGCACTAACCTAATCAATCAACCTAGAAACAGAGTAGTCAACTTTGTTCCTGGAGAAATTTCAGTCTCCTGAGTGTCTGTGGGTAATTGAAGGTGTATAGTAAGGCTTTGATAAATTTTCATTCAGAGTGTCATTTTCATACAGAGTGTATGCTCTGTATCTTCTTTGATCAATGGGGAACAATAGGAAACAGCAGAAACAATGCTATGCCAGTTTCTGGCTTAGACCAGCAGCTTTCTCTTCCTTGGACCCCTGTGTCTCCATGTAAAAAGCCCAACTACCTTCCTGCAGAGATATTGTGAGGTCAGGAGACCACATAGAGAGGGAGAAAGCCCCCTAGTTAAGCCCAGTTTTTCTGCCATCACAAACAAGGGACAAGGCATGTGAGAGAAGTCATATTGGACTGTCCAGACCATAACATGCACAACTGAATACAACTAAATGATACCAGTCAATGCACGTGAAACAGAAAAATCATTCAGGTGAGAACTTCCATAATGTTTGGCCTACAAAGTACTGAGCTACAATAAAATTATTGTTGTTTTAAGTCATTAAGTTTTGGGGTTAGTTTATTACACAGTAGTGAATAGTTTGCTCTTATATTTTTTCCAGAAGTCACCGAGTAGATACACAAGCCCTGCATTTGTAATGTATTGTTGCATGACATATTACTACTAAACTTAATGCCTTAAAAAAAAGTTTATCTCATTATGTCTGTGGTTCTGGATTCCAGGTGAGGGTTAGGTGGGTGCTAAGACTGGATCTTTTGATTTCTGTAATCAGCGTGTTGACTTGGGCCAAAGTCATTTTAAGACTTGACTGGTGGTAGATTCCTTCCAAGTTTCTTTAAAAGATTGTTCACAGGATTCACTTCCTTGGTGACTGTTGAACTGATAGTCTCTGTTCCTCCTGAGCTTATGGTACAATTTTTTCTCGATTTTTTTACCAAATGGGCATTAGTCAAATCAGGCAGTTTACATTGGCTTCATCAAAGCAAGAAAGAGAGTAAACAAGAAAGAATGAAAGAGAAGTGACTCTAGAAGTATGAAAGTCTCAGTTTGTTGTAAACTAATCTCAGAAGTGGCATCCCATCACCTTTACTGCATTTTAGTCCTTAGAAGGAAGCCACTAGCTCCAGCCCACACCCAAGGGTATCATATTACACAGGGAATGAATACCAGGAGACAGTGATCATTGAGATTACAAAAGTATACAAAGGGCTTTCTTTAGCCCCTCTTAGGTCACAAAATTATTCATGAAAGTTGAGTTCCACAAATAATCCAGAATATTCTATAGCTTCTCAGATTAGGTATTCAATTTATACCAATAATCACTCTGGGGTGTATTTTCTCTCTCTTAAGGGTTTCATTCCTTGTGTTTTTAAAAAATCTATTATAGTTTTAATAGAAATGCTTGTGCATAAATGCTCAATAACTGAATGTACAAAGGAAAGAAAATTATACACTATTCAGATGTATATTGGTAGTCATTGGATATGTTTGGATTTAAATGACATTTTTCATATAAATTGAAATGATTCAAAGAAATTTCATGATTCATTATCTTTGATATACATGCATGCTCACTATCTACACTCACCCTTGAGTTATCATATCCCACTTGTATAGACATGATTTAATCATCTGTTCTGAAGCCAGGCTATCTGTCTTCCAAGGTGGCTATGCATTTAACAGGCTTTGTGAATTTGGCAAGTTATTTCTCTATGCTTTGTCTCTGTTTTGCATAATTACATAATAATGGCTGTGCCTTTTTATCCTTTCTATTAATATTTCTCATCCCATATTAACACCTCACAGTCAATATATAAACAAATCCCACTGTTAGTAACTCAAAATATATTCCTAATCCAACCTTCCCCGTTATTTCCATCACAATTTCCTTATTCTAAACCACTGCTTTTTGGTTTAGGTTATGCCAGAGGCCTTGTAACTCTTCTGTCTGTTTCCTCTCTTGACCTCCATCCTTACCTTGGGCAGCAAATATGCATTGGAATGTGTGTCAGATAATGTCATTTGTTTGCTCAGAAACTTCCAGTGGCTCCTTGTCTCTTTAGGAATAACATTCAAATTCTTTATCATGGCTAATAGCACCCTAGAAAGTCTAACCCTTTGTTATTCCCACATCTAATTTCCTTTTCTCCTCTCACTCACTTCCTATCCATACTTTCTTTCTTGCTCTTCCTTCATCATTTTATGTGTGTTTCTGCCTTTCAGCACTGCATTTGTCACTTCCTCCATCTAGAATAGTCTAAAGTGTTGTGTGACCCACTCAATTACTTTTTAAATTTTCTATCCAAATATCAACTTAACTGTGATACCTGCCCTATCTAGATATCCTATCCTATTGCACCCTTGAATTCCTCTGCTTTCACTATTCTATTTAATTTTTAAAAATTTTTCATGACCTGTCATTATTATGTATATTGCTTATTTATTTATTGTTTCTAAGTTTCACCCAAATATGAGCTCCAAAATGTAAGGAACAGTATCTATTTTTTCACTGCCTATAAAATAAACATTTTATGAATAAATGGATTTATTAATATATAGCTGAATAAAAGCAATGAAGATGCAGAAAATAAGAGATATTCAATTTGACAAAACCACATAGCAATTGTTCTCATTAAAAGTGCAAAATTTATTTTATTATATAATATTGAAAGTAATCTAGATGAAAACTCCAAAAGCTAATTACATGATAATGGCAGTGGCTTTCTGTCTTTTTTATTCTATTTTTCATTGACCATAGAGAATATTGGGATTCATAATACAGTCACACACATTTGGAATATAAATTTGTATAAGCTGTGCTAATACAACAGTTAGAGAAGCCATGCCCTAATATATAATAATATGGTACAGCATTTGTAAAATGCCTATGGTTCTTATATGAAGATAACTTAGAACATTATATAGGTGATAGGGCTTTTGAAATCTATTGAGGCATCCATATTAACAATATTATTTAAATTGTGCAAAATGTAAATGAAAGTTCTATTCTTCTTGCTCTGTTTGTTTTTTAATGGCACTAATATGTGTTAGTCAATCTAGCCTACATTTTATATTTTTCAAGTGATATGAAAGTCTTTAATTTTCCTTAGTATTTTAGAAAGAGATGATAAAGAACCACAGGTATCAAGTATCTTGCTCTCCAAGAATAGTAAAGAATGATCATAAATTGACAAGTAAAGAAGGCTGATTAAAGATATCCACAGATTTGATTAAACTTTCAAGATTAAATTTGATCTCATGTCTTTATGATATTGGCATTGAAGATAGAGCTCCCTTTTCTAGGGTATGATTTTACAAAGTGTCATATAATTTTTTATGCTATTTAAATATTGTTATTCAATAATACATCTCTGATTTTAAAAAAAAGATTTGCACTGTAAGCATGTGGAAAAAATATTATCTATACAATATAATTAATAGCCTGTCCAAAGATCAGTGATCAGGATGCATGCTGATATTTCAATCCTGAACACTCTATATTAAAGATGGACTGCTCAATATATCTTTCATGTAAGAAGTTTATGAGGTTCCTTAATAACTTAGCTGGTAGTGTAAGACCTCACCATGTGAAATATCTCACAATGCTTCATTTCAGATAATACGACAATGGCCCTGCAACACAGTGT
The DNA here is from genome assembly GCA_008086735.1 of Cheirogaleus medius. Classification (NCBI taxonomy): domain Eukaryota; kingdom Metazoa; phylum Chordata; class Mammalia; order Primates; family Cheirogaleidae; genus Cheirogaleus; species Cheirogaleus medius. Next base: position 8,604,971 of record VBSM01003169.1, on the reverse strand, counting down.
GGCTAGAGAATGAGATAAAGTAGTTACATTCATGCTCTCACTAGTGATTGTGCAAGTGAAAATAATTACTTTTACTGTATTTTTGACCTTTTGTCCTGGTTAGTACTTTACTGTCTAATAAATGAAGTGGTATATATCTTGCAACAAACTATAATAACTGGTATGACAATACCTTTTTAATCTCAAGTTACACAACCTTTAGTGTTCAGCAAGTCAAATTAATAAAATTTATCTAGGGGATTCAACTCAATTAGATACATCATAATCAATCTTCCAAAGCAATCAACTCAAGACATTATTATAATTATGCAACTATAACATCAAATTACTGAAAACTCATAGTTTGTGTGTCCAACCAAAACTTTAAATAATAAGATCTCCTTCATTTTATAGATTCACTATCCCTCTGTTAAAAGGACAAAAATATTAACCTTACAACAATAGGGAATAGTTATTTTTTCTCCTTTGGAGTAGTGACCAATTTGCACTGCTTAGTTGTAATGTTTGGAATGAGCGAACTGGATATTTTCAAAAAGATAAGTCCCAGGTCAGTTTTCCTTTCTTTATCTCCACTTTTCCATTATCCCTAACTCAATGTACCCTATGAATTAGCTGGTGTTTTGTCAAATAATGCTATAATCCGTACTGCCCTAGGATCTATATATTTTTCTTCTGAATATCAGCCCTGACTAAGTTAATACTGGAGTGCTGATTTTATTCAATTAAAATAAGAATTGTGGTAAATAATTTTGAAAAAATAGTGAAATAATAATGAGTAATGAATAGCTTACATATAGAGTTAAACTTGGAAAAATAGAATTAAGGTCAACTTAAAAATATAGGTTGTAAAAAAAGTGACAAAATATACAAAGTATTTTATAGACCTGTATGTTTTCTTTGCAGGAAACACCCCAAATTATTAGCACATAATGCAGCATGTTATAACTGTTTCCTTTATGTTAATTTACTGTACTTCCATTTTTGTGAGTTACATAACAAATAAGTATTAATAGTAAAAGTAAAATTATCAAGTACCATTTAAATTTGAAATAATCAGAAGAAAAGGGAGAAAAATTAGACTATTATAATTCAGGCAAGAGCTGTCAAAAAAGATGTTTGTGTAGTCATTTGAAGAAAGAAAATTAATCCTGAATAGTCCAAAAGCTATGAAAAGACAATATTTGGGAGAAAACATCAGCTATTGACATATTGATTCTCCTTATATTCCTAAAGTTTTGGGATATACAGGGACAGCTAAAGTGATTCTACTTGAAATATATGACGAACGGAATATTCCAACTAGCATTATTGTGAAGCAAGGTGCCACATATAGATTTAGGAAACTCAAGAGGAGGTGTCAACAACACTAGGAAGTACTCTGTCATGAATGGTAGCACAGAGGAATGAAAACAATTGTGTTCAGTGGTAAGTGGAGAAATGTATAGAAAATTAAACTGTAGAAAATTAAATGACAAAGCAGATTTCATTATGTTGGATATTCTATGGGTAAGATGAGCTGACTGTCTTTTACATTTCCGTGCTCATTCCACATCAATTATTCACACTATAAGAGAACCATATTTATCATTCTAAGAGAAATAGTCTGAGTTTCCAGCCTTAAAAGATTATGTAAAGTTACCCTCCATAAAATGATTTGCTCAACATTCCTTTCTGTATCTATACCTTTCTTTTGTTCTGTTTTCTTTTTGCCTAAATGTCTTTCTTTAGAGGAGCTCTTGTTAAGGCACAAAGTAAAAAGCTCATTCATTGCTTTTTTTTCCTTAAAGAATACATATTTTATTTCCATTCTTGAATGGTTAGCTGCATATCTAATTCTAGATAAACATTTTCACTTAGCATTTGAAGGCATTATTACATTGTCTTTGGCATATTGCTAACGAGAAGTCTATATAAATCTAACTGTTACTCCACTGTATTTTATCTCCTTTTTCCCCCATTGTTTCAAATTTGATTTTATAATTCAAATTTTGTAATTACACCATGATTGTACTATTCTCAACAATTACCCTAGGAATGCAATATTTGCTTTTAGTTTACTATTTCTCTATGTAGTGGCATATCCAGTGGTTTCCACTTGGATCATCCTGCAACATACAGCTCTTATCCTACATGTCTGTGAGCCGATTGTCCATTCAGCCAGTTGCTGAGTAAGGCTATTTTCAACTCTACTCAGGAACTGGGGGGAAATCAAAAGGTATGCTTACAGACCATTCAGATCCATTATAAAATGGATTGACATCATGACTCTATCAAGCACTTGACCTTCGTAAATTTTCTCTGTGACTTTAGATCACCAGGGTATTTAAAGTACCAGGGATTATTGTAAATTTATAGCCTGTGACCAGACATCCTGTTTTTTCTGGAATTTCCCTCAGCACAGTTATCAGTCATCATGTTAAATGCTACAGATTACTTTAGGAGAGTTGAGTAAGAATAAAGTACATATTGCTGCAGTGGTGCAGGATCCTCCCTAAAGGTGATTCAGAGTCTTTATATCGTTCAAGATATTCTGCATATATGGATAGGCTCAAGACTAGAAATTCAATGCGGAACACTGATTCACCGTTTTGGTAACTCATATTAGATCTCTTCCAGGTTTAGATTTTTCTTTTAGTATACAGATTGAGCAATATTTTACTAGACAGACCATTGACAATAATGTCAATAGACCATAACATTGCTTATCTTAATTTGCTTTGCTGCCTATTATTATAATTTTCTTACTTTATCTTAGGTTTGTGAATACTGTTACTTGAATTGTATGACTCTAGGATCTCATTACCCACTCCCCAGAAAGCTAATTTCAATACTGACATTTCCACCATAATCTTTGGTTTTCATAATATAGCAATTATTGTGTTTTCTACAAATGCTAGAACTCTCTTTACTGATATATATTTTAATTCTTGATAAGGATGTCTTATGAACACTCAAATTTATATTTTTAGTGTGTGATTGAACTTGTCACACATGACAAATATCCAAATCCTAGCCTCCTAATTTTGAGTAAATTCTTTTACATTACAGTTTTGTATTTTCATTTAATCTAAGCCACTATCATAAATACAGCTTGATCCAGTGTTTTGCTATTTCTTCCCTATTCCAACACTCTTGGAATCCATTCTCATGCATAATCCCTAGGTTCTGACAACTCTTCTCCAAGGTAACTTTCACATATTAAGTCTTTTGGTAGTATTCAAGAAAAGAAAGGATAACCTCAACAACAGAGGAGGAAAGATTGCTTTTGTTAAAAGATCAAGTTATTTAAAATCATAAAAATCTTCCCAAATACACTCAATCCAATTTTAAGGCCCCCACTTTCTCCAGAAAAAATATTTTGATTTTCAATAAAAGACCTGGAAATACTTTGAATTCATGTGCTATAATTCTGCAAACCATAAGGTCAAAATGTGTGTCTGGTTTTCAGATCACTGGTCCTATGGTTATAATAGATAAAAAACCCTACCTAGGCAATAAAGCTACTGTCTGGTCTCTGACTTGTCAATTTGAGTTCTTGAGTCTGTCATTTTCTTTTCATAAGCCCTCCAGTGCAGTAAAACTGGGTTATCTAAGTTGTACTTGTGTTCATCATTTCCTCTATAATATTCTTTTTTTTTTTTTTTTTTTTTTTTTTTTTTTTAGAGATGGGGTCTCGCTCTTGGTCAGGCTGGTTTCGAACTCCTGACCTTGAGCTATCCACCCGCCTCGGCCTCCCAGAGTGCTAGGATTACAGGCGTGAGCCACTGCGCCCGGCCTCCTCTATAATATTCTAATACAAAAGCCAGTTTGTCTCCAAAAATGTCTGGAAAGGTGATAAATCAAATAATTTGTTTTATAACTGAAGCCACATGCCATGAATGGTCAATATCCCATTTTCTACTTTTTATGTTTTTGAATCTGACCCAATTAAACAAATAATCTCACATTTCTATCTTGAAGTTTTTAGGGTCCTTTTTCTTAAATACTGTATCAGTTATAAATTGCTCACAAAAACAAACACCAGTGTAGATGTTTTAAATATATAAGGAGATTTAGTGCAGGAAATAACAGGCTTTCAAGCATGTTGGAAGGGCTAGAACCTACTCCTACCGATCTGAAATGGCTGATTCACCGGAGGGAGCCCAAAAGGTGTAAAAAGACTGTACCTCTATGTTTTCATGTCTCAACGTAGTTTCTCTAATTGTATGGATCTATCCAGAGCCCTGCTGGAAAGGAAGTGTGAGAAAGGCAGTTTCCAATGTTTTTATCCTTTACACTGTTACAAAATACTTTAGATGAGAGGGTACTATGTATCAACAAACAATATATAATACAAGTCTCTAGGGGTCCTGAAAACAGTCCACAGGGCAGCCATTAAATTCATATTTTTACCATCATCCTTTTCAGGTACCTTTTTGACTGAGCTTAGACAATTTTTCTTTCTTGAAATATGATACATATAATACCTCTCTGTCTCTGTCTCTCTGTCTCTCTCTCCCCCCACTATTCTGTCCCTATATTCTTCCATCTATCAATATATATTCAAGCATTTTTAAGTATAGGTTTGCTATAAGTATAGGTTGCTATAGGTTTTCTCTATTACCTTGGTCTGGAATCTAAGATCAAAAGTATCTCATTTACTTTCATAGCAGTGGTTCTCAGCCACCCCTCATGGCTCTTGACTCTGCTCTCTGAGTGATCCTTTCTTTTTCATGAAAGGTTTGCAGCTGAGCAGTTTAATGAAGCTCAGGCAAATAGCCCAAACTACAGATGCTGTAGCAGTCATGAAATCATTACAAGAACAGATTAATAAAGCACTGTGTGCATGTTATGGAGTCATTCATACGGAAAATGATTTATTTTCTATTTTGATTACAAGAGGATCATAAGGATTTTATATCCATGTAGAATTGACAATTTTAGTTTGTAGTTATACCTCAGAATTAGTTAAGTTCATATATACATTCTGTTATAAGATAGTACAAGGGTATCTGCACTGCCTAGACATCCCACAGAATAATATATTGATCCATTAAATCAGTGACATCATGCTGATCAAAGAGCATAATGGCAGTAAGAAGGGGCTAGTACACTAGAGACTTGGGTAAACGTGTGTACTTCAGAGGGTGCAATATACTCTATGAAGATTTAGACATATTCCCATAAGTGAAGTTTTTTTATGTGTGTGTGTGGTTTTTGTGGTCAGGGCATTTCAGGATATTTGTTCAAAAGTATGGCAGATTTTATTTCCTATTGCAGAGAAGAAAGCACCATTCTAGAGGATTTTTTGAGTTTTATAATCAACATGTTTCACACCTATGAATATACTGCTTTGGCCCCATATGTTGGGGGAACAAAAAAGCTTCCTGTTTTGAATGATGTCTAGAGCAGGAAAATGTTCTGCAGAAGGTCCAGGCTACTATAAAAGCAGTTCTACCACCTGAACCACATAATCTGACAGATCCTATTGCATTGGAGTTGTCAGGGTTGGAAATGATGCACTGTGGAGTTTATGGAAAACCCCCATGTGAGAATCATAATAAAGGCCCTTGGATTTTTGGAGCACAGCCATGCCACCTATGGTGGAGAATTATGTACCTTTTGAGAAAGAGCTCCTGATGTGATACTACCGTACCTTAGAATATATGAAATGTTTGAACATTAGACATCAAACAACCATAACTATAGTCTGTTTTTTGTTGCTATGAAAATACCTAAGACTGAGTAATTTATAAATAAAAAGAAGTTTGTGATGTAGCTCATGGTTCTGTAGGCTGAAATATTCAAGGGCATAGCCCTGGTTTCTAGCAAGGGCATTCACGCTGCATCAACAGCATGGCAGAGAAGGTCAAAGGGGAAGTAGACACATGCAAAGAGGGACCAATAGGAGGAAGAAACTTGCTTTATAGCAATGTACTCTCTGAGGACTAACAATAGTCTCAGAGCACAGATCCAGTCTTATGAGAGCTAGAAATTTCACTTACTATTGCATGAAGTCACTAAGCCATTCATGAGGGATCTGCCCTCATTACTCAAACACCTCCCAAACGGCCCCCACCTGAACACAGGGGATCAAAATGCAACGAGTTTTAGTGGGACAAACCATATCTAAACCATAGTACTGTATAACTGTTAATGATGAGCTGGACTCCACCAGAACTTTCAAACCATAAAGTCTGATGGGTATAGCAGCATTACACCATACGTTGGAAATGGCAGATAATAGAATTTGCTCCAAGAAGGACCAGAAGATATGAGTAAGCTTCATGAGCAGACCACCTAGAACTCTAAGTCACTAGCTAAGGTTGCATCACATCCTTTTTCCAGATCCCACCTATGGCCCTGCAAGTGTCCCATGTAATAAGCTGAAGGAGGAAGAAAATGCCAAAAGTTGATTTGTGGATGGGCCAGCCCAGTATGTGGGTGCAATCCTTAAAATTAATAGTGACTGCATTACATCCATATCCAGGGTTGACAGTAAAAGTTAATGACAAGGAAAAATCTTCCCAATGAGTAAAGCTGATCACCTACTTCCTGTGGAAGGAAACATGATTGGAGGTTGGAATATATATATTCATGAACAGTGAAAAATGGCTAGGGATTTTGTGTTAAAGACTTGAAAGGGGAAAATTTAAGGGTTAGGGATAAGATGTTCTAGGGTAGTTTTATATATACAGACACATATAGTAGAGGGTATGAAATATCAAGTCTATTTTATTACATTTAACACACATAAGAAAACATCAACTGCAGAAATGACACAGAACAACAGGGCAGACAAAATTACTTGGCCATTTGATGGCAGCACATGAATGGAGTGATCTCAAATGTAGTGATAGAGGCTACATTTGGGAACAATGGTTATGCATAGGCCCATCAGCTTTGACTTCTATTTATCAAGGTAGACATGTTTTTTGTTACCTCTGTATGTTCAACCTGCCCTAAAGAGAGACTAGTCTTGAACCATTTATATGGTACTATTTCCTTAAGAAGAAAAAATTCTACTTGTTAGCAAGTTGATTGCATAGAGCCCTTTTAACCCTTAAAGGGGCAGTGGTTTGTTTTCATTGAGATACATGCCTATTCTGAGTATTAGTTTATATTTCCTACCTGCAGAGCTTCAGCCAGCACTTTTATCCAGGGACTTATGGAATATTCAATTCAAAGATATGTAATACTGCATAGCATAACATCTGACCAGAGGGTCTACTGTACAGCAAAGGAAGTGTGGTGGTTTTGGGACCCATGTCCATAAATTCTACTTATCATATCACATACTGTACTAGTCAGAAGCATCCTGCATTATAGATCACTGGAAAAATCTATGGAAAGCAGAATTGAAACATCAGTTTTAGCCAATACTATGAATGGATAAGTCACCATTTTTCTGGAAACAATGTATGCATTTAATCAGATATATCTTCCTAATAGGAAGAAAACATAAGTCCAAGAACCAATGGGTGGAAGCAAATATGATCCTAATTACTGCCACTATCAGTGACCTATTGGAAGAAATTTTGCTACTTGCCCCTACAATTATGACTATGTAGAGTTGGAATTCCTATCCCTCACAAGACACTCATTATTGCCAGAAGACACAGTCCATGGAACTAAAACTATGTCTGCTGTTAAGGTAATTTAATCTTCCTGTGCCAGAAAGACCAATAGACTAAGAGAGGAATTACCATATTGTTAAGAGTAATTGACTCTAAACAACCAAAAGGGCATGCAGGAGTATCCATAAAACATGCATGATCTACTTGGGTACCCCTTGTTATAATCCCTTGAGCAACTGTAACTGTGAAAGACATGTGCAGCAACATGAGACTGAGAAGAGCTCAGTTACTTCAATGTGAAATGAAGATGCTGGGCATACCACTAGGTGATGAGATGATAGCAACTGGTGAGAAGAATTTAAAACGAATAGAAGAAGGAAGAAGAAGAAGAAGATGAGTACCAGTTACAAACCAAAAACTACCTGGAGCAATGAGGAATGTCATTTTCACCAATAACCTCTGTTTTCTCACTTTCTCTATAGGAAGTGAAGCCCACAGGAACCATGGTAGAGCTGCTCCCTGAACCTGCATATAGAAGTAGACTTCTGTGGGGAGGCAGAGGACTTTGGCAGTAACATAGGTCTGTTCCTTAAATCCCATCAACAGTGCTTATTATGGGGAGTACAATTGAATGACAGCCCCAGCTGCTGTCCCTTTGGTTGTACCAACAATTTTCAGCCAAGGCCATGATTACTTCCTATCAAAGATTGAGCTTGGAAGATTACAAAAACCAGCCCATTTCTGTCTGACACGGATTCCCAGAGTTAACTGTGCTTGAAGATTCCCCACTGGTCTGAACAAGACTTAGAATTATACTTTTTTCTTGAGGTGCTTCCAATTTGATTCTTCTTTCACCTTCTCCTTTTACAGATGGCAGACTCGCATTGTAATCTGAAGAGTCTACTTGCCTATTCCTATTCCCTTCCACTTTATCATCTATAGTCATATCTACTCTTTCTTCTCCAAATCTCTTATACATATTATTGTGTCTTGGCATTTGCTTCTTGGAAAATCCAAATAGATACAAAAGAACATTCCAACCAGAGGTATAGCCATTTGCAAAAACTTAATGTTGAGATAAAGTTAAGGTAATAGTTCACTATAATCAATCCAAGCCTGATGTGGAAACAAAAAAAAAAAAGTTCATATTCAACACACTTAATGCTTTGTAAGACTTTTGAGGAATGGAGATGCCAGGACAATCAGTTGAAATCTGATTTACAGTTCATATTTCATCATGTTCTCAGACCAATAAAAGTGATCCCAGCGTGACTTTTTCTTCAGTGCCATTGAAAGCTTTTCCTTAAGTTAAAAAATATGTAATGGATGTATTCCCTAAAACTAAGTGAAGGAAAAATCACCATATATTTTTTTACATTGTCAGTTTGGTTTTGTCAGGTGTATATATTATTCAAGGAGGGAAAAAAATAAAACTAGACTCCACATTGTAATGAAAACTGTCGGAAAGAGTTGTGGTCATTTTTTGCACTCTACTATAGCTTCTAAACAGAGGTCACTTAAGTACTGAGGCAGCCCTATAGAAAACAAACCATATGTTTTCAGTTTCTTAAGAAGAATTCCATGTTTTTGCTTTTATTTTGCTATTACTATTGCAATGTACAGTCCTAATTGCTCCTGCCTAAATCTGTGAGGTATGAGAATTACTAGAGAAGCAATAAAGGTGATGCCCCTCTGCTTTCTGTAATGCTCATAGTTAGGAAATTTACTGACTTTCATAGTTTTCATGGTGTTATTTAAAAAAAGAAATTATTTTTCATGTAAATGCCTTTTTCTATGGCTGTCTGCAAGCTCTATTCTAAATGGATCACTGATTAAAGCAATAAAGGCTAAAATTTCCCACTTGCAATAAAGGCTATATCTCCTTTTAAAAAGTGATGTTTGTTTCATGCACAAATGTAATAAAAGTCTGTCTTTTGTGAAAAATATATTTATCTGTCTTATGTACAATATATGTTAAATCTTTGCACTATTATTTTTGAAAACATTTTCTATTAATTTTGGATTTCTGACATTGCACTATTTGTTTTTTAGTATGTATGTATTTTTCATTAATTTATTCTCTAAGTATTTACTTTTCATCTAGTTTGCTCACTTACATATCATATCTTTTTGATTATTTTATGTCATCACTTTTGTTGACTACTTCTTTAAAAATTAAATCAGTATTCTTTGCTCTGATGTATAAGGCATGCAATAATATCAACATACTCTGTGATTAAGATTTATTTTCAGTCTTACGTGTTAATTTATGTTACCACCAACTTGTTATTTTTAAAAGAATCTTTCATGGGATTATTTTCTAAAGTAAGAAAGTGTTCAAATTGTAACTGCATAGTTCGGGTAATTTGTGGAATTAAACATGCCCATGTAACACTACCTTGTTCAAGAAATGATACATTCCAAACATTATAAGCACATCAGAATAAAAGAGGTAAGACACAAAGAGATTGTTGTATGATATGTTCAGTGACTGAAATAGGCAAAACTATTTTATAATATTAGAGGTTATCTTTGGGAGGAGAAGGTATTGACTGGATATGTATACAGACCCACACACAATTTCTTTGCTTGTGGGTTTGTTTTTGTTATTTTTAGAAATTGACCTTGACAACTTTAATTGACATACATGGAAACTGAGTCCCAAGAAGGCAACCACCCACAGTCACACAGCAAATTACACTTACAATACATATACATGCTTGTGAAATGTTGGAGTGTACAAATATCATTTGGGAGACACCACATGTATTCACTGTTAAATAGGAACTAATTGATCAACACTTACATGCACATATGGAAATGATATTTATCAGAAATCAAGCAGGTGGCGAAGGATGGGGAGAAGGGAATGGGTAAATTCACACCTAATGGATACAATGCACACCATCCGGGGGATGGGCACTCATAACTTTGACTCAAATAGTACAAAAGAAAATTATGTAACCAAAACATTTGTACCCCTGTAATATTCTGAAATAAAAAAATTAAGAATTTAAAAAATGTAAACAAATCACTTGGGGAAACTTGTTAAAATGCAGATTCCTAGGCCCTGCCCCAAAGTTTCTGATTTTGTAGGTCTCCTCTGAAGCCCAAGAATCTATTTATTTGTTTGTTTGTTCTTTGTTATTTTTATTTAATTTATATCTTTGCAATTGTGATGATTCTTTGCAAACTCTTTTCTAGACTAAGAAAAAAGAGAGAAGACTCAAATAAATTAAATCAGAAATGAAAGTAGAGACATTAGAATTTGTTTTCTGTTTTTGGTGGCCTCTAAGAGAATAGGATGAGTCATGTCCTGCCAGTACCCCAAGACATGTAAGGTCAAACCAGAACTTTTAGATGCAGCTGGAAATGTGGGCTATTAGATATTTGTCTCAGTTCCTTCTATCTTCATGTTGTAGTTGAGAGTGAGTGTCTAATTCTCACTCTATTGGCATGTGCTAAGCCAGGGAGAGGCTCTGAAGTAAATCCTTGCACATTTGTTCAGACTGTACCTTCTGATTGATTTTAGGGAGATAGCCACTGGAATTAGGCCTATTGTACATTCACCTTTTGTTTTCTGTGGCTGCAGGCATGCCCATGGTTCCTGTTAGGTCCGGAGCTGAGAGAGAGACACACGAAGGCTCATGTGTAACAAAATGCTGTTTTATTTTGAGCATCTGGGTGCAGATTGGTGGAGGCAAAAAAGTGTCCACACCGAGGGAGGGAAAAGCCTTGGGTTTTGTAGAGAGTTTTTTCCAAGGGGAGTTAGTAACACCTGCAGAGATATGGGACAGGGGTACCTTCGTCCTTATCAGGTGGGATAGGAATGCTGGCATGGTTGCAGCTGCCTGTGGTAGAAGTTAGATTTATAAAATACAAGAGATATTTTGTAAACAATCTAAATCACAAAAACTAGGAAAATGGGTAAGTAAATTAAGGTATAACCATACATATAATGTGTATGATATAATAATTAAAATAGTGCTTTCTGGAATCATTAATTCCACAGGAACTTGACCAAATATAATGCTAATTTTTTAGAAAATACAATTTTTATACAGCCTGATCCCATTTAATTGAAAAACATAAGTATACTGATGTTTTTATAATAACAAATATTGAAAAGGAATAGTTATGAGAAGAGTTAATTCCTCTAGGGATTAGGATTATGAGTGCTTTGTTTTTCATTTGCATCTTTTATATGTTAAAAACTATTTATAATAATGATATATTACTCTCAAAGTTACAAAAGACAAAAATATATGATGTTTTAAGAAGTAAAACACACCTGGGCTATGTGGTATAGCCTACTGCTCTCCTAGGCTACAAACCTATATAGCATGTTAATGTGTTAAATCCTATAGGCAATTTTAACACAATTGTGTTTGTCTATAGAATGATATCTAAACATAGAAAGGATAATATTTTGTGCTAAAATGGCTATCAAGCCATTAGGCAATAGGAATTTTTCAGCTCCTTTATAATTGTATACCATAGGTATTTTTTCATCCCTCCCACCTCCAACCCTTCCCTGTTGTGCGTCTCTGATGCCCATTATACCACTCTGTGTACCCTTATGTAGCCATGGTTTAGCTCCCACTTATCAGGAAGGACATGTGCCACTTATTTTTCTGTTTTTGAGTTACTTCATATAGGATCATGGCCTCCAGTTTCATGCAAGTTACTGAAAAAGACATTATTTCATTCTTTCTTATCACTGTGTAGGACTCCAGAGTGTGTGTGGAGTGCCCGTCAGTTGATGGGCACTTAGGCCGATTCCAAGTCTTTGTGATTGTGAGCTGTGTTGTGATAAACATATGAGTACAGGTATCTTTTTAATATAATGATTTCGTTTTTCTGGGTGGAACTCAGTAGTGGGATTGCAGAATCAAACTATAGATCTACTTTTAGTTCTTTGAGAAATCACCACAGTGATCTTCAAAGAGATTGTACTATTTTACATTCCAACAAACAGTTGTTCCCTCATTCAACACATCTGTGCCAACATCTATTGTTTTTTGACTTTTTAATAATGGTCATTCCAACTGGAGTAAGATGGTATCTCATTGTGGTTTTAATTTGTGTTTCTCTGATGATTAGTGATGTTGAGCATTTTCTCATATGTTTGTTGGTCAAAAGGATATTTTCTTTGGAAAAATGTCAGTTCATGTCATTTTCCCACTTTTTAATGGGGTTGTTTGCTTTTTTCTTGCTGAGTTTATTGAATTCCTTTTTCATTTCTGATTTATAACCTTGGAATCTCCAGACTCCTGGGCATTTTGTTTCACAGGCTTTATGAGATTTTTCAGGTTCCCACCTGGAACAAACCTAACAGTTCCCCAGTATCTAGACTTTCATAATGGTGTCTGGTTCTAGGTTTGAATGCCTGTGGGATTCTGCATGGCTTCCCTTTCTGGAGTAACATCTCTATGCAAAGGACAAGTAGCTCCCTATATTAGGCCAAAGACCTGCATGGGCCATGGGAGTTCTCTTGTAGCCAAGATGATAAAAGCTTGTCTTGAAGAGTGGATCCCTGAGTGCTTCTCTCTTACTGTTTCCCTGCCTCCAGTAGCTTCTATTGGCTGTTCACCAGTCCATAGCTGGGCAAGTTGCCCTAAATCTTCACCTTACCCACTTTTGGTGCTACCTGTCACTTCCCTCGTGAATCCTAGTGTTCTCACCTAGGTGATCTGTTCAAAATGTGAGAATCTGCTTACTATTCTGGTTCTCTGTGGAACAGGCCCATACAACATGTGTCTGGTAGCTATCTTGATCCTGTGCCCATAATGCTTCCCTATAAGAGTTAAAGCCATCCCTAAATTCAGCACTCATTAGTCACGGGTGGATGAAAAGTGACTACATTAAGGAAAATTACATCCCACATAATTCATTTACCTTATTCTAAAATTTCTTAACATATTTAGAAATGCTTCTCTTCTCACCCAAACACCAGAATGTATTGATTTGAAAACATACCCTATATTTTAAAACATAGATTAATGTGAAGTGAAGGAGAGAGAGAGAGAGAGAGAGAGAGAGAGAGAGAGAGAGGGAGGGAGGGAGGGAGGGAGGGAGGGAAGTAGAGGATCTCTGTCCCTTCTCAATGTTTAAGACATCAGGTATCAGGTATAACAGAACAATTTAGGAAAGAGCAAAACTATGTTTCATTGTGGAGGATAGCAGGGTTACTCAGTTTGATGGAAATCGTAGTAACACAGTGTTTAGGCTCTTGCATTAAGAAAAGAAAATGATGACACTGAACCCTGACTCTGGACTTGACATCTTCATTGTGATTTATAGTAATGTCTGTGGATGGGAAGGTCATCATGCTGAATAAGCTAGTAGTGTGGCTCAGGAAGAAAGTCATTTGTGTATATTGTAACTTCTCATCACTTTAGGAGCAAAGAGAATTTGGAACCAGACCTTGACATTTGCAGAGAATATTTATAGTGCTAAAGAGTTCAAAGAGTTTATTCTTGATATCTGGAAAATACAATGTCTTTTGCTGTGAAGTTTTCAAACAAGATTGCTGTACCAATGTTTAATAAGTATTCAGTCAAAAATATTCATGTAAAGGCTGAGGCTAGATAACTGAATTTTAAGATTCCTCTCCTTGGACCTTTTGTAACAAAGGCAAATGAAAGTAGAATGTGAGGACATGAAAGAACTTAAGTGTTTTTTGTAATTTCTTTTTCTCTTTGGCACAGCAAAACATAAATAGTGTTAATTTTCCCATTCCAATGCCTTTATTTTATTTGTCATACACTTCTAACTTCTTAAGAGAATCTCATTCTAGAGTTCTTTGAAAACACACACACACACACACCCTCATCATATCACATTAAAGATAAAACTAAATTTTCTTTCCAGAATATCAATGGTCACTTGCAGTAGCTTTTCTGGCTACACAGTTCAGCACAGAAATCAAAAGGCATAAAAATCAAAGATAATAAAGGAAAGAGGAATAAAGAAAGGAAAGATCTGTATTTTCCCTCTTTATTGTGGTTGTCTTGATACGTCTTCTAAATGTGGGGGGTTATTAATAACACCTTATATATTTTTTCCGTTATTTTTAATGTTTTTCCTGAGGCAAAACAGGTTTCTGGTTGGCTATACCCCACCTATATCTTTTTTCTCTTATATAACAATACATCCTCTAGTTTATATGCTGAGTTGTGCCATATCAAGCCATATAGATTCAATAAACAACATTGTTTATTCAACTTGGCATTGAGCACACTTGCAAAATATATGTGCAAGAAAAATTCCCAGAAGTGAGAGAGCAATCCAACATGTGTTGACATTTAAAATTTTGATAGATGTTGTCAAATTGCATTCTAAGTTGTACCAATTATACTAACAATGGATGAGAGGTAACTATATGCATTTAACAATTACTTGCTGGTTTTTTTGTTTTTTTGTTTGTTTGTTTGTTTGTTTGTTTGTTTTTTGAGACAGAGTCTCACTCCGTTGCCTGGGCTAGAGTGCCATGGCATCAGCCTAGCTCACAGCAACCTCAAACTCCTGGGCTCCAGCAATCTTTCTGCCTCAGCCTCCCAAGTAGCTGGGACTACAGGCATGTGCCACCATGCCTGACTAATTTTTTCCATATATTTTTAGTTGTCCAGCTAATTTCTTTCTATTTTTAGTAGAGACAGGGTCTCACTGTTGCTCAGGCTGGTCTTGAACTCCTGACCTTAAGCAATCCTCCCACCTCGGCCTCCCAGAGTGCTAGGATTACAGGCATGAGACACCACGCCTCGCCTACTTGCCGTTTTTAAATATTCCATTTACTATTTTAACATTTATTTTAATCAGTATCTATTTACCAATTTGGTCAAAATAAAATGAAATTCCATACTTTTTCTTGCTGTTTACTTTTAAATATTCATTTAATTATTTTACTTTTAAACGTTGACTGTATGGTATTTATTTTTTATAATATGTGTTTTAAACACCATTGACTAAATAATGCATATTTATTCAAAATTTATTATGCAATGTTAATGATAGACTAAATTGTCACATACATTTGGGTTCATTTCTGAAATATCTATTTTGGTTTTAAAATTTTATAGTCATTCATCAGAATCACACTTAAAAATTTCTGTTAGCTTTTTCTTATACTTAAAAACATCTTGTAGAGCTATTCAGTGCCACATAATTACCCTTAATTTTGAGAACTTTTTCAATTTTTGTATGTTTATGTCCACATGAACATTAAAATTATCTTCTTTAGTTAAAAATGTATATATATTATTTGGAAACCTATACATATAGATTAATATATCAGAATGCTTTCTACTTTAAGTGTAATTGATTAAATGTTCAAGATAAAATATTATATGCAAAAGAGAGTATTCATAACCCCATATGGTATGATATCCAAATACATGATGAGGCTTAGCTTAGCTAAATTACTAGTTCATATTTGAACTGGTAATATATATATGTACATACCAGTATTTTTTGTTATTTTTAATGTTTTTTCGACTCTCTTCTTTCTGTTCTATTCTGGCTGTTCTGACTTTTGATCTCAAATTTACACCAATGTTCACGTGGCAGTTGTCTTCTTTAAGCACACCCAAAGTCCAAAATCAGGAAAATAAAATGTTTCTTCCTTGTGTTTAAAGTGAAGAAAATGTTTCCAGGAATTCTCCAGCAGGTCTCATCTCATTTTTGAAAATCCCATAGATTCTTTTTTTGAACTTATCACTGGCAAGTGGACTAATCAAGATTTCCCTTCTAAGATGTGAAAAATCTCAGCCTTCACTAAAGCACAGAGCAGCCCAATACCTGAAGGAAACTTGTTTCTGTTTTCAAGGGAGAAGAGGTAAACAGGCTGTTGGGTATCCTAACAACAGAGTAGCAATATTTAATCTAGGGATATGTGAAATATTTAAATTATTGAGTTTTTCTATTCAAAAACATTTAGCATTCCACTTATTCAAGTTCTTTCTATATATTCCATAAGAGGTTTTAATTGTTTTCTTCATGAAGAATTTGCATAGTTCTAGGTGCATTTTTTCTCTTAGAGGTTTATTTTTTAAGTTGTTTTACATTTATGCATATATAACATAATAAATATTAAAATATATAATAAAAAATAGATAAATTTTATATTTCTAAAAATATAAAATGTATATATAATGGATATACACATTCACATGTGTATATTTATTTGTATAAATACATGTATATAGGTATATATGTATATTAGTATAATGTATATTATGTATATTTTAGTGTATTCAACAAAATGTTGGGGAAACTTTTATTGACTGTAATATGCTTTTTTGTTGGCTAAATTTCCAGTTTCTTTTAGTGTTACTTCTAATGTTGCTTCTGGCACTTTCTCATATGACATGTGATATACAGAACCTAGTTTTAGAGATAAGCTTGCCTAGCTTTGAATTCTAGCTTCACAATTTACTAGATACAGGGCTGTGACAGGTTATTGAATCTCTCTGTGACTCAGTTTATTCATAAATAATATGGGGTGACAATATTATCTACATCATGGTAGAGTTGCTACAAAGTTGGATAGTTGTGAGGGTTAATTCTCACACAACTGGAGCACAGTAAGTGTTAATTGATTTTTATTATCCTTGTCAGTATTAACACCAATTGTTGAGTTCACGTTCCTAATAGATCTTTATTTCTCAGTTTATAGGACTCATGAAAAGAATTAGATGCATAATTACAGTGATTGAGACAATTTTAAGATAATATATTTCAGATTATTCTAGTTGAATGCAACAATTACTATAATGGAATATTAACCAAGCACTCTGAGAGGCTAAAGAAAGGATCAGCTTATTTTCTGGAGGGATCAGGAAACACTAGACAAAACCTGTGATATTTGAGCTGCTACTTTAAAAAAGTATATTTAAACAAAATAGGTCAAGTCAGATGTTTTCTATTTTTTTCTTCTGCTTAAAGCAAAAGTATAATTTTCTAAAAAATCTGAAGGTAATTGAGAAGAAACAATGCAAGTTTTCCACTTAATAGTAGATATGAAATTCTTAAAATTGTTTGTTATTTCTTTGGTCAGTGAAAATATACAATGGATATGCTTGAGAATTGAATAAGAGAATATGAAATTTGGGACTTTAAATACAATATGTCAGGATTTTCTATTCTGTTTATAGAGAGCTTATAATAGAAGCTTTCACAAGTGAAATGAGGGGAAAAAATTGCTTAATCAAATGATTTAGGTCAAGCACTAGTATAAGCTAAAATGTACTTATATTGAAATTGTGTTGAAAGACTGCATTTTGTGCTACTAATGACTGAGTGAGAAAACAAAACTAACTGACTCTGCATCCCAGTTTTCTTCTATGTGGAACAATTCTCATACTTGTTTTTTAGAGAGACAACATGGCCAAAACACTATAACTGCTAATGGGCTTTGGGCCCAAAATTTATGATATATCTTAAAATGTTTTATCTGTTAGTTTAATAATCTCCAGGCTGTATCCTAAGAACAGTAAATCCCTATAGAAGTGTCAATTAGGCTATCAGAGACCATTTCCACTCTGTGGAAAATATATTTCAAAAGGCCCTAGTAAAAAAGGGAAAAAGAATGAAACTAAAAAGAATACATAAGTGGTGGAAGAAAAGGATGTTGGAAAGCTCTTGTTCTTTTTCTTTTAAAATATCAGTCGAAATAGAGAAAGGGCGGTATCACTACTGTGCTTTACACATCTATAAAACATTGCTATTTTTGATGTCTGTGATACGTGTCAACAAAATAAAACAAAATGCAAAATAAAAATCTTAGACCTTTTGGAATTCTTCTGAAAATTTAAAAAATAAAACAAATACCTGTCTAGCCTCTAAGGGGAAAGTCTTATTAAAAGGATATAGTGGTTTCTGGAATATCACAGGAATTTCATAATTTCTTAGGGTATTTCTTTTTATAAATTCGTATAAAATTTTGCCAGAAAATATTTACTGTCAGCAGAATCTATTCATTGAATAGGACAACACATAGAAAAACTCCAAAACATGGACATGATAAAAAAGAAAACCAAAATAGAAATCAAAACAGTAAAATATTCTTGAGCAAAAAGAGAGAATGAGAAGGGTTAATCATCAAAGCCTATTATCTCATTAAAGGTGTTTAGGAAGAGTGAATACAGGACTGAGTTCTATTAATGTCACTAAAGATGGTTGAAAGAAAATTGAAGAGAGACCTTGTGTTTTACTTACTTTGATGCATGAGAAATTAAAACTGCTGTTGAAGAAAAGTGAAGCTAATATCACACATAAGGGTTCATATTTTCTCATGAAAATTACATTGATAAGATGATTTAATGTTTAGGAGTACAACCTCATGAGAATAAGATGTCCCCTAATCAGGTGAGAGAAATATAAATTAGAAAATTTAGCAAAATTCTGTAAGAGTAAGCAGAGACCATGCACTCTAAAGAAAATATAACTAACTATAATGCCTCAGACAGTTATTTAATATCATTATGCTTATGTTTTCTTATTTATGTAAAAGAGAAAATAATTCCACTAAGTTCACAGTACCATCACAAAGATTAAATTATTTATTTTATGCAAAGTACTTAGAACAGTGTTTGGCACGATGTGAACACTCAATCAATATTAGCTATTATTACTGTTTTCACTGGGATTTCACTTTCCTTCTGTTTTTGCCTTACCAAAAAACAAATAGAATGCAAATTACACAGACCTCTCATTGCAGCTGGGAAGAAAAGCTGACTCCTTTCTGTTGTAGAAAGAAAAGCCAAGTTGTTATCGTTAGTCAATCACAGAATATAAAACACTTGAGTAAAGCCTTCCAAACATTCATAAGAGTAAAAATAATGGCAAATATACAACAGTGAAAATGTAAAATAAAAAAGAATATAACATGTAAAACCCAAACATAACTTAAGGGGAATAAAATAAAATCCTGTACATAGAATGATTCTATTCTATAGAATAATTTAAAAGATATATTTCATTAAAGTATTTCAAGAATGAAATACAGAAACCATAAAATTAAAATAAAAATTGCTGACTCAAACACATAAAAGTAAAAACAATCTTATTGCAGAGCTTAAATTGATGAGAATGACCCCAAAATTGTTCATACTTAGGGATAGATATTTATTCAGATTTGCATGGAGATAAAAAGAAAGCCAACCAGAGGAGGAAAAATCAGGCTATATTATCATTCAGTTTCAGATGATAAAAGAGCAGTATCTCTATCTGAGAGGAAGTATGAGTTAAGAATGTGATGACAAATGAACATGTAGAAGAAATAGAAAGGTAATAGTTAACAATTTTTAAACATGGAAATACAGCTAGCATATATTACCCAGGAGCTCTTCTGAGAGAGGTGAGAAGAACTTCTTGAAGGATTATTAGCAGATTAAGGGATGACATAAAAAAAAGAGCTCAGGAATAAAGATTATTAAGAGAAATATGTTAATAAATTTGAGCATTTAATAAACTTACTACAAACTGTTACAGGGAGAGTGATGTGATTTCAGGAGTTTGCATTAGAACTCAAGGCTGCCCTGTCATAGGGGAACACAACACAGGGCATAATTCGGCTGACACTCACAGAAGGAGCATTTAGACCAGACTTGTCAAGGGGTTACCTCCACCCCAGTAGTAGAAGCCTAAGTTTTTGCTAGCTCCACCACTGGTTATAGCCTAGAATAAATTTTTAAGGCAGTCAGGCCACAAAGACTGTAGGCCTTCGGCAAATCCTCCATTGTACTGGACTCAGAGCCAGTGGACTTGAGGTGTACATGACCTGTGAGACACCAGTGGCAGCAGCCAAGCAAGTGCTTGTGTCTCCCCTCCCCCAACTCTAGGCAGTGAAGTTCAGGGAGAATCTTCTACCAAGGGTCTACAAAAGTTGAAGTGTTACTCAGCTTGGGGCACTCAATCGTACTGAGGTAGTTGCAGTGAACAAAGACTTAGATCATGACACTCAATTCCCTTTTATTACCTGGGAGCCTTCTCAAGAAAAATGGGTTCAAACAAGCCCACACTGTGAAGATTAGAATAAATTTCTAACACTTCAATGCTCAGACATTGACAAATATCCACAAGCGTCAAGAATATCCAAGAAAACATGACTTCACCACATGAACAAAATAAGGCACTTGTGCCATTTCCTGGAGTGATGAAGATATGTGACCTTTCAGGTAAAGAATTCAATATAGCTGGTCTAAAGAAGCTCAGTGAACTTCAGTACAACATAGAGAAAGAATTTGGAAGCCCATAAGAGAAATTTAACAAAGAGATTAAATTAATAACAAAAATCAGGCAGAAATTCTGGAGCTAAAGAATTCAACTGACAAACTGAGAAATGCATTAGAGTCTCTCAACAGCAGAATTGCTCAAGCAGAGGAAGGAATTAGTGAGCTTGAAGTCAGGTTATATGAAAATACACAGTGATGGAAGAAAAAGGAAAAAAGGAATAAAAAATGATGAAACACACTTACAAGATCTAGAAAATAGCCCCAAAAAGGCAAATCTAAGAGTTATTAGCATTAAAGAGGGGGTGATGAGAGATTGTGGTAGAAAGTTTATTTAAAGAAATAATAAGAAAGACAAATCTCTCATCTTCTCACTCATATGTGGGGGCTAAATGTTAAAACAATTGATCTCTCAGAGACAGAGTAGAATGATGGTTTCCAGAGGCTGGGAAGGGTAGCAGGGAGTGGGGGATAAAGTAGGGATGGCTAATGAGCACAAAAATATAATGAGATAGATAGAAATATTTTAAAATAATTAAAAGAGTGGAATTGCTATGTTCCTAACACAAAGAAATGATTAATGTTTGAGGTGATAGATACCCCAATTGCCCTGTTTTGATTAATACATATTATCGCATCACATGTACCCTATAAATATATATATAATATGTACCCATAATAATTAAAAAATAAAAATTATTGAAAAAATATATAATAGATTTTATTATTATACCTACATATAAAGATCAAAACTTCCTTCAATTTTATTATTTTTCTGTTAATCTTAATTTGCATAAATAATCTGTATCTTTTTTAAAACAAAAATGAAAATAATTTTACAATAACATAGACAAAGCAGTTAGCTGGAAGCAAATTTCCTGAATATTAATGTTGGTAATTCTGGGTTATGGAAAGTCTCATATTTAATGGGTTTGGGGTCATTAAAATTGTCATTTTCTTGTTTGGACTTCATGCATTTATTTCATATAAGACTTTTTAAAGTTTTATGTAAAATAAATTTACTTGAAACATTCTTAGTAATGAATTAATCTTCATAGTTATTGAATATCATAGTAAATATTTTCTAAAAATTACTAATTTGCTTTCTACCATATTTTTCACATGTCTTCAGCCAAATATATAAAGTATCCTTGTGCATTTCTCTAATGTTCTGTCACGTAATAGGCATCATGGCACATGCCTATTACTTTAACCTCATATTTAATTTAAAATACTATGAAAACATCATAATTTTTTCTGAGCATGTCATAATATATTATTCCATAATATTAACATACTAGACCATGTGCAAAGAAAGATGATAGTTTGTTTTTATTCTCATAAGCTCTCATCTATGACATGTCAGTAGGAAAAGTTTTAATCTAATTCAGAAAGCTTAAACCATTAAAATAAATCAAGACATACCTTTAGGTTCAATGACTCAACCAATAGTTTTGTTTGTTTCTTTGTTTTTATGTTCCCAGTTCCTTAGAAAAGGAAGCAGAAGGACTTTTATATCACTATGGTGTTGGAGATAAAGGAGCACACTTTGGTGAAATCCAGTTTTGTTTTGTTTTTTGTATATGTGACTTTTCTTTTAAATGTCAGAAGCTGTTATTAATTCTTTCTATTCCTTTGCTTTCATACTCCAGTGATCTTTATCCCTTTAAAGCAAATAGGATATTTTGCCTTACTGTGGAATTAGCTAAATGCAGTTTTTTCAAATTTTACCTATACATTTGCCATGGTCTTAATGTTCTCCCAAAATTCATGTGTTGTTAATTTAATCCTCATTGCAACAGTATTGGGAGATGTGGCTTTTGTAAGGTGTTTAGGTCATGAGGCTCATGAGTAGATTAATGCAATTATAAATAGGCTCGATGAATGGAGTTCATTCCTTTTTGCTGTTCTGCCTTTTGCCATGTGAGGACATAGAGATACTCCTTTCCAGAGGATGCAGCATTCAAGGAGCTATCTGGGAAGCAGAGAGCAACCCTCAGCAGACACCAAACCTGCTACTGCCTTGATCTCTCTCTTCTCAGCCTCAAGAACTATGAGAAAATAAATTTCTGTTTTTTATAAATTACCTAGTTTTTAGTATTTTTTTAATAGAAGCACAAAACAATAAAGCAACCTTGCTTTATACTTTTCAATGGAGCTGTCACCTCATTATTTCTGCAGAGTCTATTACCAGTATGCAAGAAATAGGGCTGGAACACAAGGGAACTGAGATGAAGGTTAATGATTGTTATTCGAGTTCTCATTATGTAAGAGAGGTGCCACTACAGCTAGAGGTAAAGAAGAAAAAAGGACCAAAAAGGCAAAAAAATGTGGACATAAGTTACACAAAGCCTTATAACTATAATGATAAAGTATACAGATAATTTCAATAAAATACCTGACAATAATGAGAAAATAAAAATAGCATTACAAAAGAAGTAAACTGCATTCATTACAAATTTATAATCTCTAAGAATGCATTGCCTCAAAATCATCCTTACTTTCTGAGGTATATTAAAATTGAATTATGCAAATTTAAAAGTATGTAATGGGTGTTCTAACTTTTATTCGTTTTATAACATGTTATTTTTGGAACATCAAAATACTGTGCTTAAAGATACACATGTTAAAAAGAAAATGCTATTACCTGTAGACATTAATTCAAAACAAAGGCTGTAAATCAATATAGTGAATATATTGTTAAATACAAATGTTTATAATTAGAAAATTTTAAATTGAAAACAAATTTACTGTTTTCTCAAGCAGTAAAAATTTCAGCCCAAAAGTTAAGAATTGGGAAAGAAACAATATCAAATTACACAAAGATAGTATTACTTGGTGTTATGCTTCCAGGTGTGAAAAATGAATGCTGACATCCACCTCTAATTTGTGGAGATCACAAGGGTATAGTTATAAGACCAATTGTCATATGTAATTGTCTTAAATCTTTGAAACACTAGGGACTCTTCAGAACCAGGATACAGGTAGGACTGTTCTATCTGTATAAATAGTAATTGGATTCAAGACTCCTTTATAATACTGTTTGGAGAGACATAAATATTCTTCAGTCAAACTGTTGAGAATGAACTGTTTCACATAATAATTAAGGTAATGAGCAAAGGCTTAAAGTTTTCTAGTAAAGGAATAATGTTTCTGATATGAGGATTATGATTTCCAAGAATCATATTGATAAAGATCAGGCTTGCAAAAATACTGATATAGAACTATAAAGAAACAGAAAGTTCTAAGAACAGAGGCTATTCTTTAAAGCAATGTTAAAGGTTTATTTCTGTAAGTTCTTTTTTTTTTTACCATGTATTCTTTATAAGGTTTTAAAATTTACATATTAGAATTCTATCTTTTCAAAATTTCAACTTTATAGTTTTATATAGCATGCCAAAATTAACTATAGTAGGATATATACACACACACACATATATATACACAAACACAAACAAAACAAAAATAGAAAGTATATAGCATATATATGGCATATCTGCATAAAAATACATAAAGATATACATGCATGTGTGTATATACGAGAGATCTTCAAAAAGTACATGAATAATTCATATTATGAAAAAACTGTACTTGGAGTTAAAATTTTTTTCACCAAAATAAACTAGCACTAACTTGTTATAACATGTCTGAATAACATCTACTTTGAGGTACTAAGTTTAAGACATCAGAGCCTTTATCAGAGAAACATGAATTCTCCTAAAATTGAAGCATGTGCAAACATCAAATTTATGCTAAAGCTTGGGTGTAAGAATGGTACAATCATTGATGCTTTACAAAAAGTTTATGGGAACAATGCCCAAAAGAAATCAACAGTTTAAAAATGGATAACTTGTGTTAAGAAGTGATGAAACAATGTTGAAGATGAAGTCTGCTGTACCAGACTACCCACATCAATTTGTAAGGAAAAAAATTATCTTGTTCATGGCCTAATAGAGGAGGACCAACAAATAACAGCAGAAATAATAGCCAACACCAGGGACATAGCAGATGGTTCAGCTTACATAATCCTGACTGCAAAATTAACGTTGAACAAACTTTCTACTCAATGGATATCAGAATCCTTGCCCCCAGATTAGCTGTAGACCAGAGCAGCTCGTTCAATGGAAATTTTAAACTAGTGGGATCTGTCTAGAACCTGAAGCATTTCTTCAAAGAGTTGTAACATGAAATGTGGCTTTACCAATGTGATCCTGAAGGAGAATCTTATAGGGGACCAAGGTGGTGAACTAGAAGCAGCCTGGGCATGCTGCTCTCGTGGAGAGAACTGAAAGTGGTGAATGGATATCCACATTCAGATCAGTTGTCTAAAAGAGAGCATTGGGAGTCAACAGAGAGGTGATAGGAGGATCACAGATTGAAGGAGAAGGAAGTGGGGTGACTGACTTTGCAAGATTGGAGGTGCACATGGTAGGCACTTGCATTTGGGGAAAGGACAGAACCCTGGGGCTCCACTCTTTCCCTCACAGACATTGCAATTTGAGGTGCACCTTTACCACAGTAGGCTGCTGGACTGACACAGGGAGTTTATTGGAGACTGTGCAGCTGCATTGCTCCAGAGGGAAGGCACAGCAGGGTCTTGCTGGTTTACAAACCCTGGGCACTGCAGCTGGTGCTATTCTGAAGTCCTAGCCCCAGAGTGGTACATTTATCCAGGGCTAAGCTCCAGTGCTACAACATCCTGATTACTCATGCCAGGATTGGAGGATAAGCAGGGAGGCCAGGTACTCTTGTTCATTCCATAGGCAGGTACTGTGCACAGCCACTGCCATCAGGGACCTGGGCAGAACAGTTGTCCACAGACCCTGTGCCCACTGCTGCCACCTGGGTGACCCCACTTGGCTAAGTGGGACTCAGAGACTGCATCTTGTGCAGTTCTTGTGGGACTCAGAGACTGCATCTGCAGCCCCAGACACCCACTGCTGCCATCTGGATGGCACAGTTGCTGCTGTCATCAGTTGGATAATGTCACCACAGCTGAAGCTGGGCAGAGCAAATGCTTATGCCACCACACTCTGACCCCCTACCACCACCAGTTAACCTCTGCAGAGTGAACACTCCCACTGCCTGCTGCATGCTCCCAAGTGTGGTCACCACCCACCACCCTTTGTGAGCTGACTGCCCATGAGAACCACAGGGGAACAGGGAGATGCAAAAGAGCAGCAGTGTTAAAAATTCACAGTGTACCCACCCTCTAATGCCTGGTCAATCTTCTAGAGTATGATTCAAGCATGCAATCCTTGGACCTGTCCCTCTCTTCATTGAGTAAAAGAGTTCCCAGCAGAGGAGACTAGGTGTACTGCAAAGATATCTGTCTTGAGCTAGGAGAAAAAGGTTTCAGATGAAAAAGAATCAGCATAAAAACTCTGGCAACATGAAAAAACAGGCAGTTTTGACACATCCAAAGGATTATAACAGTTCTCCTGCAACAGAATCCAACCAAAAGGAAATTTTTAATGTCAGTTATGGAATTCAGAATATGGATGACAAGTAAAATCAATGGGATTGAAGAGAAATTTGAAAACCAACACAACAAAATCCCTTCCCCCCAAAAAAGATTCAGGACATGAATGAAAACTCACTAAAGAGATAGATAATACAAGAAAAAATATGACATAACTTCAATAAATAAATGCCATTTAGGGAATTTTAAAATACAGTAGAATGTTTTCACAACAGTCTAGACCAAGCAAAGAAAAGAATTTCAGAGCTGGAAGGCTTTCAAATTAATCCAGTAAGTCAAAAATGTAGAAAAAAAAAAAGAATCCCCTAAATCTCTGAGAAAAATGGGACTATGTAAAGTGAACAAATCTAATAATTATAGGTATCCATGAGGGAGCAGAAGAAAAAGTGGAAAGCTTGAAAAATTGAGGGAATAATTGATGAAAACTTCCGTGGTATCACTAGAGATTTATATATACAGATACAAGAAGGTTATCAAATATCTGGACGATTCATAGCAAATAGGATGTCACCAAGGGACATAGTCATCAGTCTGGCCAAAGTAAATTTCTTGTAGGAAAAAATCCTACAAGTGTGTTTCCAACATTTTCCTCTAGAATTCTGATAGTTTCATACCTTAGGTTTAAGTATGTTACCTAGCGTGAGTTGATTTTTGTGAGAAGTGAAAAGTGTGGATACTGCTTCAGCCTTCTACATGTGGCTATCCAGTTTTCCCAGCACCATTTATTGAATAAGGATTCTTTTCCCCAGTGAATATTTTTGTCTGCTTTGTCGAAGATTAGATGCCTGTATGAGGATGGTCTTATATCAGTGTTCTCAGTTCTGTTCCACTGGTCAATGTCCCTGTTTTTGTGTCCATATAAAGCTGATTCAATTACTACAGCTTTGTAGCATAGTTTGAAATCTGGCATATTGATACCTCCCATTTTGTTTTTATTTACTAGCATTGCTTTTGATATACGGGGTTTTCTCTGGTTCCAAATGAAGCATAAAATTATTTTTTCTATATCTGTGAAAAATGATGTTGGGATTTTAATAGGTATTGCAGTGAATCTGTAGACCAGTTTGGGTAGTTTAGACAATTTAACAATGTTGAGTCTGCCGACCCATGATCATGGTATGGATTTCCATCTGTTTACATCCTCTGCTATTTCCTTCCTCAGTGTTTCATATTTCTCCCTGTAGAGGTCTTATACCTCCTTAGTTAAGTATATTTCTAGGTACTTTATTTCCTTTGTTGCTATCGTGAAGGGTATTGAGTCTTTGATTTGGTTCTCAATTTGACTGTTATTGGCGCATAGAATGCCTCTGATTTGTGTGTATTGATTTTGGATCCTGAGACTTTACTAAATTCATTAATCAATTCCAGTTGGTTGAATCCTTGGGATTTTCTAAATATAATATCATATCATCAGCAAAGAGTGAGAGTTTTATCTCTTCTGTCTCCATTTGGAAAATGTTGGAAACACTCTCCTAGACATTGGCCTAGGCTAAGAAAGCAATCACAGCAGCAACAAAAATAAATAAATGGGACCTGATCAAACTAAAAAGCTTCTGCACAGCCAAAGAAACAGTCATGATGGCAAACAGACAACCTATAGAATGGGAGAAAATTTTCACATCCTACACGTCTGATAAGGGGCTGATAAATAGAATCTATTTAGAACTCATGAAAATCAGCAAGAAAAAATCAAACAACCCTATCAAAAAGTGAACAAAGGACATGAACAGAAACTTTTCAAAAGATGACAGAATAATGGCTAACAAGCATATGAAAAAATGGTCAACATCTCTAATCTTCAGGGAAATGCAAATCAAAACTGCAATGAGATATCACTTATCTCTAGTAAGAATGGCCTTTATCAAAAAGTCCACAAACAATAAATGTTGGCATGGATGCAGAGAGATAGGAACACTCCTACACTGCTGGTGGGACTGCAAACTAGTTCAACCTCTGTGGAAAGCAATATGGAGATACCTTAAAGCGATACAAGTCAATCTACCATTTGATCCAGCAATCCCACTACTGGGCATCTACCCAAAAGAACAAAGGACACTCTACAATAAAGACACCTGCACTCAAATGTTTATAGCAGCACAATTCACAATTGTTAAGCTGTGGAAATAACCCAAGTGCCCATCAATACATAAGTGAATTAATAAAATGTGGTATATATACATATAGCATAGAGTACTATTCAGCTTTAAGAAACAATGGTGATATAGCACCTCTTGTATTTTCCTGGATAGAGCTGGAACCCATTCTACTAAGTGAAGTATCCCAAGAATGGAAAAACAAGCACCACATGTACTCACCAGCGAATTGGTATTAACGGATCAGCACCTAAGTGGACATATAGGAATAACATTTATCGGGTGTTGGGCAGGTGGGAGGGGAAGGAGGGAACGGGTATATACATACATAATGAGTGAGATGTGCACCATCTGGGGGATGGTCACGCTTGAAACTCTGACTTGAGAGGGGAGGGGGGAAAGGGCATTATACGTAACCTTAAAATTTGTACCCCTATAATATGCTGAAATAAAAATAAATTAAAATAAAAATGACATTTAGCATACACACACACAAAAAACATCCTACAAGCTGCAAGATAAAAGCATCAAGTAACTTACTAGGGAAAACCCATCAGACTCACAGCAGACTTCTCAGCAGAAACCTTACAAGCCAAAGGGAATGGGGTCCCATTTTTGGTCTTTTTAAACAGAATAACTGCCAACCAAGAATTTTGTGTTCTTCAAAACTAAGTTTTACAAATGAAGGAGAAATAGTATTTCCCAGACAAGCAAGCACTAAAGGAACTGTCACCACTAGACCTGCCCTAAAAGAAATGCTTAAAGTACTCTATCCATCAAACAGAACAATTGATACCCAGTGGTGTAAAAACACCTCAAAGTTAAAACTGGCAGCTCTTATAAAACAGTAGCACAAGGGAGAAAACAAAGCAACTAGGCAACAGTCAATATGATGAACAGAACAATATCCCACACGTCAATACTAACATTGAATACAAACAGTCTTAACGCACCATTTAAAAGATATAGATTGGCAGAAGGGATTTAAAAACACACCACTCAAATGTATACTGCCTCCAAGGAACCCATTTATCTCACAAAGATTCTCATAGAAACAAGGTAAAGGAGTGGAAAGATATATTCCACACAAATGTAAATCAGATGCAAGCAGCAGTAGCTATTTTCTTATCATGTAAAATAGACTTTAAACCAATATGATCCTGAAGACAAAGTAAATCAAAACAATGACTACCAAGAGTAGCCATTCAAAAAAAAAAAGGGAAGGGGGATCCAATCAAAGCAAAAGTGGACCAGTCAAAAGCAAAGGCTATGTCAATAGTTTTTTGAGATGTTCAAAACATTTCACTTGTTGACTGTCGGGAGGGCCAAAGAGAGATAACATCTGCTTATTATGTTTTGAGAAAGTTAGCCAAAGCTTTAGCAGGAAAATGTCCTGAAAGCTTTGCCAGAGAGTCCTTCTCCACCACAACAATGCTCCTGCTCATTCCTTTTATCAAACAAGGTAAATTTTGCAAGGATTCCAATGGGGAATGATTAGACATCCACCTTAGAGTCCTGATTTGGCTCCTCTGGCTTCGTTTTGTTTCTTAATCTTAAAAAAAATATTTAAATGGCATCTATTTTTCTTCAGTTAATAATGTAAAAATGACTGTGTTGCCATGGATATATTCCCAAGAACTTCAGTGTTTTAAGGACTGACTAAATGGCTGGTGTCATAGCTTGCAAAAGTGTGTCGTACTTGATGGAGTTAATGTTGTGAAATAAAATTTATATTTTAAAATTTTGTCTAATTCCATTTGTCCATGAACTTTTTGAAGTTGCCTCATATATATTCATAGTATTCTGATTCCAGATTATATATTCAATCATTACCAACAATTTATTTAATAACTTTCAGAAAGTCATGATTTAAAAGCCTCTAAATGTTTATTTTTAATTAGAATGAATAGAAAGAGGTTACTTTTATGAGATTCTATTTTAGGCAACTTTGTTTTGCACAGGTGGATTAGATAATAACATATTCCAATCACTCATCTGCATGGATTCAATAACTTATCTCACTGGAGTATAAATACTAACTCTCACATAGTCACGTTTTCAAATTATCTGCAAGTTTTTTTGACATTAAAATTAAGGGTTTATTTTTTAGAATCATATGATAGATTTTCATTATCCCTTATTTTGATTGTGGCATAAGCACTAGTCTGGGAAACGGGAAGAAGATATGGATTAAAAATGAACTGTAAAATAAATGGGAAGCATCTAGTGGCACTTACACTTAGCAGGGATAGGTGATCATCTGCAAAAGAACCACATATTTATTTTCTGGTGGAAGTATGAATTAGTAAACCTATATTACAAATATTGTAAAATACTCACTAATGTAAAGCCATTGGAAAGAGATCAAGGGTGGGGGAATACAATTTATAATCATTATCACCTCCCAGATGCTATGCAAACTTACACAACTCCTTTATAAACCTTTGGATTTAGTTCCACATCAGTAAAAGAAGAGTGGAAGTTTAAAAGTTGATCTCTATACAACTGGACATTGTCATTAATTTGTTCTAAAGTTTTTAAATTATATTGGTTTATGAAGTCTAAAAGTTTGGCTTTTTACCATTTAAATGATAATCAATCTATTTCCTTTCTAAACGTGTTTTAAAATTAATAGTTATTAAGTTGACTATTTTGACAAGTTGTTTGTTTTCATGTAGTCTTACTTTCCTTTTAACCATAATGCTTATAATTTTCCCATCCTCTTATCATAAAATTCATAAAATATCATAAAATTCTTTAGTCCTAGAAATTTCACCTAAATTCATTGCTACTACTAAAGACTTAAAGTATGTTCGAAGAATAATTTGAGTCTTGAAACTTGTTTAAGATTCCACATTTTGTGACTTGATTATATGCATTTATTACCATCATCAACATCATCCTCATCAGACCAAATACATGTGTATAATGTTGTATATAGTATACATATATACATATATGCATATACATATATAGTATGAAGGATTTTTTATGAATTATTTATATGTTAATTCCTTTAGTCTTTAAAACAAACTATGTGGTAGATAACATTGATAACATTGGTATTCTTCTTTTAGAGATGAAAACACTAAAGTCCCAAAGGGTTACATATTTGTTCAAGATGATGCATCTAACAAATGGCAGCTATTCATTTTGAGTCCTCATTAAATTTGTGGAAATCACACCAAGAAGGAAAATCCTAATTATTATCATGAAATTGAAAGCAATGTCATTGACTCTCTGTGTCACCACTGGTAAATCACAAATCTATGTAGATTTCAGTTTTCTAAGCTATAAAATGTGGAAATTGTATTAAGTCCCTATAAATGTCCCCTTTAGCTTGTATGTTGATGATTTTAGTTTTGTTAATTATTTTGAATTCTGGTTAATAAAACCTTCTTACAACAACTTGAACTAGTTTTCTTTTCCTATTATCTAAGGCTTTAAGGGACAGTCAATTCAGTAATTATGCACTTACCCTCATTCATATACTCACACATTAATTCTCTTATTTTTTAAACCTTCACTTATCTATTAAACACTCATTCTGATTCAGTGTCTTTTCTGTTCGCTGGAGTATACTTATACAGCACTATTTACTTGAAACCACAATATATGGAGGAGGCAAATAATGATTAATCACACCAGTATTTTCACAATTATAAATAAGTGTCATGAGAACAAAATACAAAATATCAAGAGAGTATATAAAGCAGGGGAAATAGTGATGGATACGAGTGTTTAGGGATAAGTAGATGAACTGTATGTGTCTTTTATGAGAAGAATCACATAATATGGAGATATGCTATACAAAAATAAACATTTTATATACAGAAGCAACTTCCCTCTCACTTAACCACTTCATTTTGGTAGCAAATGCTTAATATCGATATGTTTAAAATCATCATCAGCCAGAATGCACTAGGTTACGCTGTGTTAACAATTAAAAATGTTATTGATATACAAAACTGAATATTTTCCGTCACACTAAATGTCCATCAGTGAGCAGTTCAGTATCTGCTGATCATTGTCACTAAGAACCCAGGTTCGGACAGGTTCATGCTCAATATGTGTCACCATGACAGATAGAAGAGAATGTGGCAAATAACGCATTACATATTAAAGCATTTGCCTAGATATAACACACGCTACTTCTACTTTCATTTCATTGATCAAGGAGTCACTTGTTCAGAACTACCATCAAATATCTTAGGAAAGTACAATCCTACCATGTATCCAGAAGGAAAACCTGAGTGTTTATAAATTGCCTGACAAGTATCATGAAACACAGCTGATATGGGAGCTTTGAATAGGGGTAAAATAAACCAGAATGAGGGTGTAAATATCCCACTTGTGACATTAGCCTGGGTTACATTATCAAAAGTGGTTGAATTTTGTACAGAGAAAAATAATCAATTCCTTTATTTCTTTGAACATTTAACTCTCATTATTTAAAACACCTTTTTATCCACCTGATGAATATTTTATTCATTCTTAAGTCCCAAATCACATATCACTTTCTCTAGAAAGTCTACTCTGATCCTCTTAAGTTGCAATAATCATTCACTCTCCAGGCAATATCTGTGTGCTTTTCCTGCTTTGCATTTATCATGATTAACTGTCATTTGCTTATTTATCTCTCTGACTCCCTTACACGATGACATGTGCTCCCAGTGCAGAGACGATGCCTTGTTTCTCTCTGTGTCCCCAGCACATGTTATGGTGCATAGAACATAGAATATTTCCAACTCAGGTTAAATTATTTATTGTGTCTTGTGAGTAATGTTTTAAATAGCAAAACATATGTGATTGGTT
Source organism: Cheirogaleus medius (assembly GCA_008086735.1). Lineage (NCBI taxonomy): Eukaryota > Metazoa > Chordata > Mammalia > Primates > Cheirogaleidae > Cheirogaleus > Cheirogaleus medius. The sequence goes on along the minus strand of VBSM01003169.1, from coordinate 8,571,793 downwards.
GGTAAAAAAAAAAAAAAGGACATTAAATCTGGAAAAAGTTTTGGATTTAGAGCAGGGAAAAAGCTTGTTCAGGAAATTGTGACAGATGAATTCCAATGGATACTACTGCATCAGATGTGTTAATTTTATAATCCGAACTACAATATTTTTTTATTTTGAAGGAAGAGTTATTGTTTTGGATGCAAGAGCAATTATCAAGATTATAATTTAGAAAACTTATTTGTATTTTGTTGTATAAGGTTTGCTGATTGGATGTATTCAATAATGGAATACTTCGAACTCTTCAAAATACAGTTTGGCATCATAGAAAAAGCACAACTATTCTTGTCATTACCTGGACAACTCAATTATTCCTAAGGAGAAAATAATTATATGTACTTTTTCTTCATCCAAATATACTAAAAAGTAAGATTTCTCTAGGCTCAACTCAGATGAATTTTCCATTTCACTCATGGTTACCTCAAAATTTAAAAATATGACAGTGTAGCTAACCACTGATTGTAATATGTAAATACTAGGTTTAACTACTGAGTTGCATCACCAATCTTTTTGAAAAGAAGGTTAATTCAGTTTGAATTTATTGGCCTCTAGGTTAAAGTAAAAGGGGTGACATATATTTATCTACTCTTTGTCTACTCTAAGTTAAGATGGTACATAGATAAATGTTACATCACAAAGAAATGTACAATTTATTTAGCTTTTATAAGTCACCTCCTTTATTCACTGTAAGGACTATATGACATGTTTTTGGATCTATTTTAAAAAGACTCCTGTGTAAAATTAGAATAGGTGCTAGGAAACTTTATTTTTAAAACAGACTAGTAGGTCCATTTACAGAACAGTTATGATGATGTAATTTGGAAGTAGATTACTTTGAAAGAAAGTTGTCTGGTTTGGACTTGATTATAAAACAATTTCAATAAAATGAATATTGCCTTAGAATAGTTTTAGGAAATAGTGATTAATAAAATGCCCTAAGGGGAAAGCTTTTGAGTTTGAATATTTTTTTTTTTTTAGTGTCTTGGTAGAAAGAGTCAAATAATTCAGTTTACATTTAAAAATGAGCTAATTGCTTTACAAAAGCTGATTTGCACTTTCAGATAAATGCTTGAATTTTAGCTATGCTAAAATAACTATGCCATTCCTGTGGTACAGTCATGAATGAAACTGTTAGTAAATTAGGAGGGGAGAAAACCAAAACCATTAGTGTTCATGAAATACAAAGTTTTGGCCAATAATTAAATTATAGTTCAATGCAGATAAAATTATTTTGGTCAGCCATGTCTGCTAGGAAAAGAATGATGGATACAAAGTGAAATAAAACTCATCTGCTTTCTGTGGGCACTCTGTTAGTTCCCTGAAAGAGACAGATGCATCTGTACCTGTCAAATGTATTAACTTAATCACAAGCTGAGCTTTGGCCCCGAACTCCATTTAATTGCCCCAAATGGTGACTATACACGAATCACAGAGACTAATTTGGATCTCCAATCTCTGGATGAAAATAAAATCAAGTTGAGTGACTTCTTTGACCCATTTCTTGTAGGTCTTCACCCCAATTTGGATCTCTAGATCTTAGAATTTTGAAGACAAAGGCAGATGAAGAAAGCTTTCTCAAGGGGAAAAAGAACATTTATATCCTTATGGTTTAGGACAGAGATTTAGTAGCTCTAAAAAGTGTCCAGAGATAAAACCTATTTATTAAGGATTATCAGAGAGACATACACTTTATTCATTTCTCTCTGAGGTATAAAATATTTCTTGGCTTAAGATAGGCCACCTGAGAATTAGGTACTTGGATCAATTCTTCCCATTTAATTATAATCAAATTGTTCTTTGATGTGAAGACTTTAATCTCTATTGAAAGATATAATAACAATGTGTGTTTATTCTAAGCATGTGGTTAAAAATATTGCTTAGAATATTTTTTTTATGGGTGCAAGTCCAAATAATAATTTTTGTCTTTTTACAAAGATTGTGCTTTTCTAAAACAGTTGTTTTATATTCACTTCAGGTACAGTGTGAATATTGTATTTGCTATAAAGTTTAAAGCCATGTCTTTTGGCCCCCACCTGAAAAACTATAGTATTCAAGGATATACTAAGATTATTCTCTAAGTCTTCATATTTTTCTTAAAATTTTCTTGTATAATTTAATGTACTTTATGTTGCTATAATGAATTTTTTAATTTAACAGTACATCATTTTAGAACAAGACCATATGTCTGTGTATTTGTGTTATATTAAATATTTTCTGCAGTTGAGAAACATGATATTTTTAATTTTATATTTCTTAAACCAATATTTTTAGGTTTTTTTCCTGCACAGAAATTACCTCTAATTATTACTAAAATTCTCTGTATAACTTACTAGTTTACTCATTTCTTTTTTTTTATCATTTCTATACTTTGTTGGATCTGATCCTTTAAAATGTAGGTAGAAATTTTGCATCTATGTTCATAACAGATACTTTTCTGTGCCTTTCTTTTCTTGTGTTTTATTTGTCTGTTTTTGGCATCAGGATAATGCTAACTCGTCAAATTAATTGGGAATTGTTTCCTTCTCTTCAGTTGTATGAAAAAGTTTGTGTAGAATTGCTGTTATTTCTTCCTTAAGTAGGCAGAATGGACAAGTGAGGCCATCTGGGCCTGGAGTTTTCTTTAATGGAAGGTTTTCAAATACAAATTCTATTTATTTAATAAACATGAAAACATTATGGTCATCTGTATCTTCCTGAGTGATTGCTGGTAGATGGTTCTTTTAAGAAGTTTGTCAATTTTATGTAAGGTGTTGAATATATTGGCACTATATTTTTAATGTTAATAATAGTCCTTGTAGTTCTTTTAATATATATAACATAAATAATAATTTCTCCTCTTCCTTTTATGATACTGGATATTTTTATCTTCTTTTTCTGATCAGTCTGGCTGGATATTTATCAATTTTATTAATGTTTTCCAAGAATGTATTTTTTGGTTTCATTTATTTTCTCTATTTTTTATTTTCTATTTCAGGAATTACTGTTAATATATAAATTTATTCTTTTATTGTTCTAATTTAGAGATTAATTTGCTTTTTTTCCCCTTTTTCATGTTTTTAAAGGGAGCCTAAAAGTCTTGAGACCTTTCGTCTTTCCTGAAATAAATGTATAGTGCTATTAATTTTTTCCTAAGCATTGCTTTAGGTCTATGCTACAAAATTTGATATGTTAATTTTCTTTCATTTTCACTAAATTCAAAATAGTTTCTAAGACTTTCTTGATTTCTTTGCAGACACAGGGATTATTAAGTAGTTTCCAAATGTTTGGGGATTTTCCAAATATCTTTCTGTTATTGGTTTTCATATAATTCTCTTGTGATCTGAAACCACACTTCCATTCTTTATACAATTTAAAGCCCTTTAAATTTAATTATATTTAGTTTAAATACTAGAGTATGCTTTATATTTATAAATGTTCTATCTGTACTGAAAGAGAATGTGTATTTTGCTGTTGTTGGGTAGTGTTTTATAAATATCAATTATATCAAATTGGTTGATGGCGTTGATTATATGTCTGCTGTCACATGCTTACTCTTTTTTGGCCTAGTCATTCTGTCAGTTATCAAGAAAGCATTATTGATATCTCTGCCTTACAATTGTGAATTTATCTATTTCTCCTCTCAGGTCTATTAGTTTTTGAAGTAGTTTATTATGTGCATAAATGTTTAGAATTATAATATTATTTTGCTAATTGTCACCTTTATCATTATAAAATTACCTTCTTTATTTCTGATAATATTCTTTGATTTAAAATCTCCTTTGCCTACTATTAATACAGCCAATCTGGCTTTCTTTTGATTAGTATGAACCAGCTTATCTTTGCCTGAACTTTTATTTTAATCTATTTGTCTTTATATTTAAATTGATTCCATGTAGGTGGCATGTGTTTGAGCCTTGTCTTTGTACCACCCAAATCTGAAAATATCTTTTATTGGGATATATAGACTATTTAACTTTAATATTGTTATTAATATGATTAAATTTAAACCTACATCTTGCTCTAGTTTTCTATTTGTCTTTTCTTTGTTCCCTTATTTTTTTCTGCCATAATTTGAATTAGTTGGTTAGTTTTTATGATTTCATTTTACCTTTTGTATTGATTTATAAATTATAACTTATTGTTTTATTATTGTGTTTGTTTGTGACCCATTTGATATTAATGCCTTCCAACTAAAGGTCACCAGGAGCATACCTGTGATGGTTAATTTTATGTGTCAACTTGCCTGGGATGCGAGATGTCCAGATATTTGGTTAAACATTATTCTGGGTATCTGTGAGAGTATTTCTGGATGGCATTAATATTTGATTTGGTAGACGGAGTAAAGCACATTGCCCTCTGCAACATGGATGAGCCTCATCTAATCCATTTAAGGCCTAAATAGGATAAAAGATAGTAAGGGAGAATTTGCTCTCCTTGACTGTTTTTGAGCTAGAACGTCAGTCTTCTCTTGAAGTTGAACTGCAATATGTATCATCAGCTCACCCAGTTCTCAGACCTTCAGGCTCAGACTATAACCACACTGCCAGCTCCAGTGGGTCAGTAGCTTGCAGATAGCAGATTGTGAGATTGCCTCCATAATTGTGTGAGATAATTTCTTATATTAATTTCTCTCTCCGGAGAACTCTAACATACTGCCTTTAGTGAAATTGCTTATTTCACCAGTGTTAAAAAAAAAAAATGTACCATGGAGAACAAAGGGGCACCTCAACAAGGAGATGTTAGAAAAGACTTACTACAGAATTTGAGTTTGTATTAGTTGATTTTAGGGAAGGCTTAATGAAGCCAGGCTTGGCTATGGAATAAAGGCTGACAAGAAATATGGAAATTCTATACTTTGTTATCTTAAATTTATATTTAAAGTGTGAGGAATTAAATAAGTTAAAGATATAAATTATTAAGTAAATAATAGTTATTCATATTAGACAGAATAAGGCATGTTAAATCACTTTTGTTGTTTGGACAATGTTCGTGTTTTGTTTGTATTCAGGCATGATTGATTTCGTTTATTTGCATCCGTAATGCGCATAGAGTGCTCTTGTCTGTTGTTGGAATTCTGTGACTTTTTTTTTTAAGGTTCAGCAAGATAACACCAAAGCCTGACTGTGGTTTTATTTGTCCAAACTCAGCATAAAATAAACTCTGTGTCCCTTGAGCCTTGAGAGTGGGGCTCTTCCAGTATTCCTGCTCCTTGCACTATAGCAACCATATACCCACCTATTATCTGTGATTTGTCTTTAATGGGAGATAATATTCTGTTGTTGTCCTAATTATTGCAGGGGACTGCAGAGATACAACTATGTGTCCTGTATCATCTGTGACTGGATTCAAGATTTAAAAAAATATCCACATATTTATGAATTATAGGAGCAATGGCGGAAGTTTAAGTGTAGATTTTATATTGTGTATTTTATTAATTAGAATTTTTCTGAGTACTTAAATGTATATTAGTTATGCAGAAAAATGGTCTTGCTTTTATTAAATACAAACTGAAATAAATAGAGGTAAATATGACTTGTGGAACTCACTTTCAAATGGTTCCACCAAATAAAAAAAATATGCCTACCTGAAAATAAACATATATAGAGAGAGAGAGAAGAGAGAGAGAGAGAGAGAGAAAGAGGAAATAAATGTAGCAAAATTAATAACTACTGAACCTAGATAAAGATCAAACAAGGTTTAATATACCATTCTTACAACTAATTTGGAAGATAACATTTTTAAAAAGTTTATGAAAATATAATACCTAGTTCTCCTCTAGAGAATAATAGGCACTTCATGAACTATAAGGTGTTAAAGTTCAGGCATACACAATAGTGATTTATTATGTACAGTGATGAAAATACTGAGGAAATATAAGTTTGTAAAGAACATTCATGAGTACATTAATTTATGGAGTCAATTTACATCTATAAAACTTGAATTCTTGGATTACCAATGCTATCTACTTTCTATATAGCCCATAGTATTTTATTATAATTGACACAAAAGTGTTTCGCAAGACTGAATGACTAAAATAATAAAATCATATTTATTAATCTATATCATGTGATTTAATACAAATATGTTAAGTAGGTTTGCTGTGAATATATAATATAAAAAGAAGAGATTGTATTTAAAATAATAAAAGAACATTATGGGCAATGAAATACTAAAATCCAAAAGCAAAATTAGGTGAATGCCGTTTTTTTGTTAAAAAAAACCCAAGAAACTATTATCACAACAACAGCTGTTTAATAATTACCTACTGTGTGCAAGAAACACAATAAGGTAGGCATTGAAAAGTTGTAAAGATAAGTCACACTTTGCTCTTAAGGTCATGAATAGTTTATATTTATTTCAATATCTTGGTGAATTATTGAAATTATTTGCAATGCTTAGCTGAAAATTTAAAACTAATTATTTTGTTTTCCATTTTTTCTACAACAGTAAATTATATGTTTAAAAATATGCTACTCTGCTTCTTTGCAATTAAATATATTTTTGTTCTGTAATGAACTAAAGGGAAGGAAAGTATTTGATCCATTATTAAGCTGATATTGTCTTCTTCAAGGGAAAACAACTCTCATATTTAGTGAGTCATTTTATATTCAAATTACTATTTCTGTGGACTACTGTTATCTGTTAAAATAAGAAGTCTACATAATCACAAAGAAAGCATGTAACTTTCAGACTAACTGAAATATATTTAAATGCTCTTTTTTTTAAACATTTGATTTTATTAAAATTACTTAAATATATAAGATCAAATCATTTTAGTAACATTTTAAACTTGTGTGTTCAAATGATTATTAATAATGACATTTGGAATGAGTTGTTTATGTTTAATCATATAGCAGAAATTTGGGATTTTCAGAGGATATTCTCAAGAAATAACTGGATATATTTTATGCTTCATTGAAACCTTTGGAATTACTCATAAAAGCATAACATAAAATTATAAAATATTGATAAAAAATTGAAGAGTACAAAAATGGAAGATATTCCATGCACATGGATTGGAAGAACAATATTGTTAAAATGTCCATATTTCCCAAAGCAATCTACAGATTCAATGCAATCCTCATCAAAATACAAATGGCATTCTTCACAGAAATAAAAAAAAAAAATCCTCAAGTTTATATGGAACAACAAAAGACTCAGTAGATTGCAATAATACTGTGAAAAATGTAGCATAAAGAAATTTCAAATTATGCTAAGAATGGAGAGTAGCAATTGTTAAAATGAATAAAAGTGAAAATCTGCGCAGACAATATTTTAGATACATATGTCAAGAAATAAATACTGGGAAATATTGAAAGACATTAGATTACATAATTTGCATCACTGTAAAAGGGCACTTTTTACATAAATAAGAAATACAGTATATATACATACACACACACACACATATGTCACTTTTTATGTGCTAGCCACATTAGGTTCTAAAGACACAAAGAGACTGAGACATCAAATTAATTCAAAGCAATTTCTAGCTAAGTAGATTAGATCTTCTAGATAAGAGCAAGTGTCTTATGGCAAATCAATGTACTTATGAAAGACAACCAGAAAATCCTAATTAAAAACAAAAAAGAAAAATTGTTTATAGTCTGTTTAAAGCCATCAGAGAACTGCTGAATTAATGAGTGAAGGCACCTAGATTCTAGAAAGGAAGAAACTACAGAGGAGTATACATTCTCTACTATTATTTCCCTTAAGATATTTGTCTCTTTGGGGCACAGGACAAATGTGTGAAAATATTCTGTATTATCTGGGCAGGGAAACATTACTAGGCGACACAGAAATTATGGGAGCTATCACAAGACTTGTATTGAAGAAACTTGGTATTGAAGAAACAAAGTTGGAAAATTGAGGGTCAAGATTGTAGTGATATTTTTTTAAAGGATACAAAACTATAGCTAGGTAAGAGGAATAAGTGCCAGTGTTCTATAACACAGTAGGGTGACTGTAGTTAACAGTAATATATTATATAGTTTCAAAGAACTAGTAAGGTGATATTGAATGTTCCCAACCCAAATAAATTATTAAAGTCTGAGATGATGGGCATACCAACAAACAAACAAATGAACAAACCAAAAACTTCCAGTCAGAAGGGAGGGGCACAAACTTGAGATGAAATATAGCCAATTCTCCTAATATGTATGAATTGTGAAGCTGCCAAGTGTAAGAGTCTAAAAATGGTGAGTTTAAACAGCTATAATAATAAAGTAGAATGGGTCTTTTAGCACTTTGAGTTTACTGAGGCAAAAAGGCTGAGAGTTCAGGGAGAAACTTTCAGTGGAAATTGTTAGGGCTCTACCATAGAAGCTGGGTAACTTGATGTAGACAGACCTTACCAAAATTTCAATCCACTGTCCACTCAGCTGGCAGACTGGTTAGATTAGTTGTGTATTGGCCTCACAGAGGAAATAATGAAGAAAAATAACAAATCATCTCAAACATCTACAACTTTTTATAGACCATGTTTGGCATTCAATAATAAAGAAAAATATTTATAGACATGATAAAATATTAGACCATGTACAGTGGCTTTGGGAGTTGGGGAGTCCTGATTTATGGTTTTTGCTGACTTTTATAATATAAATATTTCTACTATAAATGATTTAATGCTATCAACATGAAGTCATTGAATAGAGCATTAGGAAGAGCTATTCACTATCAGCTCTTCCAAGTTGGTATGAGTCAGTTTTGTAATATCATCGAATGTGCACAACATGAAACAACATGAAGACAGAATTATACAAAAGAAACAGACTGTGGGGCATCTGGTCATTGGAGTCTCCTGCCAAGAAATTTAAAATAAGAGTAATTAAATGTTTAAAAATAGGAGACAAATGAATAAAATAGACAAAATAAGAAATTTACTAGATTATGGGGATCTAAAATGAAAGAAAAAAAATCAAACATATTCTATATCTGAAAAACACAATGACTAAAATTAAGAGCACTATATTTGGTTTCAACAGAAGAATAAAACTAATAAAATCATAAGATATGATTACAAAAGTATAAATCATGTTAATAAAAAATGCCCAAAATGAAGCACACAAAAAAGAAAAGAGAAAAATAAAGACAAGAATATAAGTGAAGGTCTAACCAATGTATAATTGGAGCCTCATAAAATGGGAAGTCACATAAAAGTGTGGCAGTAGCAATATTTAAAAAGTTAATAACCATGTTTTGAAAATTATTTAAAATATAACGCTAGAGATTCAAGGAGGATTGTGACTTGTAGCAAGGCAAATATATGTAAAGGACAACACACGATAGCACATTACAATAAAACTGTGAAGATAGGCATAGGAATGAAACAATTCTAAAAGTAACAAGAGGAGGGAAGAGAATATTCATCTTCAAAAGTACATGAAAAATACTGACTAATGAATCTCAGCAGAAACAATGGAAGCCAGTCATTGGATATTATTTGCTAATATAATTTTAAGGTTTTTGCTTGTATCTTTATCCATCCCCACATTCTCTGCCGTCTAAATCTTGGTGAAAAATAGCATCAGCTAAATTCTCACTGTAGGATATCTTGGATGTCCCTATAAGCAATTAAAACTCATTATTTTTGTCCTTAAACTCTGTTACTCATTCTTTGTTTTTTCTCATATCCTACAATTTCAGCACAATAGGTTGCTATTGAATTCTGAATCAATTTCAGGTTTCTATAAAACCTGGCTTTTCAACTTCTAGGCGAGTTTCTTATGTTTCAGTTTCCCTCGTTGTATATGCTAATCTTACACTGTCCAGTTCTGTCACAGCAATATTAACTATTTGTGGGACTATAAAATATAAAACTCTCCCACTAGAATATAAGTCCCTAAACTCAAGGTTGTTTGCTGTTTTGTATCCCTAGAACTTAGCACATTGCCTGTTGCTTTACTGGTTCTCAATAACCATTTAAGAAATGAATTCTTTGCTTCTATATATATTCTTCCAATAACTCCTGTCTCATAAATTAATCTGGGTCCATGGCTTCTTGCAAAGGGGAAAAGCCTAACTACATATTAGCTACTTGCAGTTCCCTCCAAATATTATTCTCTCTTTTACCTCCAAGCCTTTACCCCTGCTATTACTTTCCTTGAAATGTCCTCCATCTGCTTTTTGATTTTACTCAGTATTGTTTATTATCTAAACATACATTGGTTGTGCCTGTTCCTTAAGGCATGCATGGCTTCTGCAAGAGTAGGTTAAGTATCTCTATTTTCAATCTTATAAAACAGGTTTATGATGGCTAATATCATCCCAACCCTCTTCTATCATAAACCACTGCCTAAGGGACTATATAAATAGGTTAATAGTAGAAACCATTTCAGTTTTCATGGGATATATAATTTGTGGCTAATAAACATTTTTTTCTTTTTTTTGTGTGTGTGTAAAGAAGGTAAGTGCCAAGTCCTGGTTTTGATTCAGGAAATCTCATTCAACTGTTCTTTACACTGAAAAACAAATGTTACATGCTTCAGAGATCAGATGTCTCCATAAATTTTACTTTTTACAATTCATGTTACTACTCAGTCATTAATTTAATAAATGAAGTAATTCATTTTTTCAACATCACACTATTGAGCAGTTGAATATATGTTAAATATCAAGCTCTAGAGCCTAAAGTACACTAGATTAGGCCCTAATGGAAAAAAAATTAGAGAAAAAAATCTTGCTAATCACTTAAGAGCTGCTGAGCTGTAAAAAAAATATATAATATGAAATAGTAACCAAAGTTTCTATCAGCTACAGTGTTAACACTGATGAGGGAAGTCCACTGGGAAGGAGAATTATACAGAGGCTTTTCAAGGGAAGCAATGGTAAGTTTGAGAGTCAAAAATTAGTTGGTTTCCAAAAAATGAAGAGAAGAAAATTACATCAGGACTATATGTCTAAATTAATTGAGAGAAAGAATAAAAACAGCACATTTAGAAAATTATAACTTTCTCAATACTGTTTTAGTGTAGCATGTAATGGAGAGAAATTAGGGAGTGAATATGAAGACGTGGTAAGCAAAGCCTACCCGTGGGGTCATGTATTATGTCATGCTGACAGTTTCTGACTTTCCTATACAGGTAATAGAAAATCTTTGCTAGGTTTTAAGTAAGGGAGTAATATGATCATTGATACAGAATCAGCACCCTATGAGCAATGTTTACACTTTGGAGAGCAAAGACTAGAACAGAAAGACCAATTTAAAAGCAATTCTAAGGATGATGGTGGTATGTATGAACTGAAGCAAACACAGTTAAGACTGAAAATGGTTTTGATTTGGGGAAAAATAGATAAAATCCGGCAAGACATAGTTACCTATTACACAAAAACAGCAAGAGCATATGAATGTGAATAGCAATTAACTGATTTCTAGTTTAGACAGCCAATATCACAGTGGTATCATTAACAGTAATAGAGATAATAAAAAGAAATATATAAACCTTATTTTTATGTAAAGAAATAATCTGCTGGTATTAATGAGCAAACAACAATCATCAGATTTCACAATATTGCTTAATATTGTTTGTTCTAGTTGGTTACGCTCCTGTGATTTTTTAAAACCCTTTAAAGAGAAAGTAAAATTGAAAGTGATTTATTGTGAGACTCAAACAATGCTACTGATGTTCATCTTGGGATTTAAGTAGAAATACATAGCTTGTCATTGGTGTCCCCATAGAATGAGTAAGTCTGGTAAGAGACAATATTCACACACTCAGCTGTAGGAATCTGTTTGAGTCTTTTTCATTTGAATTATCCCATATCAAATTCACTAAGAACACATTTCACAAAAATAGTGTTTTCCCCAGAAAAAGGAGGGGAAATAATACCTCCATGGTAATTACAACCAGAATTTGTTTTTCAAAAATGGTAAGAAAATGGCTTTTTGCATCTGAAGGTGAAATCCTAATTCTCTCCCTCCCTCAATTATTATCTTTCTTTCTCCTCTTCTTTCTCTCTTTTTTCTATTCTTCTTTTTTTACCTTTCTCTCTCTTTCTCTCTCTCTCAGGTTTTAAGTGTATTTTTTCTTATTGTGCTTTCTTATAAAACTTAATAAGTAAACTGAAAATTAAAAATAAAATTAGGAACCCAACCAAGTCAATATTGTTGGTAACATGTATTACCAAATACTGTTAAAGAATTTAATATCATAAGGCCTTATTCAGTAAGGGCTGATGCAAATTTTTCTTGCATGCAGGTTGCTAAGCAACAGGCCTGAAACTGTTTTTGTTTGACCATAAATACAATGCTGAGCAGTCCCCCAAAGCATAGGCATTTCCCTCAATCATTTCTGAACTATCATATCACATTATGCAAACTATGCTCTTAAAATAACAATGTTACATATAAATTAAAATGCTATGTATGATATGCAAACACTTTCATATAATATTCAAAATTCCTTTCCTGTCAATAGCTACTGTAGCAGCACAAGCATAGTTAAAAGTAAAAACATATAATATGTATTTAATGTGGGTGGAGGTGGTAAAAAATCTTAATATACATAGAATACAATCAGAAATAAGTATGAAAATAGCTCAATCACATAACAAAGATAATGTATGAATTACACTAGTCTTTGATTTGTTCAAAAATTCAAAGATACTACATATTATTAGTAGTACTAACAAGTGGAAGTATTTTATAGGGTTCATAATTTATTGCAGTTAATGCATTTCATGACTTCTCTGTGTATGAAATTATCATAATATCAATATATAATTACCTATGGGGGCAAAAGTCTAAAGAGAAAGATGCACAGAATCTTCCAGGAGAAATGGACAAAGGGAATGCAGGTTGCTTATTACATTCTAGATGTAAGATCACCAAATCAAAAGTTCAGAGTTACATATTACAGCAGAGGGATCTGGGGACATTATATAAAAGATAAACTTAGAGTTCTGGGGATGAACTGTACCTGATAATTCTTGCACTTTCTCAGAGATAAGGAAAGTGGCTCAGGAGAAGAAAATCTAGAAGATTTTATAATAAAATAGTGACTTAAAAATCCAGAAAAATTAAGTGTTTAAAGTACTTTATAGATATAATATGAAGAAACAGATTAATAATTTAGAGCTTAAAATGCAAATTTCTAAGAATACAACATCCATAGTTCTGATTCTGTGTGTGCTACTAGATAAAAGCTTACAGAATTTTTGCTGATAGATCAAATTCATTGCAGTTTTGAAAAGTATGAAAAGGATGCCTAAGCCCTAGAATAAGTGCATATGATTATGTTTAAAACATTCAAAGATGTTGAATGGATTAAAAATATTAACGTGTAATACTGTAGAGAAGCACAGAGGGACATTCCTTAATGCAAACTACTCCACTTGCTTAGATAAATAGAATTCTTAGTGCAGTAGAACCACAAATGATTGCAAGAGTAAATTTTGCATTTCTTTCTAGATATTAAAAAGTTTGCATGAAATGAAATTTCTCTCCTGATCCATATCAACTTTTAAAGGTGGGCAATTCAGTTTGCTATGAAATATATCCCTATGAAGCATAACAAAATTCAATTTACCAGTAAAATTCATTTAAATTAAAATAAAAGACTGATCTTCATATAATCCCTTACTTGTACCATAATGATAAAAAATGAACAGGTACCTAAAATGAACACTTAGTTATCCTGATTATTTTCATTTCATTTTATAGAAAGTATCTTCTACCAGGAAGAAAAAGTATGTGAAAAGGTCACATTACTTACTTCTTGGGACTAGTACACTTATTAAAGCTATAATAAAGAAATAAAAGACTGTCTATATTTTCTCAGTCATAGAAAATAGAATTGCAGAATGATTTTCTTTAAAACCAAGTCTGAAATATATAAAATATTTCCAATTCCCATAAAATTCTCCTAAACAACTTTCCCAAGCTGCTGAAAGTGTCACTGTTCTGATGATCATATACAATTTATGTATCGTGGAAATTGATTTGATTTTTCTAAAATTTATATTAAAAGAGAAATAGCTACAAGTAGAAAAATATTGAAGAACAAAGATGAAATTGCACTATCAAATATAAAATTTTATTATAAATTTGTAGTATTTCGTGGTTTTGAGTGGAGAAATGATCAAAACTGATCTCTAATTGTAAAAAGATCATTATGACTCCTTGTCAGGAACAAACTGAATGAGGGATTTGTCCAGTCCATGTCCCTTTCTGGCAATGTTTCAGGTGATGTAACATTCCCAGAACCCTTGTTGGTCTGCAGTGTAATTCACAATGGTTCATGCCATTAGGAAAGAGTTCTCTAGAAATTCTTTCTGGACAAATTCATCTGCATTTCTGGGTTGTGCACAGATGGCTAATTAAATTTATGCCTGTCAAATCTTCATTAAATGATTTTCTAGCTACATTTTTGGCCTTCCCTTCAGAGCACACTTTTCCAAAGGTGAATTTCCTAGATTTTAGCTTCCTTTGCAATCTGGATAGAAAGAGAACTTCTCAAATTATTGAATGTTTGCTACTTTTTGCTCAGCAATTCCTTCCTCAATTTCTCTCTTTCCCCTAACATTTTCTTATCAGCATCAGGAAGACACCAGGTGTTGGCTTCAACATTGCTTGCAAATATGTCCTCAGCTAAATTGTCTTATTTCATCTCTTACAACTTCCACTTTGTACCCAACAGTAGAAAAAAAACCCCCAAAATCAGGCAAGTTTATGGCACTTTATAACAAGGACTGCTGTTCATCCAGTTTCCAATAACAAGTTCCTTATTTCTTTTGAATACTCACCAGAGTTACCATTAACATCCATATTTCCACCAATCATCTTTTCAAGAGAGTTTAGGATTTTCTATCACATGCATCTAAATTCTTCCGGTCTCTACCCATTATCCAATTCCAACACAACACCACTTCCAGACCTGTAAATACATATTTGTTACCCTGCTTTCTAGTACCAGGATCTGTCTTAGTTTCCTAGGGGACCTGTAACAAATTAACACAAACTTGGTAGATTATAAAAACAAACCTTTATTCTCTAATAGTTTTGGAGGAAAAAAAAAACAAAATCAAAATGTCAGAATGGCTGGTTCATTCTGGAAGATCTGAGGGACAATCTATCCCTCTCTCTTAGATTCTGGTAGTTGACAGCAAGTCTTGGGGTATGTTGACTTTTAGACATATCACTCCAACCTCTGCCTTTGTCCATAAATAGACTTCCACTGTGTTTCTCTGTTTCAATTTTTTGAAACAGAGAATTTCTTCTCATTTTTCCTTTAAGTAGGAATTATTGGATTTAGGTCACATCCATAATCTAGAATGATCTCATCTATACATCCTTAACTTAGTTGTATCAGCAAAGATCTTATTTCAAAATA
Organism: Cheirogaleus medius; assembly: GCA_008086735.1. Classification (NCBI taxonomy): domain Eukaryota; kingdom Metazoa; phylum Chordata; class Mammalia; order Primates; family Cheirogaleidae; genus Cheirogaleus; species Cheirogaleus medius. Next base: position 8,556,446 of record VBSM01003169.1, on the reverse strand, counting down.
AAGTCATGTTCACAGGTACTCGGGTTTAAATTTGGACATACTCTTTGAGGGTCATTATTCAATCCATTCTACTTGTCACCATTATGTTCCTTCTTGACTGAATAACTTTCTTTTTTAATATTTCTTTCAAAGTAGTTCTGTTAGCAATGAATTCTCTCATTTTTTTGTTTGTCTGAAATAGTTTTGATTTCTCCTTTTGAAGGATAATTTTCTGGATAAAGAATTGTAGTTTGGTGAGGTTTTTGCTTTTTCTCAATTTTAGCACTTTAAATATCTCACTCCACATTATTTTGCTTGTACAATTTCATCAAGAAGCTTCTTCTAATTCTTATCCTTGTTCACTATAAGTAACTTTTCCCCTTTCTTTCTGGGTTATCTCATTGTCTTTGGTTTTTTGTAGTTTGTATATTATATGCTTCAGTGTAGACATTTTTTTGTTCTCTGTTATGCATGGTGTTGTCTGAGGTTTCTGAATCTGTGTAATATCTATCATTAACTTTGGAAAGTTCTTTATTACTTCAAGTATTTCTTCTGTTTTGTTCTTTCTATTTTCTTCTTGTGTTCTAATTATGTATGTGTTATATCATTTGAAATTGTCCTTCCAATCTTGGATATTTTTAATTGTTATCACTTTCTTTGGATTTCAGTGTGAGAAGTTCCTATTAACCCATATTTAAGCTCAATGCTTATTTCTTTCTTCATTTCTACTCTTCTAAAGGCCTCATTAAAGATGCTGTTCATTTCTGTTACAGTGTTTTCAATTACTAGCATTTCCTTTTGTTTCTGTCTTTGAATTGCCATCTTTCTGTTTATATTACTTATCTATATGTTGTGGTTCAAATGTTTTTGTTGCTCCAAAATTTATATGTTATAAACTTAACCACCAACGCAACCGTGTTCAGAGGTGGGGCCTAATACGAGGTGTTTAGCTCAAAAGCGCTCTGTACTCCTGAATAGATTATTGCCACTATAAAAGTCTTGTGGAACTGGTTTCACTCTCCTTCGTACTTCTGCCATTAGAGAAAGCAGAAAGAAGGCCCCACCTTGATCTTGGACTCTGGCCTTCAGAACTGTGTGAGAATAAACTTCTGTTCTTTATAAATTACCCAATCTCAGGTATTCTATTATAGCAGTATGAAATGAACTAAGGCAGAGTTCTTGCAGATTATCTCCTTTTTCTGTTTGAGCCCTTATCATATTAATCATAATTGTTTAAATTGCAAGTCTAATAATTCCAATATTCCTACCATATCTAATTTTTTTCCTTGCCTCTTTAGAGTATTATATCTTGCCTTTTAACATAATTTGAAATTTTTCTTGAAAACAGGACACAATGTATCAAGTAATACAAACTGAGTTAATTAGGCATTTTATATGAGGTTCTATGTTAATCTGGCTAGGAGTTGGGCTGTGTTTAATGTTGTAGCTGTAGATGCCCAATGATTCTGATTCCTGTTGTGTCCTTGTTTTTGTTTCTGCTGTTGTCTCTGGGATTCCTAACACCTCATCAGGTAGAGCACAAATGTTAATACTATTTCAGCTTTAATCCTCCTTTATTATACTGAAGTTCTATCGGTGTGGTCATTAAGTGTAGGGGGGGGGAAAGAGTTTCATGATCTTATTATTAAATCTTCATCTTTTAGTCATCCTATGTCCCTGTACTTTAACCTTCACAAGTGTATCTTAGCATTTTTTTAATCCTTAGGTGAGACAGGAAGGCTAATGTGTTCTAGAGTGAAAGAAATACCCTTTTGTTTGGTAGGATAACATTCTGATAGTCTTTTCACCTGGAGGGTATGCCTTTGATATGTAGCACCCTCTATGTATATTTCCCTATGTTTTTTTCTTCCTCTTCTGTTGCCAAAACCATGAGTGGATCTGGTTTGGTTCTTCACTGTGAGAACTTAGATGGGAAATAAAACCCATGAAAGATGCCAACTCTAAAGATTGTGTAGTTTCTCACTCTCAACCTAGTGTATATGCAGTCTCCAAAAGTTCATCAAAACAACCATTTAAAGGAAACTCCCAGTTTATGACTGTCGTGGGTTTTGCTGCAGGTAAGCAGATCTCAGTTGTAATGTCCTATTTGCCTGTCTGTCTAGACTTGAGGGTTACAAATTGCCCTGACACTTCAGTTTCTGATGGTTCAAGTAAAGTCCTTGGTTTTCAGTTTGCTCACCTTTTTTGTTTGCTGTAATTCTCTATATGTTGAAGCTTAAACAAAAAAGTTCCTCTATTACTTTTAAAAGCAAAAACTTTTCAGATAGTTGTCTACAAATAGTAGGCCTAGTTTTTACTTCACATTCACTTTCTTTTAGCATTTTATTATGAAATTATCATTTGACTTCAATATTTCTGAAACATACAAGAGGAAACTGTGAAGTCTTTTCATATGACATAGAAAGTAATCTATTAATACAAATATGACTAGGATTGTGTCACACACTTAAGAATCCAATTTGTAGAGGATACCAGTATCAAAAGATGAGCTAAAATGAGCATCACTAAGGACTATTACTGCAATTAATTAAAACATTGAAAACCTACTTAAATTCATGAATTTATAAAAATAAAACATATAAGAACTAATCATAATTTTTAAAACTGGTGAATAAAGGAAAAGTTGAACAATTTATCCTGTCTTTACCAATAGTCATTTCTAAATATAAAATATAGAAAATTCACTTTGTGAAATATTTCAATATAAAATATAAAGATTGACAGGATTAAAATATCACCACTTTGCAACCACTAATATCTTAATGAGGTTAGGCATTAACAGTCAGTAGCTAATATTATAAAGAGATGGTATCCAGCCATTATGTCCTTCCTGGTAAAAGAGCATAAATTACTCTATGAAGTATTCTTGTCAAAAATTTCTAATATTCTGCATATGTTATTACTGAGTTATAGAAAATACAAAAAATAGAAGAACGTGATAGTGTGCACTGTGAGGATGTAATCTGCAAAATTCAGACTTTGGAAAGCACTATATCAATTAACACAGTTTCTTCAATAGAAATAATGACAACAAAAATACAATAAATAAAATCTTAATCTACTCAGCCATACTCAGGCACTTTTCTTGTATCACATCTGATAGTATCCCCTTGGTGAAAACAATTCCTATCATAAAAAGCATGGATAGATGGATACATGAATAATTGGGAACCATAATGCAATCTGCCATAATAATATCACTAAACTTATGGTAATGGTTTACATTAATTGCCATAAGTCTATTTTAATTTAGTCCATTAAGAAATTATTAATGGTTTTGATAATAATGAAAGTAATTTCTTTAAAAAATATAAACCAGGCTTCAAACATATAAGCCTATTATCTGATATATCATAAATAAATTGTTTACCAATTTATCAGTGGAAATATTATGTTCTCACTTATATAAACCCTTTAACTTTTGAACAGTAATTTTAACACAATTTGTTCCTAATACTTATGCACAAATAGAGGAATCTCAAGGTCAATTTTGCCTGAAAGGAGACTCACATAGCATAGATTTTAAAACAGATTTACTGACAGTTATAAACCTTAGTTTAGAGCCAGTTTCTCCCTTGGGCACTCTCTTCAGGAAGGTCAGTAAAGACATGGATTGTCTTATTTTTGCTAACAATCTCTTTCTCATTCACATTTTTTTTTTTTTTTTTGGATTGGGAAACTGAAGATGCACATTCACATTTTTTATGATTATTTGTTTATCCTTGTTTAATTATCTCTTTAATCTTCTACCACTTACCTCAAAGAATCTTTTCACTTTCCCTTGAAAGCAGGGTTATGGTAAATCATCTTTATTCATTTCCTTCCTCTAATTTTGCAATGAAGGATTGGTGTCCCAGATACTAGAAAACAGAGTGGAGATTATCTGAAAGGGATCTGACCTCAGGCTTCTACATTATCTTTGAGTTATACCTGCTTGCCTTTCCAGGGAAAGAGGCCAGAGCTAATATGGGAGTACTTATAAGAGTTGACTGTTTTCATCTTCCAGTTTCCACAGACAACATAATGTTCAATGATCTTCCCACCCACAAGTTAGAAAAATAAAGAGATTCTTCTCTCTCCTTATTTTGGAATGCCCCACAGTTACACTTTAGGGGCATTTGCTCTGTTTAATGACCACTGCTCTTCTTTTTCTTCCACTAAAACAAAGAGCTGACAGCACTTTTATGGCAGCAGTCTATTAATTCTGGTAATATAAGGAGTATGATCAGCACAGGTCTTGGTTATAACTAACTTATTGATTATGAGGTCTCCAGGAATAAAATGGATATGCCATACCTTAGTCAGTTACAACTGCTGTAAAAATAACACCATAGATGGGGTTCCTTAAACAACAGAAATTTATATCTCACAGTTGTTAAGCTTGAAGTTCAATATCAGGGTGCAATCATGGATGGGTTTTTGTAAGGGCTCTCTTCTTAATGTGTCCTTACATGGCAAGGAGAGACCAGGCTCTGGTGTATCTTTGTCTTCATATAAGGTCACTAAAACATCCTGATTATGTGGAACCTAAATATTAAAAACAATTGATCTCATGGAGACAGAGAGTAGAATGATGGTTACCAGAGGCTGGGAAGGGTACAGGGAGGGTGGATAAAGTGGGGATGGTTAATGGGTACAAAAACACAGTTAGATGGTAAGATAGAAAGAAAATAGTTGATAACACAACAAAGTAACTATAATCAACAATAAGTTAGAGTAGGCTTCAAAATATTAAGTATATTCCTAACACAAAGAAATGATAAATGCCTGAGGTGATGGTTATCCCAATTACCTTTTATTATTTATTTATTTATTTATTTTAATTTTTTAACTTCAAAATATTAAGGGAGTATAAATGTTTTGGTTACATGGATTGCTTTTGTAATATTTGATAAATCGGTAAAAGTGCACTCATCACTGAAATAGTGTTCATTGTTCATATTAGGTAGGTTTTTCTACCTCCCATCCATACTCCTTGTACTAGTTGATTTCCTCTGAGTTTACTTTCCTCTGTGCACATGTGTGCTACTCAGTTAGTTCCAATTTAATAATGAGTATGAATGGTGTTTGTTTTTCCATTCTTATATATTTCACTTAGGATAATGGTCTCTACTTCCATCCAAATTGTTGCAAAAGGCCTTAATTCATCCTTTTTATGGCTGAGTAGTACTCCATGGTACACATATACCACATTTTGTTAATCCAGCCATGAAGTGATGGACACCTGGGTTGATTCCACATCTTTGCAATTGTGAATCGTGCTGAAACAAACATTTTCAGGTGACTTTTTGATGAAATGATTTCTTTTTCTTTGGGTAGATACCCAGTAGTGGAATTGCTGGACTGAATGGTAGGTCTACTTCTAGTTCTTTGAGGAATCTCCATACTGTTTTCCATAGAGGTTGTACTAATTTGCAGTGACACCAACAGTGTATAAGTGTTCCTTTCTCTCTGCATCGACACCAGATTCTATTGTTTTGGGACTTTTTAATAACAGCCATTTTATGTGGGGTAAGGTAATATCTCATTGTTGCTTTAATTTGTATTTCCCTAATGATTAGTGACATTGAGCTTTTTAAAATATGTTTATTGGCCATTTGTCTATATTCTTTTAAAAAATTGATTCTTTGAAATGATAAACAAAACTGACAGACCTCTTGTTAGATTAACCAGGAATAGAAGAGAAAGGATGCAGATAAGCTCAATCAGAAATGAAAAGGAAATAATACAACAGATACCACAGAAATACAAAATATCATCTCTAAATACTATGAAAATCTCTACACACATAACCTAGAAAATGTAGAGGAAATGGAAAAATTCCTCTAAATATACAACCTCCCAAGAATCAATGAGGAATAAATAGAACTTCTGAACAGACCAATAATGAACAGCAAGATTGAAGAGGTAATAAAATATCTTCAGACAAAAATAGCCCTGGACCAGATGGATTCACAGCTGAATTCCACCAGATATACAAAGAAGAACTGGTACCCATACTACAGAAATTATTCCATAATATCAAGAAGGATGGAATTCTCCCCAACTCATTCTATAAAACCACTATCACTTTGATACCAAAGCCAGGAAAGGACACAACAAAAAAGAAAACTACAAACCAATACCACTTATGCATATAGATGCAAAACTCCTCAATAAAATACTAGCAAACCAAGTTCAACAGCACATCAAAAAATAATCCACCATGATCATGTGGGATCCATCCCAAGCATGCAAAGGATTGTTCGACATACAAACATACATAAATCAATAGGTGTGATTCACTGCATAAACAGAAGCAAAAACAAAGATCATATGATCATCTCAAGATGCAGAAAAACATTCGACAAAATTCATCACCCTTTCATGATAACCCTCAAAAAACTAGACATAGAAGGAGTATATCTCAAGATTTCAAAAGTCATATATAACAAACCCACAGCCAACATCATACTGAATGAGGAAAAGTTGAAAGCATTCCCCCTAAGAACTGGAACAAGACAAGGGTGCCCACTGTCACCACTTCTATTCGATATAGTGCTGGAAGTCCCAGCCAGAGCTATCAGACAAGAGAAAGAAAGAAATGGCGTCTAAATTAGGAAAGAGGAGGTCAAATTATTGCCTTTTGGTGATGATATGATCTCATATCTAGAAAACCACAAAGACTCCATCAAGAGACTCCTGAATTGATAAACAAATTTCAGCAAAGCCTCAGGTTGCAAATTCAATGTACACAAATCCATAGAATTTCTATATACCAATAACAGTCAAGCTGACAGTCAAATTAAAGACTCAATATCTTTCATATAGCTACAAAGAAAATAAAATAGCAACAACAAAAATAAATAAATAGGACCTAATCAAATTAAAAAGCTTCCGCACAGTCAAGGAAACTATCAGTACAGTGAATACACAACCTACAGAATGGGAGAAAATATTTGCATGTTATATATCTGATAAAGGGCTGATAACTAGAATCTATATAGAACTCAGGAAAATCAGCAAGAAAAAAAATCAAACAACCCCATTAAAAAGTGAGCAAAGGACATGAACAGAAATTTTTCAAAAGAAGATAGACTAACGGCCAAGAAACATATGAAAAAATGCCCAACATCTCTAATCATCAGGGAAATGCAAATTAAAACCACAATGAGATATCACCTCACCCGTCAGGTGAAGTATCCCAAGAACTGGAGCCTCTTCATTGAGGATAAGGCTGATCCAGTCAATGAGATAACATATGATAACATATGAGAAAGTAGTATATATTTTTCTCTTTGTCTCCCCAAAGGAGCTCATAGACATCAAACAGAGTAATGGTGTATTAGGTAAAGGGAAATGCCTAGTTATTTAACGGATTAAGGAATGCTAGTCCTTAACCATCAGAAATCCCTGATGAATTAAAATGCCAAAAAGTAGAATGGCGCTTTATGGGGATAAGGTGATAAATGGAGTTTTGCCTCAAGTCCATTCCAATGTAAAAGAATTCTAAAGAGATTAATTGAAATAGAAAAATGTGACAAGAGAATACCCACATTTGCTACCAAATTGTGAGAGCTATTATTGAAGGATAGTCAAGAGGCAGACAATGGAATTTCACTCTCCCACACCAAAATAGTAAATTAAAATAGTACTAAAGTCTTTGCTTTCTAGATAGGTTCTAGTAAGTAGAAGCAAGCCAGTGTCCCTGCTGCAAAAACTTGGAAAATTTGTACAAAACACAAAAAGCTTATTTTCAAAGGCATGAGATAGCTGTAGAAGAAATGAAATATAAACAAAAATTGCAGTGAAAGAATAACTTCCTGAGTGAGCTGAAAGACTACATTCTATTTTAGACTCCTTTGGACATTTGCTGATTCTTGGCACAGGCTTTGGAGCAGGCTTAGCTCAAGCAGAGACATTCTGCTGGGAAAAGGGGAAACCACAGAGCTTTTAGTTGATGTTGAATGCCAGAATAATAAAGCATATAAACCTCGAGGCCTTAAATGGTTGACCAATTCTCTCCACAGGACATTTTATGAGTTCTGGGACTATCTGAGGGTCAGGGGAGTTAAGAAAAATGTTCTGAAGTGTCCTGGAATCTACAGTGCTTAAGAAACAAAGTCCTGCTGCGGGGAAGTAGCTGAACTCAAGCACATGGCTGGATTCTCTTCAAGACATTTGTCTTTGAACTTTCATGAGAGGGAGAATGTGATGTTTGGCCAGGAAATTCTGAAGGGCAGAGCCTGATATTTTATTTTAAACATCTCGGAGCTATTCCTTTTTTTTTGGCAAATATATCATGTTAATGTTTCTAGTTATAATGAAAATAGATTTTGAACGTTTTTCAAATATTTTCAAATAATTATGAAACTCCGATTTGCAAAGAGCACAGGTGTTGCTAAAGCAGTCACCTTGCTTCTAGCTTAGGGCCATTAGAAACTCTTGAGCCACAAATAGACACAAATTTCTGCTTTGCATAAAGACAGAGCTGTTGTCTCCATCAGGCTCTCAACATCCAATGTTCACTTGGCCTAGAGTTTTCTTTTTCCCCTACTTTGATATACTTCAGTCCTTTTCATTCTTGAGATTCTTAGCTTGCTTAAAACCTCCTCAAAGAAGCTGTGTTTGGTTAGATTATTGCAGGTAGACCACCCTTCATTTCTTGCCTGTATGCTCTGTGTTCTTCTAAGAGCTTATAGCAATTTGTAAGTAATGTATATATTCTGAATTCACTTTCGCTTGCAATTTACCTCCCAAATATTAGCTTCAGTGAAGGTAGGGATATTTTGCATGTATTTCTACTCTTCATGTGTCCACAAGCCCTAGCACATGCCAGGTACACAATAATTATTGAATAAATATTGGTTCAATAAAGTCAAAGAATCAGTAAGTTATTATTGTTAGATATATGTTGTGACAGTCACTGTGATAAATTCCACTTTATTTTTGCAAGATATTTCTTGGATGATTTTTGAACTTGTCCAGGTTACAAGTTGTATTACTCTGTCCATAAAAGAAAATATATGCTCACAAGCACAATATATTATGCAACTTTTGACATGTTATTTTGTTAAATTATGATTCTACAAATAAGTGTACCCTCTCCTGAAAATAAGTGGTTATTGACATAGCACTATTTTTGTAGTCTTATTAAGTAAGAAAACACATTTAATATATGTTGTTTTAAATGATTTTTAAGATTAAAAACCTATATAAGTATTTTTCTCAATTTCCAATTTTTGATTCAATAGGAGATAATAGTGCATGGGATCCAGTATGGTATTCATGGCTTGATGTCTGTTTACAGCTATCCCTTTGATAAAACAAGTCAGTGTTAAGCTTCAGTAGGCTGAGAAATTTAACATGATTAGTTCTCATTAATGTCAGAGTTATGCGTTTTCCTTATAATGAGGGCATATCCATTCAAACAAGATTCTTGCAGAAAACAAATATCTGTCACGCAAAGATTGTCCTTTCTTGCACCATTAATTTCAGGTCAACTAATGGAACATTAAAGGAAAAATAGCACAAAAAAATTAAGTCCAGAGACTTAAAATCATGTATGTAAATTTAACATGTTTTGGGAAATATAAACATGTACAATAATGAAATCTGTCTACTACAGGTATTTTTACTTTTTAAATAGCATCAGTTTATTTTGTGATATTAGAAGCTATAGTCACTTTAAGTGATAAGGAAATACGCAAGAGATTAAAAGCCAAATAATAATTACCAAAAAACTTAAAACCCAGGGAAAATAGCCACTATCATGTGTGTATATTTCTTTCTTGCCCTAACTATTGGCAAGCCTGAGGATGATGGAGAATAAATCACTCTCTTGGAACTCTCATAAGCCTTTGTTGAAGGAAACCCTACAGGAAAATAGGGAGTTCTATAAAAAGGTAGTTTGGGGTGTGGAATTTTGATTTCGATAGAAAAAACATTATGACTCATAAGTTTGTGAAGCATTTAATAGGCCAGATAAAGCCCACTTTATATCTTGTATTTTTAAGTATTTAATGAAAATATACTTTCCATAATATAATTATGACAGAATTTAATAATTAAATTTTTCACATATCCTGTATTATAAATACAATAAAAATAAAAATAATTGAACCTAAGTCTTTCTGGGAATTTCTGATTATTTCCAAAAAGGGAAAATATTAATAAAAGAATTATATTTCTAAGTGTATGAAAAGTTGGCATATATTGATAAATTAACACCAAGATAGGTTTTAATTTCACATGTACCCTAGAAGCTATAAGGGCAAATTTTTAAAAGAATCCTGGTGAGCACCAGATGCCATTTTTTTCCAGTTATAATCTAATTTGTCAGGACTTCCATTATATTAAAATTTGTGACATTGATTTCAATTTATACTATTTCTCATATATGTATCAGTTATTTGTTCATTTTTGGTTACTTTGTTATTTATCTTACAACTTTCTATTGCAATGCAACTACTCTAGCTCCAGGAACTGGGTCCTTTTACTACTAAATTGCACTGCATTGCCTCTTTGTTTATAACGGATCATAAAATTACATGCAAGAGAAATTCTATAAGAAAGCAATGAGCAAAGCTCTATCAAACATAAACATAGTAAAATGAGCAGCAGAAATGCTAAATAGGAGAAACATAACACCATTGCAACAATCATCATATGGGAAAAGAAGGTAATTTCTTATTTATTAAAGACATAACTCACTATAAATATTTGGCTACCTGAAAGCAATAAGTAATCTATAACTACATAAATCAGATGCCTTTTAAGTTAGAAACATATGACAACATATAATTGATATGCATATTCACACAGAAATAAACATACTAGTCATAACCAATGATCTTCAAAAATATAAGTGTACAGTAGAACAAAGGCATAATAGTGGATTTGATATTGCATGCTAAGGGGCAGAGAGTTATCACATGTGATGGTTTGCTTTATGGCTTCCACACTAGATGATGGTCACTGGGAGAAGTTGGAAAACTATTGAATTTATGAAATTATTTTTTTCACTAGGGACATGTGAACCTGTACCTCTAAAAAAACTAAATGAAGAAGTCTAATACATTGTTGAATATGTGGGAATGTAGCTCAGAAGAGAACATTAGACAAGAATTACATTTGAGATTAATAGAAAATAAATGAAATAATGGTTGTGTTTTAGATACCCAAATGAAAAAAAATAGAGAGCAGTGATATCAAAATACGGGGTCTACATATGTGTTTTATTTGGCCAAGTGTTTAAAAAAATCAGCATATATGATTTTCAGCAAGGTATATATTCTCCAGTAGGCAGTTTCCTCCCATTTATTGTGCCTTACCATGATCCCTCATTTAATTATATTATCTACATATCTTCTGAAGTCATTTCAGTTTTTAATATTTGTAAAAGATTTAAAGTAATAGATAAGCTTAGGACTCAGCTTTAGTAAACTCAAACTGTGTGCACATAATTTGTGAATGCAAGACACTTGAGAATAATCCTTATCAAAATATCTGTGGTGAAGGACCAAGCTTTATTTTATATTACATATTTTTAAAAGCTGGACATTATTATAAATGTATTAGTTTTCTAGGGCTGCCATATCCAAGTACCAGAAACTGAGTAAGCTTAAACAACAGAAATTGATTGTTTCACAATTCTGAAATTCTAGAAGTCAAAAACCAAGATGTCTCTGTGTGCCCCTTTGTCCAAATTACCCCTTTTTAAACGGACACTAGTCATATAGAATTGGGCTCATCCTAATGATCTCTTTTAACTAATTACATCTGCAAGGATCTTTTTCCAAATAAGGTCACATTCTGAGTTAACAGGGGTTAGGACTTAAACGTGAATTTGGGAGCACACCATTCAACGCATAACAAGAATTACAATAATAATGACATAGAAATGTCAATGTGCTTTAAATATTTTTACATGCTTTCTCCAGTTTCAATAGTCATTTCATGGTAGATCTATAGTTAAGAATATACACATTGTTTCCAAGGCACAATGTATTGTTTAAAGAAAACATAAAAGAGGGAGAGAGTCTTAAATTTGGAAGGTTAGGAAGGGTAATATCAGGACAAAATAATTAGCTTTCATATTTTCAGAATAGTTCTTCTCTTATAATCTGAGTATCTTCTCTCAAGCATGCTGTTACCTCTAATTTCTGTCAGAAGCAAACCTTATACCCTACTGTTCTAGATTTTTTTCATTCCTTTTGAAGCTCTGTCTCCAGACTTTCACTTTTTCTACTCAACTAGTCCTAGAAAATCCCTGCTACATCATCTTCTCACTATTTCATCGCTCACTCTAGATGGAAGTCACATATTAGGAACATATTTTGGTATCTTAGCTTGACTGCTTCTAATCTATCTTCATGGCTCTGTATAAGGAGTTATTAATAGAGATTTTTCTGGATCTATGCCATTTTTTCCAGATGTACTGCATTTTAAAAATTGGAAATATGAGTCATCCTGAAATAGCGCTCTGTTTGGTATAATCTTCACTCTAGCAAACATTCCTGTACGTTTATGACACACGCAAGCTACTCTATTGTTCTGTTCATCCATTTTCCTACTAAATTTTTCCTCTGATTTTCTTTCTAATGAAATCAGAGGGAAAAAAATAAATATCTATGCTCACATGACTCACACAAAGCATTGTTTAAAGAAGACATAAACACAAAAGCAGGTAATTTTTCCTTTAAAGCAATCTGTCATGAATCAATAATTTCTTCTTTAAAAACACATTTATACATAAGAATAATCTATTTTGTGTTTCAGAAAATATATAAATTTGTATGCAACTATAACCTTTCTAATAGGGTGATTCAAAAGTATTACTTTAAAACTTGGAAGATTCATTGCAAGAATTAAAAGAATATTATACAAGGGAGTAAAAATTATAAGTAACATGTAATATTCCAGTATCAAAAATGCTAAGCAGCTCATAAGATCCATACTGAAGCAAGAAAATGATTAAAAGAGAATTACTTAAATTCTACTATGAAACAACATGAGTAATTACACAGAGTACAGTATTTTCATTATACTAACCGTATGTTATAAATATTGTTTTATACTAAAGTCTTGAAGATACTTTAAAATAGTTACTATATCACTAATGGAACTATGAGGACCATAAAAGAATAAAATCCTATTAGTTTTGTGTAAAAAATAACATAGTAGTACTATATAAGTTATTAAAAGAATACAAGTCAATGTAGGTTGTATTATATGTGAAATTTTGTTTTATACTGTCCCTTTGGTACTTTTGCTTACAGTTTTGAAAATTGATGTTCAATGATGTGATGATTTGATGAAAAATAATGAAAATGTATACTTTTTATAAATATTTTAAGAAATAAACTTTTTTAAGGCATGTAAAATGTAACATATTCTAGGCACTTTTTCTTGTCAGATGTCTTTAACTGACTGGGTTACTCAAACCTACATTCCCTAAGGCCAGAGTCTCAAAAGTTCTGCAATTATTGAGCTGGAGATTTTTCATTAACTTTTATGTCTGCACATGGATGCAATAAGAGGTTCCCCAGTGGACTTTTTAGTTCTAAATATAGTCATTCCTGCCCTCATGGTTCTTTATTTTTTGATAGGCTGAAATGACAAATCATGTAATGGACACCTATAAAATGTGATATTATACTAGGTGCTAGATATAAGAAGTGGCCAAGACAAAGCAGTTCCTCATAATTAGGTTAGTTATCAACATATAAAAACATTTCTAATTAATAGAGTGGCTATGATGATTGTAATGACAACAAGAGCCAACAAGGAAAGAACAAATAGAGGAAAACCTGTAACTTTAAACAATGTAACAGTTAGCATACACCAGTAGCACACTCACTTTTAGAGAGCAGCAAACTAATGAGATCCTTTGGATTTGAGCTACAGTCATGGTGTTCCAGCTTTACTAATATTTGATCATGCTGACTCCAGTATGCAAAATATATTAGAAAAGAGGCAGCCTGTAAATACTTAACATGGAGACACACACTCATGTTTATGAAGATCTTCAATACTTACAGATTTCACTTACCCAGATTCACATATTCCACAGTGCAGTTTTCAATAACTTCTATCAGGATAGACAGGTAAAGAGCAACTGACAGAAATGAAAAGATCAGGTGATCAGCTTCCATGTCATAGCCTGTAGATTCTAATGTCAAGAGTTTTCATCTTTGGATATTTGGAAGGGAAGAAAAGAAGCAGAACCACCAACAGTAGGAAGTGATGGCATATACTTTTTTTTTGTCCTAATCACTCACAGTAGCAAATAATATAAAATAGCAAAGTTCTCTTTTGATATAAGAACATGTATTGATTTTATAAACTATTTTATTTTTCTTAACTTTTAAAAAAATCCTATCATCCAAAGATATGTCTTAGTAATTTTCAGAATGAATACTGATAGAGGTGCTTTAGAAAATAACAATGATGAAGAAGCATGTCCTTGGAGAACACTGGGCTTTGGATTAGAACCATCACCTCACAATAATTGCCATATTGTAGCAATTATATAATAATTATATAATTATTAACAATAGCTTCCATGCATTAAAATGACATGCCAGATACTAGATATACTTATTGCATTATTTAACCTTTACAGTAAGGTAAGATTTGGGGCATCTTTTCTAGAAAGGACTGGAAGAAGCTGTTGAGATTGAAAGACATAGAGAGAAGTATTAACTATTTTAAAATTATGTTTTAGATTTTAATGGTAACTTCAGTATCTGTGCATTAGTGAAAAACATTTTTCTGCCTCTTTGTCATGTTGGTGCTTTGCAAATTCTACTCTTCTCTCAAGTACTGTAGACAGCAAGATGACTCATCCCTTCTACTATCTCCACTGCATGCTATTTAAAATAGTCAATGTCAGTACCAACATTGTGATAGAGACACTGGTTCATTAGGATATAAATTTCAATCTGATCCAGTTTGTTCCATTGTAAACTTCTATAAGTGAGACCTAAATTTTCTTAACATTCTGCTAGAAGATCAGAGAGGGGTCACTGGAGCTTATAGGTGCCCTGAGAAGACAACAACCACAGTAGTCAGATGAGTACTGAGCAAGGTTCTGGTGCACTGGTGGGTATCCCTTGTGCTGGGCACACTGGGACAGGTAAAGGAATGAGAGCTTCCATTTAGGTGTTTGCTGGAAAGAATTACTATCCAATATAAATCCTGAGATTTTGAAATACCATGTTTCCCTGAAAATAAGACAGGGTCTTATATTTATTTTTCCTCAAGAAGACACCCTAGGGCTTATTTTTAGGGGATGTGTTTTTTTTTAAGTGTGGTACAACAATCTACATTTGTGCAAATATAGTTAAGTCGTCTTCTTCTGGAACATCATCATAACTCTCCAAACCCCAAATTCCATCCTGAATTACTTGCGACTCTATTTCCTTTAGAACAATTGGCCCCAATCTCTCATGTTGAGCAATAGAGCTCTCCTGGGGCAGATGAGAAAGCCTGTTCACCATCTTTACCGCTCCATGATGAAATGCATGGGTTGTGCAGATACGCTGCATAGCCACGCCCATCACTAGGTCTTATTTTTGGGGTAGGGCTTATATTGTGCAAATGCTTAGAAATCCTGCTAGGGCTTATTTTATGGGTAGGTCTTATTTCTGGGGAAACACGGTATTTAGTAATTCAGAATGGTGCTTCTCTTTATCTACAAGGCTTGCTGTTTCTAGAAAGCTCTGCTGCCATTTTGCCTTTTAACAACTCTCCTGGGCTCAAGTCCCTAGATTCTAGGGTCCAATCAACAAGTTGTCAGGGATATTTTTCCTTTCATTCTTCCCATTTTCTTTTGTTCATCTATACCCAAATTTTATTGTTTCTTTTCTTTTTTTTGATATAGACTTTTGCAAAATGAAGTAAAATTGACAATAATAATTGACAATTCAACCACCCAACCAAGAATACCACATGATTATTTTCTGTTTCTCAGATCCAAGAAGTAATCAATTTTCAAATACAACCTGATAGCAAGAAGGATAGATAGAGGTGCTACTAACTATATGAATTTGAATCATTTCATAGCAGCAAGAAAAGAAAGACAAAAATGTTAAGGTTTATATTAGAACATATTAATATAATGTTTTGCTATAACTGCCTAGGATGTACTGATCCAGTCATTCTTAGCCCAATATCTCTGTATCTGGTCCACAAATTACTTTCAGGGAAGAAAAGAAATGAATACAAGGAGAAAAAGAGAAGGGGACCCAAGATTGAGCCAAAAAATTGTGCATTGTACATAGGCATGGGGAACTTTTGAGTCTATTCCAGTAACTGTAGAGGTCCTCTTATTTACACAAATAACATTATCCCATAATGCACTCAATGGGACAAAAATGCAACAAGCATTTATCATAGAATTAAAATGAGTAAGAGTACTGCCTAGGTTATATTTAGCTTAAAACATTTCTCAATATAAAACCCTATGAAGAAAAGCTGAGTGCTATGAAAATGGTCAATAAATGAAACATTATGTGCAGCACAAAATTAGACAGAAACAGGTTCTATTTCTTGATTTTTTCCCCATTATACATCACCCTAAAATATATCAATGTTATAATCATTATAGCAAAATCAATCCTAGACAATAAAAACAAAATAGGAGATATCAATTTACCAAGCTTCAAACTATACTACAAGGCTATAGTAATTAAAACAGCTTGTTATTGGCACAAGAACAAGGACATTGACCAGTGGAACAGAGCAGAGAACCCAGATATAAAAATATCCTCATACAGCCAACTAATCTTCGACAAAGCAGACAAAAACATACACTGGGGACAAGAATCCTTATTCAATAAATTGTGCTGGGAAAACTGGATAGCCACCTGTAGAAGACTGAAACAGGGCCCACATCTTTCACCTCTCATAAAAATCAACTCACGCTGGGTAACAGACTTGAAACTTAGGTGTGAAACTATTATAATTCTAGAGGAAAATGTTGGAAATACTCTTCTAGACATTGGCTTAGGCAAAGAATTTATGAAGAAGATTGCCCAAAGGCAATCACAGCAGCAAAAAAAATAAATAAATGGGATATGATCAGATTAAAAAGCTTCTGCACAGCCAAAGAAACTGTCAAGAGAGCAAACAGACAACCCACAGAATGGGAGAAAATTTTCACAAGCTACACATCCAATAAAGGGCTGATAACTAGAATTTATTTAGAAATCAGGAAAATCAGCAAGGAAAAATCAAACAACCCTATCAAAAAGTGAACAAAGGACATGAACAGAAATTTTTCAAAAGAACACAGAATAATGGCCAACAAACATATGAAGAAATGCTCAACATCTCTAATCTTCAGGGAAATGCAAATCAAAACTGCAATGAGATATCACTTATCTCCAGTAAGAATGGCCTTTATCAAAAAGTCCCCAAACAATAAATGTTAGCGTGGATGTGGAGAGATAGGAACATTCCTGCACTGCTGGTGGGACTGCAAATTAGTTCAGCCTCTGTGGAAAGTAATATGGAGATACCTTAAAGCGATACAAGTCAATCTACCATTTGATCCAGCAATCCCAATATTGGGCATCTATCCAAAAGAACAAAAGTCGCTGATGAAAAAGACACCTGCATTCCAGGTGCCCATCAATACATAAGTGGATTAACAAAATGTGGTATATGTATACCA
>VBSM01003169.1:8494523-8538687 GCA_008086735.1 Cheirogaleus medius | reverse complement strand
GGTGAGGAGGGGATGGGTATATACAAACATAATGAGTGAGATGTGCAACGTCTGCGGGATGGTCAGGCTTGAAACTCTGCCTCAAGGGGGAAGGGGTGCATGGGCAATATACATAACCTTAAAATTTATACCCCCATAATATGCTGAAATAAAAAAAAAGAATCATTAGAAATGTCGTATGTGGTAGGCTGAAAAGTGGGAGGATATAATGTTCTGATGTGGGGAGAGCTATGACTTACCTCATATGGCAAAATAAGTCTTTGTACATGTGACTAGGTTAAGGATCTTGAGAGGGACAGATTATTTTAGATTATCCAAGTGGGCCCTAGATGCAATTGCAATTACGTGTATTTGACACGTAAGACAAAGTCACAGGGAGATTTGACATACACAGAGAGGAAAGAAATGTTAAGGTGGGAGAGAGAGACTTTTCAAATGCTGGCCTTGACCATTGGAGTGATGTGACCACAACACAAGGAAGGCCAAAATCTGCCAGAACATGGAAAAAGCAGGGAATTGATTCTTTTCTACAGCCTGCAAAGGGATTGGGCCTGCTGACACCTTTAATTTAAGCCCAATGATACTGAAGGTAATGAAAGTATGCTACAAGGTGTAGGTTACTCAGATCAAATAACAGATAGTTCCAGAAGAGGGCATGGGATCAAGAATATAGATGAAAGTATCTATGTAAAGAAAAAAAGATTCTTCCTCATTTCTTTAGATAAAAATAATAGAAAAAAAAAGAAAAGAAAAAGAAATAGAATCATTAAGAACATGTAGGGGAGTTTCTGGAGTCACCATGCCTAAATAGAAATCCTGGTTCTAACACTAATTTGTTAACTTTTCTACTATCATGAAAATGAATATACTAACTATGTCTATATTAAAGAGTTATTTAAATAATCACTTAAAATAATAAATATGAGATTTTAATGGCTAGCTCATAGTAACTGCTCATTAAATGTGGGTAGTTTTAATCATCATTAAGATTTTGAATAGAAGAAAGATTAATGAGTTTGTTAATGATTAATGATCTCAACCAATATCCTTAATAAAATAGAAAACAAATGCTAATTTTCTGGAGGGCTAGAAGCATAAGGAAATTAGACAAAGTTTAGTAGATGAGTAAAAGTACTTATTTATGATGTAACAGTTAATATAAAATAGGTGGAAAGGGCAGCTCTAAAAAGATAGTGTAAATTCATTTACTGGAAATTAGAAAATCAGTCACATATAAGACATTGTGAATTAAGACAAAATAAATTAAGGAAATTAAAGGGGTGGGAGAATTATATCCCTTTCTTTTAATTTTTGATTCACAAATCATGGCCAACATATGGACACATGTAAGCCGGATGGTAAATATTTTAGGCTTTGTGGGTCTTATAGTTTCTGTGGCAACTCCTCAACCCTACCATCGTAGTATTAAAGCAATGGCAGACAATACATAGATGAATGAGAAGGTATGTCTTCCAAGAATACTTTATTTATAAAAAAAGATGGTGAGCTATATTTTATGCTCCCTTATTTAGATAGTTGTGTGACTTTGGGAAGACTTCCACCTTAACAAGTTTCAACTTAAAGATTTATAAAATTTAGAAAATGACATCTTCTTTGTTATCTTTCTTGAATACCAAGTCATGCATTAGAAACATTTATGAGCTATAAAAACATATTTTCCACAATTCTCCTGGACTTACTGAATCAGAAATTTAGGGTTTCATCTGTAGTTCTGTTTTCCTAAATGCTTTCAGGGTGGTTTGGTGTAAGCCATTCCAGCATCAGACTAAAAGCTAATTGAAATAATGACAGTAAAATAATTGTTATAGAATCTAGCACAGTATGTGCACTCAAAAATTAGCAAAGCAAGTATGTTTATACAGTAGAATATAGACTTTTAAAAATACCAAAGACAGCTGTGAAGAAAAGGTTCACAGAATGGCCATATTAGGAAGCCAGAAGTGATAGAAATTAAGAATGATAGTTGCTTCTACTTTAGTTAAGGCTGGAAAGTTAAAAGGGCCAATTTAATGAACATGACCCTGAGCATGTTTTAGCACAAGTTTAATATGATTGTTTTCTTTCTCTAACATTCTGTCTTGAGTACAGTGTCCCTCTGCTAGGAGTTAGGGTCATAATTCAAACATTGACTTCAAGTTCCTAGAGTACATCTTTTTGCATCTCATTGTCTCTAGGTACACTGCCCTTCCTCTCAAAATTGATTTTGTTCATATCACACAGATTTATGAAGCAAAATTATGCTTAAGCTTCAACATGCAATTCAATATCATCCTTGACAATGATTTCCCATCATGTGATGGTCAATTGTTTATTATGGAAATTATCAAACTGTTAAACTGGTTGGTTCACATACCTGTCTTCTTTAGCAAAGTATAGTTCTTAGGAGATCAGATACTATGTTTCCTTCATTGTGGTATCCCCAGAATTTCACTCAGTACTTGGCACATAGTTGACATATAATAAAGCAGGTCTTAGAATAATGTTATTTCATGCAATGTTATTTTGTTATAACATGGATTAGAAAAAAGTCAATTCCTGGGTAGGGCCTCTGTCTGTGTGGAGTTTCCACATCCTCTCCATATCTGCCTGTGTTTTCTACGGTACTCCAGTTTCTTCCCATGTCACCAGATTGTGCATGTTAGGTGAATTGGAGTGTCTACATTTTCCCAACCTGAGTGAGTGTGGTTGTGTGGGGTGGGGGGAAGTGTGTTCTTTGATGGAGTGGCTTCCTGTCCAGGGTGGGTTTCTGCCTTAATCCCTGAACTGCTGGGATAGGTACCAGTCACTCATGACCCTGAACTGGAATAAATGGGTTGGAAAATGAATTAATGAATGGATGAATGAAATTATTATAAAATAAAAATATCATAAAGTATATGTTAATCATACAAATGCATGACAATAAGCAACACGGTACAAAAGGACTCAGGGTGCCACCATATTTGTGATTGTTTGGTTTGAACTGCATGGTGGTAGAAAGCACTCCTTATAATTTTCACTTGGCAAACACATTCCTTGATTTAACTCACCACCATGTTGATCACCATTACTCACTGATTTATCAGTTTGGGGGTAAATAATTATCTTAGCTGTTTTTATTAGTCTTCTTTAAATGTATATATAGTAACATTTATTTCAATGTTTCATACTAGAAGTGTTTTGGGACTTTAGTTAGTAGTTTGGTGATGTGTTTGTGACAAGAAATACGCCACAGGAACCTAACTCTTGTTTATTTCAATTAGCCATGGTAAAATTGGTTTTGTTTTACTTCATTATACTTAAAGCTACAGTTTCTAAGAAACTATAGATGTCATTGAGGACTTACTGGAGAAGTTTGAAGAATGAATTCAAACTCCATTTAATTGTCGAATCAGAACAAGTTCCGATATGGGTAGATTCATTATACAGAATACTACCATAGGTAGAGAAGTGTAAAATGAAGATGAGAAGGTAATAAAGAAAGTTATACAAGTGGTAGAAAAGAGAGCATAGATCTGCTCACATTTGAGTGCACAATCCATGATATACAGGGAAGGGAGGGAGGGAAGAGATGAATACTATTAGAAGTAATATAAATGATGAAAATATAAGAAACCACAATGGTTTCCCCCAAAAAAGAGAAGAAAACTAAAGTAAATATATATGCCAATCTGTGGGAGGAATAACCACTGATCAACAACACCTGAGTAATGATGGTCCTCATTACTACCCTTTAACTGCACAGGGCCCCTGATGCAGAAGGTAAATGTGCTTGATACACTTGACTGTGCCTGCTTGGACCATGATTCTTAAATCCACTGGGAGTAGAGTGTGGTATTGATAACTGCTACAATAGAAACTAACCTGGAAAACATTATACTAATTTAAAGAAGACAGTCACAAAAGGCCACATATTGTATATAGACTGGACATAGATTAGTGGTTGCTCAGGGCAGGGGATGATAAAAAAAAAATGTTCCAAAATTCAATGGAGATGATGGCTGCAGGACTCTGAATATATTTTTTAATACCACTGGATTATACACTTTAAAAGGGTGAATTTTGTAGTATATAAATTGTATCTCATTAAAGCTGTTATAAAAACTGGGGGGAAACAGTTTGATGTATGATCAGACAATGGAACAAAGTGCTGAAATCAGAAGTCCTTTGGAAAATACATGGCATGTAGCCTCTGTGAACTAAAATAAAATTTTAATTCTCACCCCCAACTGGCTGACTGAATGGACGCCCTCATGGCCAAAGGAATATCCTAAAACTAAATTGTCTGCCAGGAGAAGGGAGGTCAGAAATGCCTCATCATTCACCTCTCCCTTCTTGAAGACTTCCTTTGTGACCCATTGACAGGCCTAAGGGTATGCAAGACAAACCTGCAGGTCCTCAATTTATACAACAAATGTATGTCCTATGGCTTATCTCTGATAACAACTTACGTTGAAACATTCCAAGTCTTTAGACAAAACTTCATGTCTTTAACCAATTACAAGCCAAAGAATCTTTAAACCCACCTGTAACCTGTAAGCTCTCTGCTTTGAGATGTCCCACCTTTCTGGGTCAAGCCATTGTATGCCTCCCACATATTGATTTATGACTTTACCTGTAAGCCCTGTGTCCCCGAAATGTATAAAATCAAACTATAACCCAGCCATAGAGAGTCCACTTGCTCAAGGCTTCTTGGGAGTGGCTCCGGGTCATGGTCCTCAAATTTGGCTCAGAATAAACTTCTTTCAAATATTTCAGAATTTGGATTTTTCCAGCCACACTTCCAAAGTTCTATATGTATCCACATTATTTTATTGTGCTATCAACAATTTTGAGAAATTTTTAAAATACAAAACATTTCAAAAATATATGACAAAAGCCTTATGTTCCTAACACCATAATAAACAATTATTAACAATTTCTCTTATTTACTTCAATACTTTTTAATATATAAAAAGTAAATTATTTCATATTAATGTAACTACCTATTCAACTAATATATGTCTATATTCTATTTTTTTGGAAATTAGAATTTTAAAAATTATTTTAAAATACTATGCTCAAGTTATTTCATTACCAAATATATATTTTTCTGAAATGCAATTGGCCCTAGAAAGTGCAAATCTGCTACAAATTATGGACTTTAATATTTTCAAACTGCTAGTTAAGGTGCATACATTGCAAAGTATAAAAAAAATGCTCATTTGAAAAAGTGTGAAAATTAACAAATATATTACTATAAATCTATGTTAGGAAATGTAATGAAGGATAAAAATACTTCTGTCACTGAAAATAGTTTAGAAAAAGGTTTAAATTTTTCAATAGTAATAGGAATAATGAGATATTTGATAATACCATTGGGAAGATGATGAATATCCAATTTTTATTTCACTCTCTTTTGGCTCTCTTAAAAGTGACATTATGGAGCAAAATTAGAAAAAAAGAAAACCTATAGGAAAAAAAAGAGGCAAGTGTGTTAACTGGAAAATATAAACCAAAATAATAATATTTTATTTTAATAGGGAATAGCTTTGAAACAGAGGAATATGAAATATAACTTAATTTTCTAAAACTCAAATTAATTTGAATTTTGAGATCCCATTTTTTTTCTGGTGAGCAAATATAACCTTAGTCATTTGTAAGGTTCTCCTGCCTTGTTCGTAGGCTAGAGTCAATGAAAGCATTGAGGTTTCAGTAGTCCAGAATGAGCCACTTCATATGAGCCAAGTGAATCTCCATGAAAAAGTGAATTTTATAAAATGCCAATTAATATCTGATTTGAACATCTTTTCTACTGCATAACCTCAAGGTTTCAGGTTTTCTCTGTTAGGTTATTCAAAGTTTAGAGACTTCAAAGAGCTTAGATGCTGGTAGAGGTCATTTGTGTACAGAGAATATCATTTAAAACCATCATCACAGTCAACATGAACTCTTAGATCCAGCACCTGTCTGCGGCCTCTGTTTCAAGTGGGAATAGGCAAAATGTCACAAGACTTACCTGTGGTTATGTCTGGTTATATAACACGTGACATTTCTGTTTGAACTCTTTTGACACACTGGCATTGTGAGAATCCATCACATCCAGATGACTGTAGTCTCACTGTATTCACTCAGCATACAGGTAACTTGCTATGCCTGTTCCTGGTGATGGAAAGAAAAACAGACAAGCAGACAAACAAGAGGCATACATATAGATATGGCTATAGACAGTCTTTCCTACTAATGTTCCTTTTCCTAGGCATAAGTTTTGGCTTTTAGAAACAACAACCAGTAAGGATCACAAGTTGTTTGCTTTTTATCTGGTCACCTAAATTTCTTGAATTGTAGAAAGGATAACACTAACATAATATATTATAATGTAATATGTATGATATAGATAGAAATAATTGATTAATATCTCAAAGTATTGTGCCCACTAGATGAATATATGGAAATGAAAATATTTTAGACATATAATAGGCTGTTTTCAATTTTTAAATTAATGAGCTCTTAAGAACATTTAAGAAAGTGAATGCATAAAAGTTGCACAAAAGACTTACATGTTTAATGGAGAATTTATTTTCCTAAAGAACTAAAACAATTCTAATATCCATAATTAGGTTTTAACATTCAGGGTTTTGAATTTGAGTTATATTCTATATATGTTTATTGTATTAGAATGTAAATATTAAATATAATTAAACTAATTTTAAAAAACACTTCTTAAATTTTTACTCTTTTAGTTAACTTAAAATTTAACAGATTTAAAAAAAGGTTATTTCAATGTTGATAGTGAGTTTATTTTTGTACTTTTATAAAGGATTAATCAGAAAAAACAAAAGATTTCTGCATGGAAACTGTGTTGATAATTTTGATGAATTCTTAACATATTTCCTTAAATAAATTATCAAGACACAATAAAGACCACATTTCTTCTCTTTCAAAAGAGTCTGGTTTTAGATCTGAGATGTAGAGAGCTAACAAGAGGATCAGTCTCATCTATACAACATTGATAAACCTGGACAAATTGCACATTAATTACTTTTCTTGAACCCATCACAGAACTGAGGTGTTGCAGTGTAATTAAGTGACCTGAATTGGGAGAGTGAGCCACCTGCAACAAGAAACAGGGCGCTCTTATTTGCTTAACTGGAGTGGATAAGAAATACAGGTAAAATTTTGGAACAACCAGCTAAAGACCAACTGTGGGCTATGTAAGTGTGGGAAGCCCATAGGGGTTGCAGACAAGGAGTGTTCACAACATTTTGCAGACTTTCCCTCCCTCCTTGAACCTCATCAGGAGATCACAGAGAAGGTAAGGAAAAAGCTAAGAAAGCTCTCTCCTGTTGCTTTCTGGGAAAGTGGAACAGCATTCATTCCTGAAACTGTGCCCAGACTCCACCTCCAGTACCTCCCATTCAGGATAAAAAATTTAATTTGCAGAGAGAAAGCAAAATAAACACTGCTGCCTTAGGGACTGGTGAAAGCCCACTGCAGCTGATGGGAGGGAAGAAATTATAACAATAGTAAATATATATATATATATATTAGACAGAGTATCACTCTGTTGCCTTTTCTAGAGTGTAGTGGCATCATCATAGCTGACTGCAACCTCAAACTCCTGGGCTCAAGTGACCCTCCTGCCTTAGCCTCCTTAGTAGGTGGTACCACAGGCACAAACCATGCCTGGCTAATTTATTTTATTTTATTTTGTTTTTAGTAGAGGAGACGGTGGGGGGGGGGTCTCACTTTTGCTCAGGCTGGTCTTGAACTCCTGACCTCAAGTGATCTTCCCACTTCAGCCTCCCAGAGTTCTAGGGCTACATGCGTGAGCCACTATGCCAGGCCAATGGTACCTTTTAGAAATAGAAAGGTAAACAATCTCCAACTCATTCTAAAAGGCAGTATTTATTTAATACCAAAACCAGGCAAAGCCATTAAAAGAAAAGGAAACTAGAGACCAATATGCCTCATGAAAACAGTTGCAAAAATCCTCAACAAAATATTTCCATATCAAATTCAGCAACATATGCAAGAGATAATATATTATTATCAAGTAGAGTCTATCCCAAGAATGCACAACTGTTTCAACAATTTAAAAAAATGTAAATAACCATATTAACAGACCAAAGAAGAAATAATCTATATGATCAGCTCAATTGATACAGAAAGATCATTTGATAAAATTCAACATCCATTCAGGATATAATAAATATTCTCAGCAAATAATAAATAGCAGAGAATCATCTTACCTTAATAAAGAACACTCTTTCTCTGTAAGTTCAGAAAGAAGGCAAAACCTCCACTTACCACTGCCATTTAACATTACAGAGGAAGTCCAAACTGGAGCAATAAGGCCAAAAATAAATCTATTCACAAGAGATTTGTTTTTCTTTATAGAAAATCTCAAAGAATCAGCAAAAGCTAACGTGCTTAAATGTGTTCAACAAGGATACAAGGTCAAGATATAAGCCAATAATATAGCTATTTCTATATTAGACATTTTTAATTAAACATTAATAGCATGTTTTAATGTCTAGGCTCTCTAAGTATTCTCTATCATGCTCCTTTTTTGGGGGATTTATTGTTAAGTTCTGTTTGAGTATTATTTTTCCATAAGAATGTCATTAATATTTTTTTTCAGAAAAAACAAAAGAATAGCTTTTTAACAATTGTATTGGGGTTACATTAAGTATAGAATTACATCAGTAAGGCAAGAGATTTTTGCATTGAGATTATGTTGGTTTTATAGGTTTTTCTCATATTTCCTTAAATTCTATTTGAGTGTATCAGGATTGATGTATACACACATGCATATGCATATACCGGTATACATATATAAACAAACACATGTGCATGACAATGTATGTGTCTGTATGTGTGTATGTGTGTGTATATGTATGTGTGTATATCAGAGAAGCGAATTAGCCAGAGATCTTTACATCTTTAAGATGTTCCATAGACCCTTGGGTAAAACACAAGGGGCAAGATGGCTGATGAGAAAAACCGCCAGCCAGAGTGTCTCTGCAAGAAAGATAGATTTAAGAAGAAAGATAAAACAAATAAACAGGCAGACAAACATAGATGGATGAGGGTCAGAAGGAAGGATACCTGAAACTATAGGAGACTCCATGGGAAGAAGTTGCAGAGGAGAATTGGAAGGAGAAAGGCCCCTGAGAGACTTGGAGGCAGTGACAAGGGTAGGTGAAGCTGTTACATTTCCCCTCCATTGCAGCTTGGACTGCTGGTGGTTTCCTGAGCGGTTGGAAAGACCTGCTAACACCAGCCCAAAGACAGCTCCCGCCAGTGAGTGGTGAGCTTCTTTCTGACAGGACACCAGGCTCCCAGCTCCCTTGGGAAACCCCCGGCCCACAAATGTGAGGTAATCAGCAGGCGCCATATTGCTTCATTCTCCCCTTCTCCTTCTCTACCTGTGGCTGCTGAGAGAGCAAATTTAGCCACTGTTAGGTCCAGAGCCGAGAGAGAGACACACAAAGCCTCGTGTGTAGCAAAATGCTGTTTATTTTGAGAAACTGGGTGCAGATGGGTTGAGGTGAAAACGCGTCCACCACAGGAAAGGGAGAGCAATGTTTTTGGTTTTTTTTCTGAGAAGAGTCTTACTCTGTTCCCCTGACTAGAGTGCCATGGCATCAGCCTAGCTCACAGCAACCTCAAGCTCCTGGGCTCAAGCGATCCTTCTGCCTCAGCCTCCCTAGTAGCTGGGACTACCAGGCATGTGCCACCATGCCCGGCTAATTTTTTCTTTTTAATATATATTTTTAGTTGTCCAGCTAATTTCTTTCTATTTTTAGTAGAGATGGGGTTTCCCTCTTGCTCAGACTGGTCTCCAACTCCTGAGCTCAAATGATCCTTCCACCTCAGCCTCCCAGAGAGCTAGGATTATAGGCGTGAGTCACTGTGCCTGGCTGAGCAGTGGGTTGTGTGTGTGTGTATGTATATATATGTTAAGAGTCTGGAATATTAGACAAGTAGCCTTTGCCCGACACCTAGGGAGATAAAAGAATGGAATGCAAATACATGCAATGTATGTAATCTAAACATTTGTACCCCCATAATATGCTGAAATAAAAAAAAATTTTAAAAGATGTGGTATAAGCTTATCCATGACT
The DNA here is from genome assembly GCA_008086735.1 of Cheirogaleus medius. Taxonomy (NCBI): domain Eukaryota; kingdom Metazoa; phylum Chordata; class Mammalia; order Primates; family Cheirogaleidae; genus Cheirogaleus; species Cheirogaleus medius. The sequence goes on along the minus strand of VBSM01003169.1, from coordinate 8,528,578 downwards.
AAAAGATGATTTTCCATTTGTTCAAAATACTTGTAAGCTTTTTCTCCAGTTTTTTTTGTAATGTTTACTTGTTTTTAATTCAAATGTTGCACAATTTTAAAATTAATTCCCTAGCATTGTATATTTTTCTTACTCTTTTAAATGACTTTTTTCCCCCTTCCATTAAATGTTGGAATTATTTGTATATATGAAAGAAGTAGAACTGGACAGAAGAAACAGCTGAACTGTGACACTAGCCTGAGAAAAACTAAGCCTACTTTGTAGGGAGCTCCACAGCAAGGATTGCCCACGGCATGACCTCAAATGAGGTGTTTCTCTGCAGCTGACGCAGAACTTGAAGGTGCTGAATGCTGGAGTTGGAGGCTATCTCATGAGTTCACTCTCCACAGGTGAGCCACAAGTCTATTTGTGAAAAGGAATTGTGTAGTGCATCTGCCTACCGCAAAATGGGAATCACTGTTTGAAGCTCAGGAAGATAGCTAAGGGTGTGAACAAGAGAGAGCTAGCAATGGAGTCTTAAGGAACATTGAATGGAAATGCAGAGGAAGGAGAGTCTGAAAAAGTAGACTGAAACTAATACTAGAACTGGGGGAAAGTTCTGGAGCTATGTAAAAAATCTAAGTGTTCAGAATAAGTATTGAAAAATGTTGATTAGCACATGATTTATTTTATAGGTTTTGACTGTGCATTTTAAAATGAGGAAGAATGTTAGCTACAGTGGGTTATGGTGTGAAGAAAAGTTTTTAATGTCAATTTTCAAGAAACTTGCATATATTAAATATTGAGGAAAAATCCAGAGTAAAGGAATAAACTAAAGACACAGAGGAAATGAGGGCTAATTAATAATGATAGATATCCAAAGACTCCCCCAAACCACATATGAAATAATTATTTTTGAGAGAATCAGTGACATTTTGTCCATTGTGATTGGATGGAAAAAAAATGGTTGGTATATGTGAAATAAGTTTATGGAGTTTGTGGAGCCACTTAATGAAATATTTGTGTGTTAAAAAGTCAAAGTCATCTACTGAAAGTAGGGAATAATTTGGAGATTAAGATTAAAGAACTGGGGGAAGCCCAGCTCTGAGCTAGAGCCTTGATGTTTGAGAAAGAAAGCTAAGAAGGGGAATACTAAGATTTCTGTGATGCATTAAAAGTCCGATTAATTTTGGATCCACACATGCATAATAACATCAGTCAAGGTCTGTGGTGTCCAATACAGTATCCAGTAGCCACACATGGCTATTAAATTCAAATGTAAATTAATTCAAATTAAATAAAATTAATAATTTAGCTCTTTAGTTGTAGTAGCCACATTTCCAGTGTTCAACAGTGGCTAGTGCATACTCTATTGGACAGCACAAATATAAGATATTTCCATCATTGCAGAAAATTCTATGGAATAGTGTAGAATATAGTTGGATAATTTGTCTACAATAGTATTTAGCAGCCTAGGAGAAGCAATTGAGAACACATACATTTAAATATCTCCAAGATTGCTCTTATGCTTTCCTGTACAGGAGACTGATGCTAAGAAACAAAACAAAACAAAATGAAAACATTATCTTGGGAAACCTAATCTGCATAAATAAAAACAGGAAGGATAAGAAAGGACTGGTAAGTAAGAGGCACCTAGAGGTGTGAGGACTTTGGTATTTGATGAGATAGGCACAGAGTGAAAGAGCTAGAAAGATTGTGACTTGAGTGAGATGACTTGATTTAAGATTTCAGAGGTGCAATTGTTCCTGGCAAGAACAAAATTCAGGGTGTTACTGAAGTGGAATGGATTTGAAGGTTCATTGGGGTTTGAAGAGTCAAAGAAATATGGTGATAACAAATCTCTGGTAACAATAACTAATTTGGATGCTGAAGTTACATAAGAAGATTATAGTATTGTAACATATAGAAAATTGTTTGGTAAACAATAAAAATGAGGAATAGGAGTGATATAGTCAGGGTGACAAATGACCTTTAAAGACATATGAATAAATGTGAAGTTATGCATGTGTTAATTAGCCCAATTTACCCATTCCACAATTTATACATATTTCAAAGCAAGCTCTTGTACATAATAAATGTATACAAGATGATTTTTTGTCAATTAAAATAAATAAGTATTCATGAATCAGTAAAAATATAAAATAAATAAGAAATAGGGATGGAGGGACATGTGAGCTTGGGATCTAACCTTAGGGTTAGGAACCTACCACACTGGTCACATTGTAGTCTAACATTATCGTATGATTATTATTTTTCCTGCATATGAATGAGAAGGCAGAAAAGCATAACTGAAAAGTCATGAGATATGGAATTCAATAAATCTGAGACTCAAATACCAGGTCTATACCGCTTACCTGACATTTAGTTTGTAGCAATATTATGTAACTTCATTAAATTTAGTGTCTTCCTCTTTAAAATAGAGATTGTCTTATTTATCTTTAAGAGCATGGTATGGATTCAACAAAATGATGCATAGGCCTCATCTTCTACTTAACTGTATCCATGCTCCCACTATCCTCAAGCCACACACTCAATTTCAGTTCTTTGAACACATCATGCTCATTTTTAACTTAAAAGCCTTGGCATTCCTGTATCCATCAGGGTTTTACCAGAGAAACAGAACCAGTAGGTTATACAAGTATAACTGATTGTCACAACCCCTTAACACAATGCTTGGAACACTATCTTGCTCTTCATGTATCTGCAGATGGCAGGCCTAGGTAGATCTTTCCTGACTGCCTTATAAAATACGCCTTATCTACTTACTATCTATCCCAGCAACCATGTTTATTTATTTTCTTTACACTTGTGATCACTTTCCTTATTTTGTTTCATTTTATTTCCTGTGTCTTATGTTATTAGCCTTAAGGACTTGGACTATGCCTCAACAGGTCACTGCTATTTTCCATATGCCTCACAATGAACTTGGCGTACAGTGCATCGTAGAAGCTAAATAAATACATATTGAATAAAGGCAAACTTAGAAATGAATAGGCATTCAAATAATTATACCTTCCAACTTTCTCCATGAGCCAGAATTTATGCTATGACTAACAAATGAATTAATGACCATTTTTATTTATTTGCTATGTGTTACTGAATTATATTTATAGATTTTCTTACATGTTAACTTGCCATAACCCTTTCCTACTCACACACACATATATATAAAGGTAGTTTACCTGACAAATTAGTCTTGTTTTTATAATGTCATATTATAAAATATGATGTATTTTAATATATTGGATCATTTAAAAGTGACATTTAATCTATTATATATGTGTGTGTTTAAACATTTCATAAATGTGGTTAGGATATACAATTTGAAATCTTAAGCATACTTTCTTTATTTTCCTTTTTTGGTCATTGCTCCCTTGGGCCACATTTTCGGCTCCTTTTCCTTTACAGTCAATTATTCTCTTTGTAAATTTCAATACTTTAATTTTTACGTTCCAAAAATTTTTTATGTAAGAAATCAATAGCTCTCAATGTGTGTTCATGAGTAAATGTATTATAGTACATATGTAATCTTTCATTCAGATATCTCTTCAAAACCAAACCTTATACAAAGGTCAAGATTCAGGGTTTATGATAGGAAGGAATCATTAAGGTAAGTGTATCTTTCAACCCTTTTCATGCCACATTTTGCTCTTCTGGAAAGTCTTAAAGGAAAAATATTGAAATATGACCATATGGATACACATTATCTGCCACATATACTGATAGATTGTGGGGCAATTTCTTTTAGTTTATCTGGTTCGCAATTTCCATGATAGAGATCTAATGCGCAAATTTGTATTGACTACATACACTGTGTGTTTTGTGAGAGTGAGTAAAGAAAGACATATAATAAAGCATTTTTGGTGCTAAAATGCTACATCAGGCACCTTAATTTGCTGCAAATAAGACCAAATTAGAGTTTAAAATGAGAACATTGCTACCTTGTGCTTCTGGTAGCAATGCAGCATCCTAACAGCATGTAAGCCATCACAGGATTTAGAGCTCAACTCAATCAGTGGCAACAAAATTAGAAATAAATAGAGGGGGATCAATACAAAGTGTTGTCTGGAATAATGAAACAGCCTTCAGCTGAAAAAATCTATTTTATTTTTCTTATCTTAGGTAGTTGCTCTGGAAATTTCTTACTGAGCTCAGGAGAAACTAAGACTACTTTGTTTATAAAGAGAAAGAAGAATCAATGATGGACAATACTGTATATGATATATGAATACAAACATATACATTATTATCCATAATAATTAAAAAATAAAGATTAACTGCAATACGTATACACACACAAGCACAACAAAAACACCACCAAAAAGTGATCCTACTGTGACAAAATATTTATGTAACATATTGCCATATGTAGATGAAGAAATTCAGGATATTTTTAAATTTTTTAAAGTTTGATTTTGTACTATCTTTATGTATAAAAGTGTATGAGATATAAGACATATAATTCTTTTTCTTAATTTTTATTACACTATACAGATCATGCTATAATATTTTACCCGTCTATTATATTCTTACTGGATTTACATTTGAAAAACTGTAAAACCTCAAATACGTTCATTTAAATATCATTATAGTCAAAGTCGTTGTATTAGAATGCCAACTATACTAAGGCCAGTTTAGGTTGGCATACATTTATACTACGTGTGTGGTTTTTTTCAAAGTTGTCAGAAAAAATAACAACATAAATTATTTTAATGCTACAGTCTCATCTATTAATAGTTTTAATTTACACATATAAATTCAAACGGGCTTATATTTTAGTTAATCTACTAAAGCCAGAGATGTAATGAGTCATTTTAGAAAATAAACAATTTGCCACTTTCCTAACTAGAAGTAATGCAATCAACAAGGTTGAATCAATGTTTTCAATAAGCTGCAGTGGTTATGATAAAAGAAGGATGCAGACCTAATTACTACCTTAGACCTTTGCAAAAGTGAAGAAATGTTACTTTTATACCTCAAAGGTAAGTGATAATGAGAAACAGCTGCTTCATTTCCTGTGCCTTTGAGATGACCACTTGAGACATCACCTCTTTCTCAGTTATTCAGAATCAGGTCACTGTCTGTTATCAGAGTTCTCAAACACCATTTGCAAGAAATTCATTTCAAGAATTAAACTTAGCATTACCCAAATTCTCTTGTCGATACTCTGAAAACATGTAAAATGAAATTCAAAAAATGTTCTTTTCCTAGCCAAAATATTGTACTCCAGTTGTAGCTTTAAATCCTCACTTAGTTGAGTCCTAAGTAATCAGAAAAGATCAAGCACTAGACAAAGCGAGGGGAAATGATATTTCCTGGCTAGCACCTTTCTTTTACTTTTTTCTTTTCTTTTTAGAATTTCCTCTTATTTTGGTGCAAGAGGGAGTAGATGCCTGTTTCTATCCTAATTGCAGATTTTAGATGATTTTAGATTGCAGATTTTAGATGATTTTAGATGCAGATTTTAGCAGCAGTCATGTTACTCTATGTTTCCCTTTTTTAACACACATCATTTCTATCATAGCACATCAATTCTACCATAGATTAATTTTTGCCTATTTTTGAACATTATATAAATAAAATCACTGTGGGTACTCAGTGTTTGTTTTCTTTCACACATTATATTCATAATATTTATTCATTTTGTTGTACATAGCAATAGTTCAGTCTTTTTCATTGCTGTGTAAGAGGTCTTTGAAATTTACATAATCTATCTACCCATTCTACTGTTGATAAATATTTAATTTTTTTAGAAAAAAAATTGCAATTATAAATAAAGCTGCTATTAACGTTTGGGGGCATATGTTTGAGTTGATATATTCACTCATTTCTCTTGGTTATATACCTAGAAATGTAATTACTTTGTTTAGATTTAGTAGCAACAAATCTATATCAAATCAAATAATTTTCACTTATTCTATAATGTTAAAGTATCTCTCTTCAGGTTCATTTATTCTACCTTCTGTTGTTTCCAGATTGCTAATAATTCCATCTAATGAGTTCTTAATTTCAGATATTTTATTTTTTCAATTCTTTACTGTCTTTTCAATACTTTTTTAATAGATTGAAATTCTCTATTAATCTCCAGCTTTTAAAATTTCCTCCTTTTCCTCTATTGACTTGTACATATTATCAGTATTTTAAAATAACTTTGATAACCTCGTAAGAATCAACTGTAGGTCTGTTTTCATAGCCTATTTTTATTTCTTTTTGATCATCTGGTCATATTTTACCTCAAGCTTTTGAATTTTCTATACAACTCTAGCTATTGTGGATAAAAACAGTTTAGAAGAACTGGATGATATGATTTTTCATACAGGATTAATTATTTTTTTCTGCCAGATAAATAGAGTACCAGTGGATCTCTTTGATACTAATTTGGGGAATTTTTAGACTATCATAGGATGATGAAACCACTATTCATATCTAAAATTTAATGAAAATTTTTCTTATTAAGCAGATTATTTCCAAATAGAGCTTGAAGCTAATCTTCCACAGGGATTTTGGTAATTGCAGAATTCATGGATTTGTAGACTTTCAGAAGTGTGAGTGGGCTGACATCAGTTATATCAGTTGTTACTTGGAAATAGGGTGTTTATCAGTTATCAAGCAGATGCTTATTTATTGGAATCATCTGGTTTTTATTAGCTGATTATCGTAAATAAGACATTGGCACTGATTGGTTGGCTTGTACAGTGTGTTCAGTGAGTTGCCATTGATCTATTAAACAACACATGCTGATGGCTATTTTCAACCATGGCTATAGATAATCAACTTTTTGCTTACATTTGTGGGAATATTTGTATTCTGAAGGGTTTGCTGAGTCTGTAGTTTTACTTTACTTACAGGGTGTAACTGCGACTCCTGCAGCATGACTCTTATTTTTTAGCCATGTCCCTTCTTCCTTGAAAGCTGTTTAGACCATAGCAAGCTCCTGTTTTCTCAGGCCAGTGATTCTGCTGCTTTCAGCTTGTGCACCATTTCTGTACAAAATGAGTTAGCAAAAAAAAAAAAAAAAAAATTACCCTCAAGGAAAAATATAGGATGCAAGCATAGTTTATCATATATGCTTCACTTTTCTCAATGATTTTCAATGTTCAAGTCCTTCCTCTACTAATTGTTCTCCAAAACTTTTCACAATTTTTATGTATTTATTTTGTCTCACATTTATAGCTATTTTCAGCAGGAAAGTCAGACCAATACAAGCTAATTTATCTTTGCCGAAATTGTAAGTCTTTGGAAAGAAAATTAATTTTAAATATTAACTCAAGAAGCTGTAGAATTGATTCTTATTGCAAGACAGAATGCATTCTCTAAAATTAACTGAATTTGACTATGATACATGGAAATAGCATGCATACTTGAAGAAACAGGCACTTTGACATATAAATCCTAGAATCATCAAATAAATGGTGATTGAAAAGAGTTCCAATTTTCAAACAAAGTAATACCCAATTCTGTTTGATTAATTGCACTAATTGCATTATTTAAAGGATCCTCTTGTAATTGTATCCTTTCTTCTATAACTTTTGACCCGTTTTCACTCTGACTTTGAGTTCAAACATGTGTTAACTTGCTTTGCCCAATGAGACAGTAGCAATTTAATACAAGCAAAGTCTCAAAAAACTATTTGCATATTTCTACTCTCTCTTTTCAAATCTTCCACTGCCATGAGAACAAGCCAGGTTTAGCTGAAGGAAGATGATGAATAACATGGTGGAGTGTCCCCTAAGTGAAGATATCCTAGAGCAGGCGTCCTCAGACTATGGCCTGCGGGCCACATGCAGCCCGCCCAGGACATTTATCCGGCCGCCGCTGCCTGTCCTGCTTAGCAGCCGACTCGTCCCGGGCCCACTGTGGGCACTCTCCAATGGTCTGAGGGACAGTGAACTGGCCCCCTGTTTAAAAAGTTTGAGGACCCCTGTTAGAGGAACAGGGCTCCTTACACCCTAAGTAAAAAATAAGTTATTAAATCTTTAATTTCCAGAATCTCTAAGGTCAAATGGATTATTACAAATTTTAATGAAATGATAGCACTTGAACAAAATTAAGCTCTTTTGGGAATGTTTGCTTAAAAGTTAAAGTTTAGTGACTACTCAGGTTCTCCAGTCTGCATATTCAACTATAATCTTTGCTATCACAAGTACCTCTTGATTTCATCATCTAATAATAAACATTTAATTGTATTTATATTTATTTTTCTTGGCTAATTGTTTTTAAATTCAGCATTCCAGCAAGTTTTATATGTTCACGTTTTAAGATTTATTTCTTTTAATATTTTGGAAACATTTCCTTAATTTCATTAATCTCATTAATTTCACCCCCATTTCAAGAAAGTGTACATTTTATAGAATATACTTTCCTCTTTTCTATCTTTCTTTTGTTCTAACTTTGAAATTTATAGGATAATATTTTTGGTTTTTCAAATAGATGTTAATCCAGCAGCAAACATTGAGTAACTACAGGCAAGATGGTCAAGATCATAGTTCTTTAGGGCTAAGCTCTGTGACATGATCAAGATATGTGTCAGTACAACTGCTATTACAGAAATAATTTATTTTTTCTTTCATTAAACTAGAATGTTTATATACTAATGTGTGTTCCAAATGCTAAACTAGGCACTTAATAAATGGAACATGGCATCTTGGTCTCAATGTACATACTTTTTATCAAGAAGCAATGTATATTGTTATTTACAGAATGGTATGTTTGTAAGTGCTACATCAGCCCTTTATATTTATGATGAAACATCAAACAATAGCAATACCATGACAAACTTCTGCAGTGGTATACTGTGTATTGAACCATACAGTGGCAAGTGGAAAGCTACTTTCTGGTGTACTTTTATTTGTACACACACAAACACACACATCCTTTTGGAGGGGAATCAAATATTTAATGGTATGTCTACTTGTTTTTATTTATTTTATATCTTTTATAGCAATTTTTGAAGGTTGTTTCATACCTAAGAGATTTTTCTTGAATTCCGTTTTTCTTGGACTTTAGTGAAACATATCTTATGTGTTTGTCTTCCCGAGACTTTTATTGTCGCTTTCCTATTTTTATAGTCCCCAAGTTGTTGTATAGGATTCTTTCATTATTTTTTACTAGTTTATTTATTTTAAAATAACAGTACCATAGACTCTTGCCATGATTTTCACCCTGAATGTGGCAAAAGTGTTGTCAAAATAATCATTTTACAGTAAGGTAGCATTTCAGTCTCTTTTTATTTTATTTCAACTTGAAAGTACCTATTGATCTTCTGAAATTTCTGGATTATAGTAGGAGATAAAAGAACATAAAATGTGCTATTTCATCAAATAATATCAAAATGTTTCGACAGTTTATTGGGAAAAAAAAACTGTCTTGAATTCTATTTTTATAAAAGTTTAGTCTTTAGTGCATTTTCATTCTATTAATTCTTATCTGTATTTTTAAGCAATACATACATTATTAGAAAAAAAGTAAAATTTATTTAACATTGGAAGTGAAAAATAAGCTGTGTTTATCCATCATAAAACCCACATTTATTGCGTATCTACAATATGCAAGACACTGGGTCAATAACTGGGGATAAGGAAGAGCAAAAAGTATTTTTACTCAGACTGGCATTAGATGGGAAAAATGATTGGTTTAAATAAAATAGCATCAAAGGAATTAACCTGGTATTCAAGGTGTCAATATATACCAGATGTAGTGACTCAGAGAGACAGGGCCTTCTTTTTTCAGTAGCTGCCAAAGGTAAACACATTTACCTGGTAACATTGGCTTTTCTGCCCTTGTTTTTTGCCCTTCACTTTTGTCTTTGTCTTTTGATAGTTGTTTGATGAAGTCCCTTTTGTTTCTTCAGAGGGCAGTTGGGTCTTGTTACCTTCTGTATGCTCTTGCTCACCCATGTAATTATGTTGCTTTAAAGCCTATCTCGTGTTAAATATAATGAATTTATATTCTTATGACATTTTTTTTCCTGTTGATTGATAACACTATCTTAACCTCTCACTTTTTTATTTAAAATTTAACAGATTATTTGGCCATAAAATTGTAATGCTTATTTTGACTTTACTGGTCTCAGTTTTTAACTACTTATTGCTATACTAACTCTCTCCTCCTACTTTAACTTTTAAGGTTCAGAGAAACTTGGTAGTTTGAGATAAGATATGCTTTAGTCACCTTTTATCTAATAAATGCAGTTTGTTCCTTTGATTGCTATATGTTTTTCAGCAACTTTGTGTATATTATAAGGTCTGTAAATATCCATTGAACGTGATAAAGTCATTAGTCTCTAAGGTTAAGTTCTTCTTTGTGGAGGAAAGCACAGAAAATAAACTAAAGCAAAAATAAAATATTACACAATAGTGTTAACTTCTATGTTAGGTTATTGGGTATGAAATGTCTGATTTCCTTAAGCATTAAGTTTGACAGTTGATATCTCTGACATTTCACATTGACACTTCTTGTGTGTTTTTTTTTTTTTTTAATTGTGAAGGTATATCTTCAATCTTTCAAATGCACTGTTTGGCCTGTGATTATCTTTCAAAATTTTTTAGAGCAATTTTTGTGAAACCATGCATAAGTCAAAAATTCATGTTATTTTTTTAACATGAGTTCCATCATGGAACCAATGCAGCCCAGACAGCTTGAAATATCAACAAAGTGTTTGGAAAGGATGTGGCTAATGAACACACAGTATGTTGATGGTTTGAGAAGTTCCCTTCTGGTGATTTTAATCTTGAAAATGAGCCACGTTGACAACCTGACACCAAGATGAAAATGATAAGTTGAAAACTGTAGTTCAAGCGAATCCATCTCAACCTAGGGGTGAATTAGCAATAAGGTTTGATGTTACAGTTCCAACAATAGTGGACCATTTGATACAAATTGTCAAGGTAAAGAAACTGAATAGATGGGTTCTGCATGAATTAAACAAGCATCAGAAGAGAAATTGTGTGGAAGTTTGCCTTTCTTTGCTGCCACAACATAAATGTTAGGTCAGGATCAAATCTCCAGGTGGCAGATAAAGGCCAGGAGGGCAGTCCCTAGGGGTGGAGAAACAGGGAACCAATCAAGGGAAGGGACCTCAGGAAAATACAGAACACCTGACAATTGCATATATCAATCATTTGCTAACATCCCGCACCCCTGTAAGCCAGCCCCAAAACGAGACCAATAAAAGCAAACCACCTGAGAGTCCTTAATATCTTTCTCCACTCGTGGAGATTGATCCATTCCTCTCTCTGGAGTGTATTTTCACTTTTCATAGCTTCCTTGTTTCCTCCTTCTTTTCTACAATGAAAGTTTTTTGTGTGGAACTGCTTCCTGTCTGCAATTACTTTGTCACCCCAGCTTGCTTGTGATTCTTCCAAGCAAGGAGCTAAAGAAAAAGGACAACGGTCTTTCAAGAGGCCAGACCCGACAATAAAAGTAAATCATGTCTACACCATATTGTTATCTGTGATGAAAAATGGATTCTTTTTGACAATCACAAGTATTTGGCACAATTATTGGATAAAGAGCCAAAACAGAGTACAAAACTGAATTTTCATCAAAAAAATGCTAATGGTGTCTGTTTGATGGTCCAGCGCTAGTATTACCTGCTACAGCTTCAGGAAACCTGGTCAATCAATTACAGCTGATGTCTACTACAACCAGTTGGACTAAATGATGAGGATACCTGCAATTAAGCAGCCGATATTGGTCAATAGAGACAGGCCAATCTCTTACAAGACAATGCTCGACAACGTTTTGCACAAACAATGCTGCTCAAACTACAGAGGCTGGACTTGGAAACTCTCTGTCATCCACTGTATTCACCAGACCTTGCACCAACTGACTACCACTTCTGCCAGGCTTTGGACCACTTCTTGCAAGGAAAAATATTCAATCCTCAACAAGCTGTGGTAAGTGCCTTTTGCAATTTCATCACCCTTGCTCTCCACACTTTGTCGCTGCTGGCATAAATAGGCTACCATTAAGATGGCAAAACTGTGTTGATAGTTTAGGCACATACTTTAATTATACTGCTTCTTGTTTGAGATATAATAAACTACACTTTTTGATTTGAAATTGGACATTTTATATTTAATGACCTAAGGCAGGATAAATGGACAGAGAGTGATAGAAGTGAGAACAACCTAATTCTTTTTTTACGAATAGTCAGGTGATTCCTCTTTAAAAAGGAGCTAGCTCCAGGAAGGGCAAATGTTCATGCAAAGAGCTGTATCCATTCAGATTGAAGAGTATTTCAGCAGAAGAAAGATAAAGAACAAAGACCCTGAGGTGGGAATGAAAGCAGCTACTTATAGTATAGAAAGGAGACTTATGGGATTGAATATAGAATGATGGTATGAGCAAGCAGAAAGGGTCTTGAAATGAGACAGATATAAATACCATTTTATATTTACATTTTGGAGATGTGAGTATGATGTCTTTGAATATACTGTACAGATGCTGTGCCTTCATTCATATTTGTTATTTACTTTCCCAGGCCCAGCACATAATAATGTTAGTATAGCAATTCACATATATTATTTTCTTATTCAGTCATCAAAATATATCTGTGTCACTAGAAAAACAAACATGTCAATGCATTTTACAGTTGAGGAAAGTTAGGAGTTAGGACTAGTGTAACAAATTAATGCATTTTTCAAACAGAGTAATGCATTTGAAGTTTGGAATATTTGTACAATCACCTAACTCTCTGTATCACTGATTTCCACTATTAATTTATCTTTTTATTATTACAAAAATTATGGTGGTACAAATGTTTGTGGTTACATGGATCACTTTTTTTATGCTTTAGACAGGGTTGTAAGTGTGCCCATCACCCAGATAATGTTCATTATACCAGTTAGGTAAGTTTATACCCATCCCCTCCTCCCCCATACCCCCTGCTTGATTCTATCGAGTTTTACTTTCTTCTGTGGACATGTATGCTCACTGGTTTTTTCCAATTTAATAGCGAGTACATGTGCCATATGTTTTTCCATTATTTAGATACTTCACTCAGGATAATATTATATCCAGATTGTTACAAAAGGCCTTAATCCTTCTTCATGGCTGAGTAGTATTCCATAGTATACATATAACACTTTTTAAATTTCAGAATTTTATGGGGATATACACATTTTGGTTACACAATTTGCTTTTGTACAGTTCGAGTCAAAGCTATAAGTGTGCCTTTCACCCAGTTAGTGTGCATTGTACCCATTAGCTGTGAATTTACATATCCTCTCCCTTCCTTCCTACCTACTTGATTTACCCTCAATTTTATGTCCATATGAGCACAGACGTGTTGATCGATTAATTCCAATTTAATATTGAGTACATGTGGTGTTTGTTTTTCCATTCTTGCAATACTTCACTAAGAATTATGATTTCCAGTTCCATCCTGGTTGTTACAAAAGATACTAGATCACCATTTTTTCATGGCTGAGTAGTGCTCCATGGTATACATATACCACATTTTATTAATCCACTCATATATTGATGGTCATTTGGTTGACCATGTTTGTGGCTACAAATTATCCACGTTTGTGACTACAAATTATGGTGCTATAAATATTCGAGTGAAAGAGTCTTTTTTATAAAATGTCTTTTTTTCCTTTGGGTAAATACCTAGTAGTGGGATTACTGGATGTATTTTTCCAACATTTTCTTCTGGTATTCTTATGATTTCATACCTTACATTTGAGTCTTTTATCCATCTTGAATTAATTTTTGTGAGTGGTGAGAGGTATAGATCCTGTATCATTCTTCTGCATGTGGCTATCCAATTCTCCCAACACCCTTTATTTAATAGAGATTCTTTTTCCCAGTGTATATTGTTGTCCGCTTCATCAAATATCAGTCGGCTATGTGTAGATGGTTTTATATCTGGGTTCTCTGTCCTGTTCCATTTGTCTTATGTCTGTATTTTTGTCCCAGTACCATGCTGTTTTGTATACTATAGCCTTGTATAGCTTGAACTCTGGTAAATGTGATGCCTCCAGATTTGATCTTTTTGCTTAATGTTGCTTTGGCTATTCTGCCTCTTTTCTGGCTCCAAATGAAGTGTAGAATTATTTTTTCTAGGTCTTTGTTATATAACATTGGTATTTTGATGGGGATTGCATTGAATCTATAAATCACTTTGGGTGGTATGGACATTTTAACTATGTTGATTCCACCAATCCATGAGCATGATATGTTTTTCCATCTGTTTATGTCATCTATGATTTCTTTCCTCTGTTTTGCTGTTCTCTTTGTAGAGCTCTTTCACCTCCTTTTAAAAATATATTCCTAGGTATTTTATTTTCTTTGTGGCTACTGTGAATGGTATTGAGTCTTTGATTTGCTTTTCAGCTTGACTGTTATTCATGTATAGAAATGCTACTGATGTGTGTACATTGATTTTTGTAACCTGAGACTTTGCTGAATGTATCTATAAATTCCTGAAATCTCTTGGGTTTTCTGGACATAAGATCATATCATCAACCAAAAGTGATAGTTTTACCTCCTCTTTCCCAATTTGGATACCCTTAATTTTTTTCTCTTGCCTGAATTCTCTGGCTAGGATTTCCAGCACTATGTTGAATCGAAGTGGTGAGAGTGGCCACCCTTGTCTTGTTCCAGTACCTAGTGGGAAATGCTTTCAACTTTTCCCCATTCAGTATGATGTCAGCTGTGGCTTTGTCATATATGGCTTTTATAATTTTAAAATATGTTCCTTCTATGCTTAGTTTGTTGAGGGTTTATATCAGGAAAAGGTGATGAATTTTGTCAAATGCTTTTACTGCAGGTATTGAGATGATCATATGGTCTTTGTGTTTGCTTCTGTTTATGGCAGTGATTGACATTTATTGATTTCCATTTGATCAATCATTCTTGGATCCTTGGGATGAAGCCCACTTTGTCGTGGTGAATTATTTTTATGATGTGCTATTGAATTTGGTTTACTATCATTTTATTGAGGACTTTTGTGTCCATATTCATAAGAGATTTTGGCCTGTTGTTTTATTTTTGTTATGTACCTTTTCTGTTTTTGATTTCAAAGTGATACTGGCTTCATGGATTGATTTGAGGAGGATTCACTCCTTCTTGATGTTATGGAATAAATTCTGCAGTATGGGTATCAACTCTTCTTTGTAGGTCTGGTAAAATTCCGCTATGAATCCATCTGGTCAATGGCTTTGTTGTTGTTCAAAGCTTTTTTATTACAGTTTCAATCATATTGCTCATTATTGGTCTGTTCAGGAGTTCTATTTCTTTCTGACTGAGTCTTGGGAGGATTTATATTTCCAGGAATTTGTCCATTTTCTCTACATTCTCAAGTTTATACGAAAATAAATTTTCATAGTATTCACCAGTGGTATTTTGTGTTTCTGTGGCATCAGTTGTAAAATCTCATTTTATGATTTCTGATTCAGCTTATTTAGGTTTTTTATATTCTTGGTTAATCTAGCAAGAGGTCTATCAGTTTTATTAATCTTTTCAAAAACCAAGTTTTTGTTTCATTGATCCTTTGTATTTTTTGTTTGTTTGTTTACCACTTCATTTAGTTTTGCTCTGATCTTAGTTATTTCTTTTCTTCTCTTATCTTTGTGTTTGGTTTGCTCTTCCTTTCCTACATCCTTGAACTATTTTATTAGGTTGTTGATTTGTGATCTTCCTGTCTTTTTGATGTAGGCATGTAAGGCTAGGAATATTTCTCTTTAGACTGCTTTTGCTGGATCTTATAGATTTTGATAGCTTTTGTCCCCTTTGTCATTTACTTTGAGGACTCTCTTGATTTCCATCTCAATTTTATTATTGAGCCAATAATTGTTCAGGAGCAGGTTGTTTAATTTTTATGCCTTTGTGTAGAGTTGATTTCTAGTTTTATTCAACTATAGTCTGAGAAGACACATGGTATGATTTCTATTTTTCTTTTTTAATTTGTTGAGACATGTTTTGTGGCCTAAGATATGATCAATATTGAAGAATATTTCATGTGCTGATAAAAAGAATGTATATTCAGTAGTTCTGGGGTAAAATGTTCTGTAAATGTCTGTTAGGCCCATTTGTTCTAGGGTCCTGTTTAAGTCCAGTATTTCGTTATTTCTTTTTGGGTGATTTGTCCAGTTCTGTCAGTGGGGTGTTGAAGTGCCCGGCAATTATGATGCTGCTGTTTATCTCTTTACTTAGATCTAGTAGGGCTTGCTTTATAAATCCGGGTGCTCCTGTGTTAGGTGCATAAATATTTAGGATTGTTATGTCTTCTTGTTCAGTTGCTCCATTCACTATTATATAATGAAAATATCTGTTCTTTACTATTATTGATTTAAACTCAATTATATCTTGAGGCTTTGCCTTGAGGGGGGAGAGGGGCATGGGCAATGTACGTAACCATAATATTTGTACCCCCATAATATGCTGAAATAAAAAAAGGCAATTATATCTGATATGAGAATGGTTATACCTGCTTTCTTTTGGTTTCCATTGCATTAAATATTTTTTTCTATCCTTTCACCCTGAGTTTGGATGAGTTCTTGTGGGTTAGATATGTTTCCTGGAGACAGCAGATACTTGGATTGTATTTTTTCCTCCAGTCATCGTATGTCTCTTGCATGTGGCATTCAAACTGTTTATGTTGATTGATAGAATTTATATGTGGAATGCTATTCTGTTCATCCTGTAGGTATACCCTATTGCTTTGCTTTGCCTCTTACACTATTATTTTATTTGAGATCTGAGCTTTAGCTTTTGGGTGGTTTTTATACTGGTGGGTGTTTATTGTGCTAATCCATGTATAGTATGGTTTGAGTATTTTCTGCAGGGCAAGTCTGGTCTTGACACATTTCCTCAGTGTTTTCTTCTCTGGAAAAGTCTTTATTTCTCCTTCATATATGAAACTGTTTTGCAGGATACAAAATTCTAGGCTGGCCATAATTCCATTTGAGAAGACTGAAGATGAGGCCCAACTCCTTCCTGGCTTGTAAGGTGTCAGTTGAGAAGTCTGAAGTTAGCCTGATAGGTTTTCCTTTGTAAGTTACTTGATGTTTTCAACTCATGGCTCACAGGAGTTTCTCCTTCATGTTTACTTTAGCAAGTCTGATGACTATGTATTGTGATTGCCTCTTTGCAATGAATCTCCCAGATCTTTTTTGAGATTCTTGTAACTGGATGTCTGAATCCTCTAGCAAGACCAGGGAAGTTTTCCTCAGTTATTCCCTCAAATAAGTTGTCTAGTCTTTGTGTGTTTTCTTCTTCACCCTCATGGATGCATATGATTATTATATTTGGCCATTTTACATAATCCCACATTTCTTGTAAGCTTTGTTCATTCCTCTTAATTCTCTGTTCTTTATTTTTGACTGACTGATTTAATTTGAAAGAGTTATGTTCAAGCTCTGAGATGCTTTCTTCTGCTTGGTCTAGTCTGTTCTTAAAACATTCTGCTATGTTTTGTATTTCCTTAAATTAATTCTTCATTTCCAGAATTTGTGTTTCTTTTTATTATTATTTTAATATGTAGATCTCTTTAGTGAATTTTTCATTCATATCCTGAATTATTTTTCTGGTTTTTTGAGTTGGTTTTCCCTTTTTTTATAGAGTCAAATTTGTTTCTTCATTTAGCTTTATTAATTGTGGCCCAATAACTCAAAAATTCTTCATCTTCATTAAATGTAAGATGCAGACCACAAATTCAAGCTGGAATCAGAATGGGGTTTTTCTACCAGAGGTCCCAAATCCATATACATTTTCAGTCTGTGTTTGGGGAATTTTGCTTTTGTATGCAGTCTCAGAGTTCACTCACCTGAACATCTTCATGTACCATCTCAGTTTTGCTTCACCAACTCAATTACCTTTCAAAGAGAGAATGAGAGAGAGAATGGCATGTTTGTATCCAGAAATTTAGATTCTGAGGACTAAGAATGTAACTAAAGTGCAGACCACCTGGTATCAGGAAGCAGAAAGAGACTTGCTTTTCTTCTATCTCATCAATCTAAACATCAGAGAGTATAACCCAGAAAGTCAGAGATAGATTCTTTTTACTGTAGCAGTTCAATGACTTTGTACTTTGTTAATAATATAATCCAATGACTTTTGGCCCTCATTGATTCAATTGACTGCTCTTCCAACCCACAACAGCAAAGAGAAGAGTTGCCAAGCAACTCAGTTACCCTTTTGGAAATCCATCCTTGCAAAAGTAAAGGGACAGGGAAGTGAGCGGAATAATTATTTCCTTCAACATTATCGACCACAATTTTTGAATGATATTCTTATTTTCTGTCCATTATATTTATTCTTTGAATATTGTGCACTATGTATATGTAATCAAATACATTCAAAAAGAATAGTTAAGGAGAGTGTGTTGGCAGCTGAATGACACATAGAGATTAGAAGCAGAGTGGAAACATAATTCAAACTTAAATTCGGAACAGTTGTTATTGATGATCTATTGCTGAATCATAAATTATTCTAAAACTTAGTGGTATAAAACAAAAACATTTATTATATCAATTTCTGTTTCTCAGGAATCTGAACATAGCTTAGTTCTGTTGCTAAGGGTCTCACAGGCTTCAATCAAGGTATCAGCTGGGTCTGCATTCATCTTGATTGTTGGCTAGGGAAAGATCTGTTTCCAAGTTCAATCACCTGGTTGTTGGCAGGATTCAGCTCATGTGTTATTGCAATGAGGCCTTTAATTCCTTGCTGGCTATTGGCCAGAGATTGCCTTTCATTTCTTGCCAGGTGTTCCTTTTCACAAGTTAGCTCACAGCCTGGTGGCTTGCTTTATCAGAACAAGTGCTGAGAGGAGAGAGAAAGAGAGAGAGACAGACAGACAGAGAGAAATAGAGAGAAGGAGGTCACAGACATTTATAACCTAATCTCTAAAGTGACATTTCATCAAACTTGCTATATTCTGCTTATTAGAAGAAAGTCACCAGATCCAGTCTATACAGAGGTGAGGGGGTGACACAAAGTCATAACTGTTAGGATACAGAACTAATGGGGAGCCCTTTTAGAAGCTTCATACCATATCTGGATGATTAAGGGAAATATGCTGTAATAAGATGTTTGATCACTATTCAGCTTCCAAAGAAAATGCTGTTTCCTCATCTGCTAAATGGGATCATTATACTTCCCTTGAAAACAACATCATGTTGTAAGAATCATGGAAAGGTATGTATGTGAAAACATGTTAAAAGTATCAGGTACTGGTAAAGAGAAATCAATATTGCTGCTATTCTTAGGTATGGTATAAATAAAAATAATAGTTTGCTAATGATATTATTGAAATAACATATATGGGGTGAGATTTGATTAAGGAGCCTGCAGAGGAATATTTTTAGACTGTACCAGAAGCTAAAGATAGAACCCTAATTTTTAGAAAATTTGTGGGTTTTAAAATAAAGTATTTGCTAGAGTAAGGGAAACAGTTACTCATTTACTTCCAAAGTTTTTTTGAGTACATTAGTAGTGCCAATCAAACTAAATGTGCTTTGGCTATAGATCTAAAGTGATTTTAATTTTCCCTTAGTATTACAAATAAATTTCGGTTGTGGTAGTAAATGCCTCAAAAGAATATTAGAATTAACCCAATGCAAAGCTAATGTTTTATATAGGTGAAGAGAGAAAGCTGCAGAGTCATTCCTAGAGTCCTGATCCCCTAGGCCAATGTTTTTTAGGAAAGACTGTGGTTTCTATTTTGAGATGCACTTTTCAACCACTGTTTCAAGCACTATTTGTTATATATTAATATATAACAAAGGAAACATAGATATTACTGTCCTTTACACTTGCACAAAATTTATTCATGGCACCTAAAGAAAGATACGTAATATTTAAATTTATTATTTAGAAACAGCTTTGGAAGACATAAGACTGATTCCATGATAATAGGTATATATGTTGGCGTAGGTACTTAAATGCTGAGTTAAAACTGGTTCTCATCACGGGCTTCTAGGTAGAGAAAGTTGAACGCATAGAAGTAAAACATAGAATGGTTAACAGGGGCTAGGGGGATGGAGGATTAGCAATATGTTGGTCAAAATATACAAAATTTTGTTAGGAAGAATAAGTTCAAGCAATCTATTGTACAATGTGGTAGACTATAGTTATAATCAATAATATTTTGAAAATTGCTAAGAAAGATTTTAATTGTTCTCACCACAAAGTATATGAGGTAATGCACATATCAATTGGCTTGAATGAACCATTTCACAATATAGATACATTTCAAAATGTCACATTGTACACAATAAATATATGATACTGATGTCTTGGTTCCATACCTGACCAAATAAATCAGAACCACTGAGTTTGGGCTCAAGGTGTGAATATTTGTAGTTTTTTAGGTCATTCTAACACTCAGCTAGAATTGAGAATCTCTGAGTTACAACAAAGAAGATATTGATGTAAACTCCAGAGTTGTGTGCATACACAGAAACTACTCAATTCAAATACTTTCCAAAAAATGTACGACTTCTTCAGTCTTTAGTATTCAAAGGCATTTACAGTTACTTTCTCTTATTGACCTCTTTTGGATGAATATTTTTGATGGCTTGTAAAGAGTTAGAACCATTAAGTTATCAAATTAATTATATGTCATCACCTCCCAACATAAAATAGGTGTTATGTTTCTAACAGCAAATGCTAGATTAATGTCATTTTCATCACAAGGAGTTCAAAATCAATTTCAATGCTAATCAGTGGTTGAAAGAATAGATTAGTAATGCAGTGAATGCCTGTACCCTTTCAAGCAACTCTTTTATGAGATGCTCCCTGCTGAGGTGAATAAGGTCATTAGGCTGTGATGTCATAAAGCAAGCTTTATCAGTTAAAAAAAAAAAAAAGAAAAGTATCTTGGAGAGTAATAAGTTAAATTAAAAACTTCTTTAATGGATTTATTTTTGCCCAAAATAAACTATCACTTCACCAATAGAGTGAACATATTACTATTTAAAATAAAAATGAAAATGCCATTTAAATTGAAAAAGCTCTCATATCTGGTTTTTGAAGATTTTCATGTTAAATTATTTTAATTTTAATATAAAATTTTTAAGCTCAAAGCTGTTATTTTTCATCTCTACTATGTAATGTTATTTTTTTACTGATATTGCTGTATTTGCTCCACTATATTATTAAAGTAACCTAGTCAATAGAGGGAACATAACATCATGATAATATTCCTAACAGAAAATATGATCTTATTACTCTAGTTCAATGGTAATATATAATGAACTCAAAGCAATTTTCTTCCTTTCTTTTTTTTTCTTTTTTACTATAACTCTCCTACTCATTTACAGTGTAGTTTTGAATGATATCCTGAAATTATAATTATTTTGTATATATAAAAATATTCTCTATGGAGAGAAATTTAGATCAATATTAGAAGATTTTATGTTTAAGAAAATTATTTAAAAACTTGAGAATGGAATATTTTAGCATGGTATTTCTCTACTGTAGAAAGGTTCAGCAGGAAAAAAAGGCAAAATATTTTTAAACTTTGTCATTTTAAATGGAACTCTAGTATAAATCCATGAAATGTATGTAATAATTTCAAATGTAGATTAAAATTGATCTGAAGAGCAAAGTAATTGGTGTTTCTCAATGTTGACAAAATATATTGAGGACATTAGTTATATATAGATATGTACAACTTACTATATCTATCCTGGTGGATGAAATGTGGCATATTCCCTCATATCAGCAGTATATCTTTACTTCTCTTTTTTTTTTTTTGGTATTTTTTTTTCTTTTTTATTTATTTTTATTTCAGCATATTATGGGGGTACAAATATTACAGTTACTTATATTGCCCATGCCCCCTTCCCCCTTGAGGCAGAGCTTCAAGTGTGACCATCCTCCAAATGTTGCACATCTCACAACCTCAGTTTTTATGTTGCTACTCTTGGGTTCTTGAGTCATTTACTGTAATGTATACTCATTTTTGAGCAATGTCTTCTTAATAGATCATTATGTAGGAAAAGAGCCAAACAAGGATATAATTGAAAGGAATTCTCAGGCAACACCTTAATCTATTTCCAGTTATAAACATTGGGTCCCATGATAGTCATGACCTTGTTTTAATTCCTATAGTAAGACTAGATTTTATTTTGTGGTCTTCATTGCTAAAAAGCAACTCTTTTCTTATCATTTCATTTTGACCAAGTATCTATCAGTTGTCTTTTTCATCCTGATACCTGAATTTACTGACTCTTTTTTATTCCCTTTCATTCTTGCTTGCAAAATGCCCAATTCTCTGCTTAGTGGTCAGTTTCTTATAATGCCTTGTTGAACATAGCAAACAGCAAAAAATATATGCTATCAACAAGCTGTTTATAACCTCTCATTACCCACTACTCCTGGGTAAATCAGGTGTATTATATATCTTCTAATTTATTGCTGGTGTATTGCACTAAATATTTTCACTACATAATATAGATATTATTTCATACACTGATCACAAATTTTTTTCTCACTACTTATTCCTGGACTTCTAAAACAATGCTACAAATATTAGATTTTAGTTTTTAAGGTGGTATCCCAGTTAGGTACTAATTTCTATTTCAGACAGGATGGGTTAAATTATCTTGCTTTAAAAACAACACAAATATCTCAAGACTTATTTTTAATTAATATACTTATTTATTAGAGCAGTTTTAGTTTTTATAGAAAAATCGAATGAGAAATACATAGGGTTTCTATACTTATCTCTCTGATTTTCCTTATAATTAACATCTTGCATTAATGTGGTACATTAATTATAATTGATCAACCAATATTTATATATTATTAATAAATAAAGTTTATAGTTTATTTTAAAGATCACACCTTGTTTTGTACAGGTCTATGGGTTTTGACAAATACATAACGTCCTGTATCTGTCATTATACTGTCAAACATAATAGTCTCACTGTCTTAAAAATCCTCTGTGCTCTGCCTATTCATTCTTTCTTCTACCCAAGCTTCCTAGCAACCATTGATCTTTTCACTATCTCTTTAGTTTTGTCTTTTCCAGAATATCATATAGTTGGAATCCTATAGTATTTAGTCTTTTCAGATTGGCCTCTTTTACATGGCAATATACATTTAAAATGCTTCTATGTATTTCATGGCTTGATAGTTTCATTTTTTTTGCTGAATAACATTCTATCATATGGATGCATCAAGATGTGTTTGTCCATTCACCTTCTGAAGGACAGTTGGTTGCTCCCAAGTTTTTTAGCAATTATGAATAAAGCTGCTTTAAACATTTTGGTGCAAGTTTTTGTGTGGACACAAATTTTCAACTCATTTGAGTAAATACCCAGGACTGTGACTGCTGGATCATATGGTAATACTCTTTAGCTTTATAAGAAACTGCCAGATTATCTTTAAAAGTAGCTGCACCATTTTTCATTCACCCTAGCAGTGAATGAGAGTTCTTGTTGCTCCACAACCTGAATAGCAATTGGTGTTGTCAGTGTCTTGGATTTTAGACATTCTAGTAGGTGTAGTGGTATCTCGTTGCTGTTTTAATTTGCAATTCCCTAATGACATAAAAGATGCTTAACAGCATCAAATATGAGTTCATCAAATATTATTTGCCATTTGTATATCTTCTTTGATGAGGTGTCTATCCCCATATTTTGCCCATATTTTAATTAAGTTGTTAGTTTTCTTCTAGTTGAGTTTTAGAAATTCCTTGTATATTTGGATACAAGTCTTTTATCAGATATGTGTTTTGCAAATGTTTTTTCCCAGTCTGTGGCTTGTGTTTGCATTTGCTGAACAGCTTATTTGCAGATTAGACGTTTATACTTTTAAAAAGTACAAATTATCATTTTGTCTTTCATTGATAGTGTTTGATGTTGTATATAAAATATCATCTCCAAACTCAAGGTTACCTAGACTTTTTCTTGTGTTATCTTCTAGGAGCTTTATAATTTTGTATTTTAAATTAGGTCTATGATTCATTTTGAGTTAATTTGTTGATATGTGTAGGGTCTGTGTCTAAATTTCTTTTTTTCATGTGCATGTTCCAACATTATTTTTCCTTTAAGTTTCCTTTTTCCATTGGATTGTCCTTCTTCCTTCATCAAAAATCATTTGACTATGTATGTGTCACTCTATTTCTGGGCTTTCTAGTCTGTTCCCCTTATCAATTTATGTATTCTTTCACCAATACCACATTACTGTAGCCTAATAATAAATCTTGAAGTCAGGTAGTGTTAGTCCTCTAACTTTGTTTTTCTTCACTGTTGTGTTGGCTATTCTTAATCTCTTGTCCTTTGGTATAAGCTTTAGAATCAGTTTGTCAATATCCATAAAATAATTTGTTAAGATTTTGATTGAGATTGCATTGAATCTTTAGATTAATTTGGAAAGACCTGACATCTTAACAATATTGAGTCTTTCTATTAGTGTTCCTGGAGCATCTTCATTTATTTAAATCTTCTTTGATTTCTTTCATCAGAGTTTTATAGTTTCCTCATATAGATCTTACACTTATTTTAGTGAGATTTATACCTAAGCATTTGAACTTTTTGCTGATAATATTAATGATATATTTTTCATTTCAAATTCCAATTATTTCTTGCTGGTATATAGGAAGGTAATTGACTTATGTATATTAACCTTGTATCCTACAACTTTGCTATAATTGTTTATTATTTCCAGGTGCTTTTTAAAAAAAATTGGAATTTTCTACATAAACCATTATATCATCTATGAACAAAGATATTTATCTCTTCCTTCTTAACTGCCATAATTTTATCCCCTTTTCATGATTTATTGCAATAGCTAGGACTTCCAATAGGATGTTGAATAGTCATGGCAAGAAGGGACATGCATGCCTTGTTGTAATCTCAGTGTGGAAGCATTTAGTTTCTCACCATTAATATTATGTTAACTGTTAGTTTTTTGGTATATATTGTTTACCAAGTTGAGAAAATCCGCCTTTGTTTCTTGTTTTCTGAGAGCTTATCGTAAGAGGGTATTGCATTTTGTCAAATACCTTTGTAATGTGATTGTATGATTTTTCTTCTTTAGCCTGCTAGTATGGTGGATTACATAAATTGATTTTTGAAAATTGAACCAATCTTGCATACTGATATAAATCTCAATTGTTCATGGTACATAATACTTTTACACATCGCTAGATTCATAATACTTATATTTTGTTAATGATTTTTGCATATATGTTCATGAGAAATGTTGGTCTTTTGTATACCTGTCTTGTAATGATTTTATCTGGTTTTGGTACTAGGATAACACCAAACCTCATGGTATAGTTAAGAGGTGTTCCCTCTGATTCTGCTTTCTGGAAGAGATTGTAGAGAATCTGTATCATTTTTCTTTAGAATTTACCAGTGAAGCCATATAACTTAGTGCTTTCTGATTTGATTATTGGTTACTGATTCAATTACTTTAATAGACACAGGTCCTTTCAGATTGTTTATTTCTTATGTGAATTTTGGTAGACTGAATCTTTCAAGGAATTGTCCATTTCATCTAATTGTGGGCATAGAGTACTCCTTAATATACCTTTATTATTATTTAATTTCTGTTAGGTCAATAGTGATGGCCTTCCTTTCATTTCTGATAAAAAAAAATATTTCTTTTCTCTATTTTTCTTGGTTATCCTAACTAATGTTTTGCCAATTTTATTATCTTTTAAAGAACAAGCTTTAAGTTTGGTTGATTTTTTTTCTATTGATCACCTGTTTTTAATTTAATTGATTTCTGTTGTAATTTAAGTTAATTTTTTATTCTGCTTATTATGGACTTAATTTTTTTTTCTAGTTTTGTAATGTGGAAACTTAATTTTTTGATTTTAGATCCTCCTTTTCTAATATATGTACTTATATGCTATAAAGTTCCATGTGAGTACTGTTTTCACTGCATCCTATAAATTTTTATATTTTATTTTTGTTTTAATTTAACTCAAACTATTTTTAAACTCTTTAACCCATGTATTATTTAGAAGTGCAATAAATTTTTAATCTATAAGTAATTTTTAGTCTAGTTTAATTGCATTGTCAGCTGAGGGCAAACTGCATGTTTCCTATTTCTTTTAAATTTATTAAAGTATACTTTATAGCCCTAAAATTAATCTTTCTTGGTGAGTGGTCCATACTGTCCTGAAAAAAATGTGTATTCTGCTGTTGTTGGATGAAGTGGTCAATAGATTTTTATTAGATACAATTGATGATGGTACTATCCAGTTCATCTATATCCTTCCTGATTTAGGGTCTGCTGAATCTGTGAATTACTGATAGAGTGAAGTCGAAGTTTCCAGCTATAATAATGGGTTCATCTATTTATTTCTCCTTACACTTGTATCATTTTTGCCTCACATATTTTGATGCTATCCTCTTAGGCACATACACATTAAGAATCATTATGTTTTATTGGATATTTAACCACTTTATCATTATGAAATGCCCCTTTCAATCACTGATAATTTTCCTTGTTGTAAATATAGATTTGTCTGAAATTAATATAACTACCCAAGCTTTCCATTGATTAGTCTTAGCATGCTATATCTTTCTGCATTCCTTTACTTTCAATCTATGTGTCCTTGTTTTTAAAATGAGTTTCTTATAAAAACACACATAGTTGGATCTAGTTTTTTAATTTTTAATTGACAAATAACTATATATTATATAGTACAATGTGATGTACTACACATATGTGTATGCACTGTGTAATGATTCAAATTAATATATTGCTTCACATAGTTATTTTTCGTAGTGAGAACACAACATTTACTCTTTTAGTAATTCTAAAATGTACAGCACACTACAATTAACTATATTTAGCATGATAGGGAAATGTTCTCAAAAATTTATTTTTCCTGTTTAACTGAAACTTTGTCTAATCCTTTGACCAATATCTCCCAATTCCACCCCCCCAACCCTCACCTCTGGTAACCACCGTTCTTCTCTAGTTCTATGAGTTCAGCTTTTTTAGATTACACATATAAATGAGATATGAAGTATTTGTCTTTCTGTGCCTGACATTTCATTTAATATAATGTCCTCCAGATTCATCTGTGTTGTAGCAAATGACAGAATTCCCTTCTTTTTAAGACTAAATAGTATTCCATTGTGTATATATACTTAATTTTATTTCTTTTTTTAAATCCACTATGACAGTTTTATCTTTTAATTGGTGTAAATAATTATGGATATAGTTGGTTTCATAGACACCTTATTTTTAACTACTTCTAATTATCCTTTTTCTTTGATTATTTTCTTTTCATCCACTTTTTTCTTTTTATATGATTACATTTTTCTCCTCTCTTAGCACATCAGTTATTCTTCTTTTAAACATAAATATTTAGTAATTTCCCTAGAGTATAAAAGATTCATTTATAACTAGTAAGTCTAGTTTCCAATAGCACTATAGTATTTCTTTGGTAGTGAGGTTACTTATAGCAGCATTTGAAATTCCTTCCTCCCATCTCTTATAAAATCACTGTAATTCATTTCACTATCTATAAGCTATAAATACCTAATACCTTGCTATTATTAATATTTAATACACATTATTATGAATAATTGGGAAGCATATTGGGTATATAATGTCCCTTTGAGGTCTCTAACTTATTAAGTAGCTTAACATCTGGTCTGAGCAAGAAACTTGGTAACTATGTGCTAAACTGGTGCACTTTTAAACTGTCTTGGTTACCTCATCATTCTATTCAGCAACATCAAACAACTAAAAACCATCTGAGTGTTCAATGCTATTCACATAAATATGATTGAAATTTTAAAATATTCTCTTGGTTTATCTGTAAGAGCATTCAAAATATTGGAGATTTCATGGCTTACCTCAAATCATTACTTGATTATTTCTTTCCAAAAAGAAACATAAACTTTAATAAAATAGCAACAACATTTCTCGATAAGTTTATTTATATTTAGGATTTATTTTAGTCCATGTAACAAAGTGGTGAATTTAAAATTAGTTATCACCTTTAAAATTCAGTCACAGAACACATGAAAGGCACTTGCAGTGAGATAAAGTTAGGTGTGATTCTCAGGCATTTTTGAGATTACCTACATTTTTTTTTTTAAATCAGAGTATGAACATATTGCTCAAGGTAACCGAGAAAGGGAAAACCAGAGTATGGTCACAAGTTTAAGAGTTATTCATAGCAATGAAAATGTCTTACTCTTTAAAATAATCTCTTCAGTATCCATTTTCATTTTTCTTAGCACCTGTTAGTTTTTATTTTTTCTGAGATATATTTTGCTGACAGCCCACTGAAAAAACTTTACTATTTTTTTTTATAAACCTTAGAATTCCAGAAATAGACTGAAAAATTCCAGAGAAACATTATTTTTTTATTTTTTATTTTTATTTCAGCATATTACATGAGTACAAATGTTTAGGTTACATATATTGCCTTTGCTTCCCCCAAGTCAGAGCTTCAAGCATGTTCATTCCCCAGAGAGTGCGCACCACACCCATTAGGTGTATATATACCCATCCCCTTCTCCCCCCTCCCACCTGCCTGACACCTGATGAATGTTACTACTATATGTGCACATAAGTGTTGATCAGTTAATACCAATTTGATGGTGAGTACATGTGGTACTTGTTTTTCCATTTTTGTGATACTTCACTTGGTAGAATGTGCTACAACTCTATCCAGGATAATATAAGATGAAATGCAATGCAATCTTACCCATACAATATCCAAAAAAGGTGAAATCTTAGCAACCAAATGTTGAGTATGGAATAAAACTAACAAACAAATATTTAATTTTATTTTTTATCTAGCTTCAGAAACTTAGAAACCGAAACCCAATTCATGACAGTATTCCTCTTTGAAGTTCTAGCTTCCATTTAATTTATGGAGATACTATTTCTACTTCGGTGCTAGAAAATGTATAAATATTTATCATTCAGATAAATATCTCATAAATAATTGTGTTTAAATACCCCTAAGGGTATTTTTACATAGTATTAGAGTATACCTAGCAAATTTTAATATGTCATTTTATTTTAAGATTAAACATTGAAATTAAAAAAAGTAAATAAAATAATGGCAAAAATATTGTCTTACTGTTGAATGTTGTATGAAAATTAAGTCAACAGCAATGGAGCAACACCCGTCTACCCCAAGCCAAGAAAATAGTGTCACTGGGGACACTGATGAAAAATTAATTACACAGCAGAAATAGATTTTATAATGAAGAATAATTATTGTTTTATTCCTGTGGTCTATGACTCAGGATCAGCTCAAGAAGTGAGATATTATTAAGTATAAAATAATATTTTTGTTCTTTAATAAAAATTATTTTAGCATAAAATGTCATGAAAATTAAACAATATACATGCAAAATACTTAACATAGTATCTGTAACTATAATTTTTAGTGATACTTTGTTAGAAAACTTTTAACTTTTCATTGAAATATGCTTTCTCTAATTTTTCCACAGTAAAAATTATACATTTTCAATTTACAAATATAATTTGTTCATTGAAGAAACATAAAACCAATTTGGTAAAAAATAAGAAAAAAATCTTCTACCATTGCAAGTCACTTTGTAGTGATAATGAATCTTCATCACCATTTTGAAATGTAGAAGAATCTCTCACAATCTATTCTTTGAGAAGCTAATTTTGATTTTCTGAAATTTGGAAAGTATGAGTGAATAGAGCACTTATGGTTTACCAAGTACATTATTCTTGTTGTTCTGGGCAAATTTGTTGAGTATTTGCAATAGAGCACCTGTCCTGGAAATCCCAGAAAAATGCAATAGACATTTTATGCATAAGGTTTTAAGTTTCCTTTTACATTTTGTTGGATGTTTATGACAGAAGGAATACTGTGTCTTCCCCAAATATATCTAGTTTCCTCCTTAGGCACACAGAAACATTATATTTTCAACCTCTACTTTCTTTTCATGCAGTTAGTTGGTAG
Source organism: Cheirogaleus medius (assembly GCA_008086735.1). Taxonomy (NCBI): domain Eukaryota; kingdom Metazoa; phylum Chordata; class Mammalia; order Primates; family Cheirogaleidae; genus Cheirogaleus; species Cheirogaleus medius. The sequence continues at coordinate 8,498,694 of VBSM01003169.1, read as the reverse complement.
TATCTGACAAATATCTGTTTAATAAAATATGAGAAGAATGGATATACATTGCAACCAAATTTGGATTGTAATCTTTCCCTCAGACAATCCTTAATTTCCTTTCTTTCCCCCTGGCTGCAAACTTATAGATATTAAGGAAATCAGCTTAACAGGTTGAACAGATGGACAGTGTATGGTTTCCTAATGGCAACCATATTGGATTGTTATATGAATGAGTACTCAACCATCAATGTTAAATCACTGAAAATTTGGAATTATTTTTTGATATAGCAACTAGCCTTATATACCCAAAGCCTATATAATCTTGTTTAATTTACATAAGATATTATATGCAGTGTTATGAGATGTGATTCAGTGTCTTTAAAAGATGTAATTGAAATTGAACTTTAATAATATAAAGTTAAGTGAGAATAAAAGCATCTAGTTTTTGTTAATATATTTTAGATAATACTATGACACAAAATACATACTATCCCACAATTATATTGTTGTCTATACTTGTTTTACAGACATACCATGCAGATATTTTACCCTGATTGATAACTCTTTGTAATTATAACTCAGAGTTAAACACAGAGTGAGTTTGACTTTTTGCTTATATTCTAAATAAAGGAGAAGTCATTTGAGAATTATATAAAATAGGAAATATAAAACTTTTTCTTCTGTATTTTTATTTATTTAATTAAAACATAATATACAGCCTAGGAAACACTTTTGGTGTATTTTTAAAATTTAATATATTTAATAACATACTCTTAGAATTATTTTGTATGTATCAATGTCATCATTTTTAGCCTATGAATTTACTTGCCATAGATGAGTCTTATTAGAAAATCAAGTATCTATTCTTAATTTTAATGGTAGTAAAGCATAAGCCATTTCAGTAAGGTTTTTCTTTTCAGTAGGGTTTATAAATATAACTTTTCATCACAGTAATTATGTAATTGTAGTTGTCATCAATGAAATAAAATATATTTCCAATTTTATAATATTACTTATAGAGAAAATACCAATGCAAGTGTAACTCTACTACAAGCCATAATAATAAAAATGTTCACTAGGGCAGGATAATCTATTCAGCCATATATTGTATCTAACATATACATAATATTGTTCAGTATATACTATGAATTATAAATATGATACACGGAAGTTTATTAGTAAAGACTCATCCCAAACTCCTAACATATATATTTCCACAGACAATTTGTGATGAACAGGCCAAATGATATTTGTGTCTTAATTTAGGTAGGAAAAGAGACAGTGTGCTTTCATTTAAAAACAGCTCTCCATGGGAAAAACAATGGATTATGCACCCTGCAATTATACATATTTCCATCAGTAGGATGAGTCTAAAAATTTATCTCAGTCACTGGTACAGTGACAATTCCTTGATATAAGCATCAACCAAGAAAAGCTTTTGCTATGAGTAATATAGAGAATGAAAACTATATAATGTCCATATTTATCTGTAGATTTTAACAATTCAGAGAGATTGTGTAAAAAAAAATCTGTTGCTTTCACACTTTACTATGTGCATGAAGCCCAATTATAATATTGTCTCTTTTTCTATTTGAATGTGTCAGTTTTCATATTATGACTTTCACACCTGTACTAGCTAAGATTAAACAGCCATGTCATCTGAGACCACCTGGCAACTAAACTGTGAAAATTAATTTCAATTTCACCTAAGCCCAACCACATGCTGTTTTCTTATTACTCTCATACCAGGATATCTGTGACTTTCACCTACCAAATGGCTTATTTATTATTATAGAAAATATTCTAAAGGTTTGTGGTGACAAATTCTATCTCATATTTCACTATGACTTTAATAAATACATTTTATGTTTGATGGAAGGGTATTATAAAATTACTTTTTTAGTTTCTCATTGACAATATTTAACCCAAAACCTCCTAATGATAAATACTAAACTCTTAATAGTGCTTAGGCTAGCTGGCAATATGTGTGGTAACATAAACTTGCATATGCCTTATTTAAGTATTTAGTAATTTTAGAAAAAGTATTTCAAAATAAATGAAACAAAATTTGACAAAACTAAGGAAGAAATAGAAAAATCACAATCACATTTGAGATGTAGTAGTACTGTCTTGATTAACTGAAATTTAAAAACCAGACTGTGACATTACAAGGAAACTACAGCTCAATATGAGTTTTTTTTGTGTGTGTGTATATGCATATATGCATGTATAAACATATGATATATTGTATATACATGAAAAATTTTATAAAATGTTCAAATTATAATGCCCCAATGTATAAAAATGATGCCATGCCAAGTAGAGTTTATCTCATAACTTAAAGACCGCTTTTACTTTGAAAACAAATCAATTCAATCCACCATATTAACAAAATTAGTTAGAAAAAAATGATCATTTCACCTGATAAAATTCATCACTGTTCAGATAAGAATTCTCTTAAGAAAGAAAATTCCTTATCCCCATAAAGAGTAGCTTGAATAAAACAAACAAAAAAACCTAGAAATAATATTATACTTAATAATAAATATGAAATGTTTTCACCTGAAAATCAGGAACAAGGCAAGGATCAACATCTAAACCCCCTCCCATTTTTAGTCAATGTTATACTGTGATCCTAGACAGTGCAATGAAAGACAGAGATAAATAGAGGGGTGGGAGTCGGGGGGAGAGAGAGAGAAGGAGATAATGGAGAATGCAGATTGGAACAAAGCAGTAAACCTCTTCTATTTGATTTGAGGATATGATTAAGTATATAGAAAATCCTAAGGAACCTAAAAAAAAAAGGTTATTAAATTTAATGAAATCCACTATTAGCTTAGCAAGTTATATGAAGTTAGGTCAATCCACAAAAACCAATTATATATAGTAAAAAAATAAATTATATATAGTTTGTAGAAATTATAAAGAATTGGATTTTTTTAATCCAAAACTTAAACAACATTAAATATTTAAGAACAAGTTTTACTATATATGTTCAAGGTCTTTAAACTGAAAACTATAAAATACTATTGAGGGAAAGAAACAAGTAACAAAAATAAACCAAGATATATACCTTATTATTGGGTTGGAAGACTCAGTATAGAGTTAAGATATAATTTTCCTCAAGACAATTAATGGTATCTTTTCAATGCCAATCAAAATTCCAGCAAACTTCTGCAGAAATAGATGAGATTATTACATAACATATATGGAAATTGTAAGAACATGGTATAATCAAAACAATTTTGAAAATAAAGGACACATTTAGAGAACTAACACTGCTACTTCACTGGCATACTATAAAACTACAGTAATCTAGACAGTGTTGTATTGGTATAAGAATAGACATATAAATCAATGGAACAGAAAATAGATTCCAGAAATAGACCCATACTTATAGAGTCAGTTAATTTTAAGCAAATGTATCTAAGTAATTCAATAAGAAAAACCTATTTTCAACAAATTGTGTTGCAATAACTGAATATTCATACAGACAAAATAATCCTCAAACCATACCATACACTAAAATTAACTTGAAATTAGATCACAGAACTAAATATAAAAGCTAAGACTATAACATCTAGAAGAAAACATTGGTGAAAACTTTATAATATTAGGTTAGGAAAAGATGATTTTTAACCAAACCCCAAAACATGAACCATAAAAACATAGTTCAAATGCATCATTAAAATGTAAAGCATCTGCTCTTTGAAAAATACTTCTGAGAAACTGCCAAAAGCCAAAAGACTTATATCCAGAATATTTTTTAATCTTACAGCTCAATAAGAAGAAGACTACTAACCCAGTTAAAAATAGGCAAATGCTTTCAACAGATACTTGACTCACCCCCGCCACAAAAAATACACACAAACGCACACACACAAATGGCCAATTCCTATGTGAAAATAAGCTCCATTTCACTAATCATGAGACAAATGCAAATTAAAACTCAATGAAATACTATTGTAAACTTATTAGAATAGAAAAATATTAAGGAGATGGGCAATATCAAAAATTGATGAAGATGTGAAAGAACTGGAACTTTTGGAAAAAAGTTTGGAAATTTCTTTTAAAATTAAATATACACTGGCCAGGCATGGTAGCACACGCCTGTAATCCTAGCACTCTAGGAGGGGGCGGGTGGATTGTTTGAGCTCAGGAGTTCCAGACCAGCCTGAGCAAGAGCAAG
>VBSM01003169.1:8465517-8494423 GCA_008086735.1 Cheirogaleus medius | reverse complement strand
ACTCTAGCCCAGGCAACAGAGTGAGACTCTGTCTCAAAAAAAAAAATTAAATATACACCTACCTTACAACCTAATAATTCTACTCCTAGGTATTTATTAAAATATCAAGCACATAAGAGATGTTCCAAAATGTTTAATAAGATAATACATAAAAAATTGTATTATAATCCATGTAATGGGATACTACTCAGCAACAAAAAAGCACTATTGATATAGGCAGCTGAAGAATGAATCACACAAAACATTTGTTGTTTATTAAAAACCAGAAAAAAAATAGTACATACTGAATGAGTCCATTTATATGAATTTCTGAAATAGGCAAAATTAATCTGTAGTGATAGAAATGAGGTCACTGGTTTCCTGAATGAGAGATTAGTAAATTAGTGGGAAAAAGGAATGTGGGGATGGTCTTGAAATGCGTCAAAGAGAATTATTTGGGTTGATGGAATTCTTTATATGTTGATTTGGTGGTGGTTATTTGGGTATGTAAATCATTACAGCTATTAGAAATACAATGTATACTTAAAAGGGGTCATTTGTTTCAAAAAGTGATCTAATATGTATGAAATGCCAAACTGAAACCATATCTCAGTGAAGATTTTTAGAGGAACTAGTTTCACAACTTTTACAGAATAAAATTTTCTCATGTAAGGGAATAGAAAGACTAAGAAAATGATAAGTAAGAGAGCATAATTTTGGATTTGGAAGATTCTTTAAAGAAAATTTTTTTCATATCATAATTCCTCCCCACTACCATATTTACAAACTAAACAGAGAATGGGGGTGGTGGTGCCTGTCTTTAAATGTAAACTGAAGGAGACAATTCAGAAAGCTTGATAAATATGGTGTGATTGGATTATTTTAAGGGTGGAATTGTGTCCTCCAAAAAGGTATGTTGAAGAACTAACCCCTGGTACTTATGAATGTTACCTTATTTGAAATAGAGTCATTGCAGACACAATCAAGTTAAGATTTGGAGGCTCTGAAAATGATATCATACTGGACTTCAAACTGTTTCCCTTGGGAGTAGCAAATGCAGGAAAGAGCTGAGCTTTTCTGAAGTTCTCCTGTGTACCTTAAATGCTAGATCCTCCAGAAGATACTCGATTGTTGTAAATCCCTTATCCAGATATCTCATCAGCTAGGAGAGATGGATGTGTATGGAAGGAAGAAAGACTAGAGTTTGTCAATACACCCAGAGCCCAGAGAAACTTTGTTCTTCCAGCCCATTCATCTACCCTAAAAATCATTTTCTCTTCCTGAAAAATTGCCTACATCTCCCACTTTTCTCCCTCTTCTGAAGAGGTCATATAAGCTTCTAAATTTCATTGGGTTATTACATGCTCTCTTTTGTCTCCCGTGATGCCCCTGTACATGTAATAAATGCATGTGTCTTTTATCTTGTTAATTTATCTATTGACAATTACTCAGCTCCAAGTATTGAAGCCCCAGGGGAAAAGGGAGAGTTCTTTCACCCCTGCAAGATGAGGCCATTAGGGTGGGCCCTAATCGAATATGACTCTGGTCCTTATAAGAAGAGGAGAAGAGAAGCATAGATATAAGAGGAAAGAACACCATGTGACAACAGAGGTAGACGTGCTGCAGATGCAAGACAAGGGACAAAAAGTATTTCTTGGAACAAGAGGCAAAGGAGGATTATCTCTTGAAAGTTTCAGAGAGAACATGGCCCTGCTGACACCTTAATTTAATTGTGACCTTCGGAACAATAAGACAACAAATTTCTGTTACTTTAAGCCACCCAGTTTATAGTATGTTGTCACATCAGCTCCAGGAAAGAAAGAAAAGACATTTTCATGAACTAGATTATAACTTTCATAGAGGAAATCTAAGAAGATGAGATATTTTGTATAGCTATTCCAATGACTGGTATAAGGGACATGTTGCTTCCATGTTGGTATTAGATTGTACTCTCAGATTTAATCAGGCCAGAGACAGTATAAATACTACTATTTCCTTGGAGCACGTGTGATCCATTTGGGAGACAGCCAGGAGGAAGTCAAGTTCTGCTGAAGCCAAAAAGACTATCTTCAGGGAAAACATGGGATTTGTGGGATTGTGGATTGCTAGTAAGAGATCAAAACTTGAATTGAAGTCAAGTATTCCATGTCTGATAATTTTATCATCATGAGATATGATGTGAAAACAATATACTAAGACCCAAAAACAACATTGCAGCTTATTCCTTCTAGAAAGCCAACCTACTGACTAGAAGGTCAATTTGCATACCTTTTACTGTATATACTAACTCAATCATACAGTGTGTGGTTGATTCTGACCCACAAGCACCACCTACTGCCTAAGCAATTAAACTGGGCATCCCATTACAACTCACACTGTTAAGAAGACCACAGGGCTGGGGAAAAAGAAAGGATTTTAAAGATGTCCATTCTCCCTCATCAGAGAGAGGCAGTGAATATGCTCACGTAGCTCACCACTCCTACAGCCTACAAACAACTAGCAACTGAGAAAACCAACACACCAAGGATGTCCATAAACAAGGAAACCATTGAGAACCTAGATAGCCATGAAAGCACCCACAAGCAAAGCCAAATCTTCTGACCCAACATATGCTACAAACACAATTGTATAAGTGAGTAAAGGGGGAAAAGCCCTGTCTAAACTGAAGAAAAATCCCAAAATAAGAAGCAATAGCTGCCCCAGATGAGAAACAATCAGTGAAAGAACTCCGGAAGAAGCCCTATTCAATAAATGTGCCAGAAATATTGGAGAGCCACATGTAGAAGATAGAAACAGGATCCATATCTCTCGCCATTCACTAAAATTGATTAAGGATGGGTAACAGACTTAAACCTAAGACATGAAACCATAAGAATTCTGAAAGAAAATGTTGGAAAAACTCTTAGATATCAGCCTAGGCAAAAAATTTATGAAGAAGGTCCCAATAACAAGCACAGCATCAACAACAATGAATAAATGGGACCTGATTAAATTAAAAAGCTTCTGCACTGCCAAGGAAACAATCAACAGAGCAAATAGACAACCTACAGAATGGGGGAAAATATTTACATGCTATATATTAAATAAAGGGCTAAAAACCAGAATCTACATAGAACTCAAGCAAATGAACAAGATAAAATCAACTCCATTAAAAAATGTGCAAAAGAGATGAACATCAGCTTTTCAAAAGAATCTAGACTAATGGTCAATAAACATATGAACAATGGTCAACATTACTAATCTCTGGAGAGAGAAATCAAAACCTGAATGAGATATCACTTAAGTCCAGTGGGAATGGCTTTTATCAAAAAGTCCCTACACAATAGATGCTGGAATGGATGTGGAGAGAATGGAACACTTACATACTTTTGGTTAGACTGCAAACTAGTGCAACCTCTATGGAAAATAGTATGGAGATAACTCAAAGATTTAAAAGTAGACCTACCATTTGATCCAGCAATCCCACTGCTGGGTATTTACCCAAAGGAAAAGAAGTCATTTTATAAAAAAGACACTTGTACTAGAATGTTTATAGCAGCACAATTCACAATTGCAAAAATGTGGCAACAACTTAAGTGCCCATCCATTCATGAGTGGATTAATAAAAAGTGGTATATGTACACCATGATGTGGGAGATGAAACTTTGAGTATTATTTAAAAGAAGTTGAGTTGTTTAGGTGCAATAAGTAAAAGTTTAATTGTAATATCAAGATATTGTCTAAATAGAAACCTCCTGGAGTCTTTCTTTACTTAACATAAATGTATGACTTTAACAGTAGAAATTTTATTAGGATATTTGAAGGAACATCCTGGAAATACTTTAAAATTATCTTAATAAAGACTTAGGTATTTTAAGACACTATTATAGTACACCGCTATTCTAATACAACAGTATAAATGATCTATCTTAGAATGTGTAGGTGAGGATAACCGAGGAGATTAAATTAACTCTTCTAGCTTCCTAGTTTTTATGAGATGAGATATTTGATTTTCTTTTACTGCTGTGTACAGAGTTTGCTTCCTAAACCCTCCCGGCAATGTTCCATTCCCTCAATGATTCCTTTGGTGCTTTTACATTACAATAAGTAGGGTTTGCCACTTTTTCTGTAATAAATCAGAGAGTAAATATTTAAGATATTTTAGGCCACAGTCTCTGTTATTTGATTTTTTGACAAACTTTAAAAATGTAAAAATGATTCTTAGTTGGTGTGCCCACACAGAAACAGGTCATAAACTGGCCTATGAGTCATTGTTTGCCAACTCTTCCTGTAAAACATAATAATATTTGAGGCTGCCCTCTTGGCAGCGTGTTATGGTATCCTCTAATACATTCTTCCTTGTTCATTATTCATTTCTATTAATCAGTCTTGAGTACTATTTCCTTCTGACCATAAGTATTTCCTACCTGAGCATGGTTTATCCTCCATTACTAAAATTTAATTTACTCTCTAAAAGTGAACTTTAACACTTTATGGACTCTACCATTGAGCCACGTTAATCATTCCCTTCTCTATGCATCCACTGCACATTTTTGCTTATTATTTTTATTATATTTTAAAATGTCTCTAGTAAGTTTTAGGTTTACATTTATCTCTCCTATTAGATATTATCCAACTGAAGGCAAGAACTATGTCTTACTTTTCTTCTTCTACATGCCTAAAATATAATCCCGGGTCAAGAAAAGATACTAATATATGCTTCTGTAGATATGAATTAAATTAAACTGAACTGAATATATTTGAATCTATTCATATTTGCAACTAATGTTAATGCATAGAGCTAATCGATGCTACTAAATTGTGAGAGGCAGCATGACATATATAGCCTACTGGTGCAGACATATGCCTATTGCATGAAGTTTTATTTCTTATGTGTTGTATAAACTTTAGCATTAATTTTCAAGTCTATTAAATGTAGATAGTGATACTTTCATTTGTAAAGTGCTAGGATAAGAGTAGTTGAAAAAGGTGCTGATATTACTATTATTAAGTCTAAAATGTCCTCTTTTCCTAAAGACATTTGCATTTTAACTAGAAATTTCAATGGCTTAGCTCAAATGAATTATCAAATGAAGTACCATCATTGGTAATTAGATATAAAGTTTTTTGATCAAAACAATCTTCTCCCCCAGTCTAAAAATTATTCTTCATGTTTTTTAGCTATGAAATAATGCTATCATATAAATTGTAAATAAGTGACAGTTGAGCTTATTGTCAAATTTCATAAGGAGTTTATAACCGTACAGTAACATTGTAAAAGTAAAACCTTGCTTGGTCTAAAAATACAAGAGTAATTTAATTCAGGGAATTCTTAAATTTTAAAGAACTGTTCAATCTCTGCTGGCCTACAGTACACATATATCTACCCCTTGGGGAGTGGTGGTTGTGAGAAGCTATAAAAGACCTAATATTTGTAAGGCTAGATTAGATTTGGGAAAGCTACAGGATTCTCAAATGTTTAGATGATATAACTATTCAAGTAACAAACTTGATTGTATCTAATAACAAAGTTTTCATCATATTATGTTTCTGCCATTAGTGATATATCACCATAAAAATTCTTTTTCAAACCCATCTAAATAAATTATGTTAGAAAAAGATTTAGCAGTTGTTTATGTCATAAAAATAACCATAAATAAGTATCAGCTTACTTTTTAAGTATAAAATGCACATGACCAATAACACCATTTAATTCACTATGAAATGTAACCTCATAATAAAAAAACAGTAAAATTACATTTAGTGACATGCTGTATTTTAATTAGGGCTAATTAAATTGAAGTATTGACAGTTGTGGTTTATTTGCCTTATTTAAAAAAAGCAATGATTTAGAGGATAATTGAAATATTTATAACACAAAATTGCTTTTCCATAAACTTTTTTCTTATAAAAAAGATGGATAATATTGTCATTCTGTAAATAATTGTGTAGATTTATTTTTAGATATCATGCATTGAACATAACTAAAGAGTATGAAGAACCTAGAGTATAAATGTAAACTTTTATTTTAAACTAACAATTACTATGTTGGTGTTTCTTTTATATAGAGAGATGATTATTCCTAAAGCCCAGGAGGATAGTCTCCTGTTTCAAGAGTCTTTTGTTGGCATCACTGATCTGATGATAGCAATTGAGTTGTGCCTGCTTTTATTCAGCCCTAGTATTCTCTCCAATTCTTGGATTTATTTTATAGCCCCTTATCTCCTTTTCACAGATCTCAGCCAAAATACTTAAACTTCACCAGGCTCATGGCTACTGTCTTAATTGCATTATAATTTTCTTGTTTCTATAATGAGAAAACTTATTCTTCATAAGTTGTCAGCTCTACTGCTTACATTTATCCCCAGCATTTCATTACCTCTGAGAAGCATGATCTAGACCTTGCTAAATTATCTATTTCTTCAAAACTTCTGTAAATAGCTAGCTATCCAACCATCAGTATAAGATATGGTGGAAATTTCAGACTAGCTCAGGATGAAAATTTGAATAGTCACTCTATCATTTACTGACTATATGATATTGGGTGGTATAATTAAAAACTTTTTTCTTCTGAGACAGAGTCTCTTTTTTTTTTTTGAAACAGAATCTTGCTCTGTTGTCCAGGCTAGAGTGCTGTGGCCTCAGCCTAGCTCACAGCAATCTCAAACTCCTGAGTTCAAGTGATCCTCCTGCCTCAGCCTCCCGAATAGCTAAGACTAAAGGCATGAGCCACCACGCCTGTCTAATTTTTTCTATTTTTAGTAGAGGTGGGATTTCACTTTTCCTCAGTCTGGTCTCAAACTCCTGACCTCAAGTGATCCTCCCGCCATGGCCTCCCAGAGTACCAGGATTACAGGCATGAGCCACCATGCCCAGCCGAATTAAAAACTTTAATCCTCAGTTTCTTCAACTGTAGAATTGTGGTAATATTCATGTTTTTTACAGATTAATGAGATAATATAACTAATCCCCATGTTTTACCAATTTTTATCATTGGCTTTGGTCTTCTACACTTTGCTTCTCAGTCAAGTCTGCATATTTGTTATCATCTTCGTCAACATGTCAATTCTATATGCAGAAACTTGGTCAATCACTGAAAACTGCCATAGTGACATGATATCTTAAAATCCACATTAGGTAAATGTATTTAGTTTAGGAGCAGGAAGTATCTTTTTGACCTGAAAGACAAATCGTACATTGATGAAATGGCTTACCAGTTGTAAAGATATATTTATTTCTCTGCTTTTTCTATATCGTATCCCCTATGCCTTGGCCACTTGATTCCATGCAGCTCTAGTTTTGGGAAATGTTCATTTATGGATACAAGTAAGCAAGGTCTCAGTAAAATCTGAAATCAGGTAGAGTTGGTACTTAGACCACTGAATATTGAAGCAGAACTTTTCGTGAGCAAAGCCACAATAAACAAAGTGATTTTCTTTTGAGATACTCTGAGCTGTCTTTGGCCAGATAAGAGACTGAGCACCTCCAAGGTTTAATAATATAGCTAAGAACTCTGGAAATGGAAAATCTAAGCTTTAATTATGATCAATTTTTGTTTAACACAAATCAGATTCTATAGTAGATGTTTCTTATTTTTTTGTGGAGTAGTAAGTACATTACATGATCCAAGCTCATACATTCATTTTTTAGTCTGTAATCATGTGTCCCTGGATAGAAAACTTAATACTAACAAATACAGTGCTAAAATGTTGCAATAGATTTTTCAGTGCTGATAAAACAAAATCTAATATTCATTGTCTTGGGATTTTGTTTAATGAACCTTATAAATTAGAATGTTTTGGAAATATATTGGAGAGGCTTGTACTGTATAATCATTTCATTTCATATTATCTTTTCATTACGTACTAAGCAAAATTTTAGCATCATCATATCTGTTCTAATTTATTTTAGTGACTATTCTTTCATGATATGCTTTATAGATATAAAAATATTGAAATGATAATAAACATATTAAAGATACTAAAATGATTCTTTTTAAAACTGGGTTTCTTAGAATCTATTAGGGTCCTTTGAAATATATCTTTCTTATATAAGAACTTAAAATATGACGCTAAAATAAGTTACATCCATCTAATATTGTTATTGTACTAATTATATATTCCTTTGTTATTTCATCCAAAGATGTGAATAAACTTATCATAAGAAGCAAACAATTGGCAGTATTTAAAATAGAATTTCTTTCTTAGTAAAATCTATTTAGAATTTTCTCAATGGCTTATGCAGCTAAATAATTATTTTAATAAAATTATATTTTAAAAGTGTAGATTTTAAAGGATGACATAATTTTTACAACTGAAATATATATAAAATATTTACCTCATGGGTACATATGTGTGTGCATGCTTAGACAAATTGATTTAGAATTATATAAAGTATATAAAAATATGAAAATGTTTTATAATTCATGTGTTTTAAGTAATTCAAATGTAGAAAATTATGGCCTTCCTTCATAATGTACCACAGAAATTTTAGTGCAGCTCAAACTTTTAAAATAACATGAAGTGATTAATATTCATCAAAAGGATGTGGGAAGGGAGACATTTTATTTTCAATTAATAGAAAACACAGCGTTGTCTATTTTTAGTTTCCTAGCTATTTATCCATTCCCTATGGAAGTGAATGAATGGTCTGCCACACTCCTTGTCTGCTTTCTTGCTGAAAGTGCTTGCTTGTGCTGCCAGCCTCACCACACATTTTATATCTGGCATTGAAGCACTATCTTTTTCAGCCATGCAAGTCTGTGTTCTGTGATAAAGTTCAGTTATGTGCAGCCTTGCTGACTCTGCTATAGTAAGAACTCTCTCTTTCTCTAGTATTCCATTTGAAAACTGTCTTTTCTGAGGCTTGACTTTCTTCTGAAATTGTACTTGCTATCCTAATGGTCATGTCTTTAATATTTTAACTCATTGTACTTGTTTAATATGAACGAGATATCTAATTCTAAATTGAACAGCAAAGGAAGTTGCTTACTGCTGCATAGAGCATGTTTTATAAAAGATAAGCCACAATCTATATACTTGATTTAAACCAGGATATATCATTTAAATTTAGGAATTTATTGTTTCCAAGCTATTGTAGAGGTAGTCTGACTTGTAATGTGTTGGTCTATTCATTTCAAATTCTGTAAGATTGACAGTAATTATTTCAGTCAATGTGATGGCATAGTATGCTACATCTGTAAATCTTTTCAGCATGAGAAATGAATGGATCAGTTGTACTATCAACTATTTGTTTAATGGATGAAACGGCATCACCTTAGATCAGTGTCCCCAACCTTTTTGGCACTAGGGACCAGTGTCATGGAAGACAGTTTTTCCATGGACCAGGGTCGGAGGGATAGTTTCAGAATGATTCAAGTGCATTACATTCATTGTGCAGTCAAACCTCTCTGCTAATGATGATCTGTATTTGCAGCCACTCCCCAATGTTAGCATCACCACCTCAGCTCCACCTCAGATCAACAGACATTAGAATTTAACAAGGAGTGTGCAACCTAGATCCCTCACATTGGCGGTTTACAGTAGGGTTCAAGCTCCTATGAGAATCTAATCATGCAGCTGATCTGAAGGAGGTGGAGATTATGTGGTGATGTGAGCAATGGGAGTGTTTATAAATACAAATGTAGCTTTTCTAGCTAGCCAGCCACTCACCTCCTGCTGTGAAGCCCAGTTCCTAATAGATCATGAACAGTTACCAGTCCACAACCTGGAGATTGGGGACCACAGCCTTAGATTATCCATTTATTATTTTTATTATTTTTATTTATTTTTATTTCACTTTTTTAAAAATAATACTTTGGTTACATATATTGCCTTTGCACCACCTGAGCCAGAGGTGCAAGAGTGCCCAACCCCCAGAGAGTGCACACCACACCCATTAGATGTGAATTTGCCCATCCCTTTCAATCCCCTGACACCTCCCAGGACTCCATGAATGTTGCTTCCATATGTGCATGTAAGTATTGATCAATTGGTGCAGATTTTATGGTGAGTACATATGGTGCTTGTTTTTCCATTCTTGTAATACTTTACTTCAAAGATTGAACTCAAGCTCCATCCAGGGTAATACAAGAGGTATTAGATCACCATTTTGTTTTTATGGCTTAGTAGCACTCAATGGTATACATATGCCACATTTTATTAATCCAGTTTTGTATTGATGGGCACTTGGGTTGTTTCCACATCTTTGAAATTGTGAATTGTGCTGCTATAAACATTCTAGTGCAGATGTCTTTACTGTAGAGTGTCTTTTTTTCCTTCAGGAAAATACCCAGTAGTTGGATTGCTGGATCAAATGGTAGTTCTACTTTTAGTTCTTTGCAGTATCTCCTTATTACATTCCATAGAGGTTGTACTAGTTTGCAGTCCCATCAGCAATGTATGAGTGTTCCTATCTCTCCCAATCCACGCTAACATTTGTTGTTTTGGGGATTTTTGATAAAAGCCATTCTTATTGGATTAAGTGATATCTCATTGTAGTTTTGATTTGCATTTCCTGTAAGATTAGAAATGTTGAGCAATTTTTCATGTTCATTGGCCATTACTCTATCTTCTTTTGAAAAGTTTCTGTTCACATCTTTTGGCCACTTTTAATAGGTTTTTTGATTTTTTTCTAGTTAATTTTCCTGGGTTCTATACAGATTCTATTTATCAGCCATGTATTGGATGTGTAGCATGCAAATATTTTCTCCCATTCTGTAGGATGTCTGTTTGCTCTCATGATAGTTTCCTTGGCTGTGCAGAAGCTTTTTAATTTGATCAGGTCCCATTTATTTATTTTTGTTGTTGCTATGATTGCTTTTGGGGTCTTCATAAATTCTTTGCCTAGGCTGATGTCTTTAAGAGTTTTTCCAGAAGTTTCTTCTATAATTCTTATGGTTTCATGCCTTGGATTTAAGTCTGTTATCCATTGTGAGTTGATTTTTGTGAGAAGTTTGAGGTACAGATCCTGTTTCAGGTTCCTCATATGGCTATTCAATTTTCCCAGCACCATTTATTGAGTAGGGATTCCTTTCCCCAGGGTATATTTTTGTCTGCTGTGTCAAAGATTACATGGCTATATGAGGATGATTTTATATCTGGCTTCTCAGTCCAGTTCCATTGGTCTATGTCTCTGTTCTTCTTCTACTACAATGCTGTTTTGATTACTATAGCCTTGTAGTATAGCTTGAAGTCTGATAAATTAATGCCTCCAAATTTATTCATTTTGCTTAAGGTTGCTTTAGATATATGGGGTCTTCTCTGGTTCCATATGAAGTGTAGAATTATTTTTTACATATCTGAAAAATGATGTTCGTATTTTAATAGGGAATGCATTGAATCTAACTGTGGGTAGTATACACATTTTAACCGTGTTGTTTCTGCTCAACCATGAGCAGTTTTTTCTATCAGTTTAAGTCCTCTGCTGTTTCCTTCCTCAGTGATTGGTAGTTCTCCCTGTAGAGGGTTTTTACCTCCTTAGTTAAATACCTAGAATTCTAGGTATTTTATTTTCTTTGTTGCTATTGTGAAAAGTATTGAGTCTTTGATTTTGTTCTCAGTTTTACTGTTGTTGGCGTATATGAATGCTTTTGATTTGTGTACATATCTTTTGTACCTGAGACTTTTCTGAACTTATTTAAAAATTCCAGTAGTCTCATGGCAGAATCTTTGGGATTTTCTAGATATAAGATCACATTATCAGCAAAGAACAATAGTTTGGCATTTCTGGTATTTTGTAGGCACCTAGATGCTCTCCTGCTTCAAACACCTGCTTCAAAGAATAAAATATCAAAATTAATTTTTATATCTGAACTTAAAGTATAAGAAAATACAGAACCAAATATAAGTCCAACCTAGTAAACTATTGAGAAGTAGTAGATTAAAAAAATTAAGAACATTATTAAATTAAACGGTTCTGCAAAAGTCCTTGGTATGTGTGTGTTGATTGGTGGATGCCATTAAGATTGATGTTTTACTGTCTACACAGATAGAAAAAGAGTCTTGACAAAGAGCTTGCATATTAAAGAGAATTTAGAGGGAAGCCTCCACTTTGAAAAGTTCCAATAAAGGCTATAACCTCAAAAAAAAAAAAAGTACTGGAAACAAAATTCCATTACCTATATGAGAGTATGTCAGGAAAAGTTTATAATTTGGTCTGACCTTTCACTGAAAATAAAAATGAGTCCACTCATTATAGTGGCCCACTGTCAAACAGGTTTAGTTGAAACATTGCAATCTGAAACATTGTTTCAGACTATTTTTTATTATGCAAGTATAGGCAAATAGACCAATGGAATAGAATAGAACAATGGTTTCCAAAATTTATTGAACATGATAATCACCTGAAGGGTGACACAGCAGAAATGGGAGAGGATGTCCCATTTCCATTAAGTTCTCAGGTAAAACTAATGCTGTTGGTCTGGGCACCATACTTTGAGAAATACTGGAAGTGAGCAAGTCCAGAAACAGTCTCATAATTACACATTTACTGGACATATGACAAAGGTAAAGTTTAATAATGTCCATTTTAACAAATTTTACTAGGTTATTGAAAATTTAGTTGGAAAAAATGAAACCTAGTTTTATTTTTATTTATTTAGTTTCATATATATATATATATATATATATATATATATATATATATATTTGAGACAGAGTCTCGCTCTGTTGCCCGGGCTACAGTGCTGTGGCATAAGCCTAGCTCACACCAACCTCAAACTCCTGGGCTCAAGTAATCCTCCTGCCTCAGCCTCCTGAGTAGCTAGGACTATAGGCATGAGCCACCATGCCCGGCTAATTTTTTCTCTATATTTTTAATTGTCCAGCTAGTTTCTTTTGATTTTTAGTAGAGATGGGGTCTCGCTCTTGCTCAGGCTGGCTTCGAACTTCGGACCTTGAGTGATCCTCCCACCTTGGCCTCCCAGAGTGCTAGGATTACAGGCATGAGACACCGCACCTGGCAGAAACCTAATTTTAAAATTGGCAAAGAAACATGCAAAAACATGTCACAAGAAAGGATAACCACATGGCCTTTATAAACATGAAAAGTTACTGGACTTCATTAACTAAAGGTAAACACTAATAAAGCCCATAATAAAATACTCTTATTTTTCTAAAATAGTCTACAGAATGATAAAATTTGATAATGACAAGTATTGGTAAGGTTTTGTATATAATTCATATCTAGACACAAGATTGTGTACAGATAGAGTACAGACCTGAAGATTATAAAAAAGACTGAAGAAGAATAAAGTCAAACTTGAAGACTATAAATGCTTTAAGATAGAAAATATGGACAATTAAATTTATAGCATACTTTTTAATAGCAGCAATGATAATACAATGTAGTTTCAAAGGCCGAGAGAAAATAGAAGTCAGCCTAAAATGTATTCCCACCTAAACTGTCATTCAGAATTAAAATAAGTACATTCGCAAACGATATCTGTTGATATTAAAATAATGAGGACAAAACTTTTTTAAAAAGAGTTTAAACTAAGAGTGAGATATAAAAGAGTTTGCATATTTAGAAACAAGTAAACATGCAGGTCAATATATAGTTATAAATAAGGATTGAAAGTATAAAATAAACACAAAAATAAGTTCTAATTTGTGATCTATAGAAACAAGATAGAAGATTTAAGAGAACAAATCTGCAGCCTGAAGAGGTCCATTAACATTTTAAATCCTCTCTGTTTCTTGTATTTTTCATGAGTATGAGTAGAGCTCTTGATTTGTTTTAAACTTTATGTTAAGCATTCATTCAAAATGCTAAGGATAATGATTAATAGTAGTAAATATACAAATCAATATTTTAAAATAAATAAATAAAGGGAAGAGGGAAATCATGGTATCCAGACATCTCAAACAAATTAACACAAGGAAAAAATGAAAAAAAAAATGAAGGGCAGGTCTTTACTGATCTAAGCTCCAGACCCTGCCCGGTTCCAAGCAAGGAAAGTCATCACATAATGATAAAAGGATCAACTCAATAAGAAGATATAACAATCATTAAAATACATGTATACAACATTAAAGCACCTATATATACAAGGCAAATGTTAACATATATGAAGGGAAAAACAGATAGCAATACAATGACAGTAGGGTTCTTTATACCCCACTTATCAATAAGGAAAAAAACAGACTTGAACTATACTATAGAATAAATGGACCAGAGAGAAATATATAGAACATTCCACCCAATAGCAGCTAAATACACATTCTTCTCCTGTGCACATGGAACATTCTCCCTGATAGATCATGTAATAAGTCACAAAACAGTCTTAACGCATTTAAGAAGATTGAAATCATCCCAAGTGTTGTTTTCAACCACAATGGAATAAGCTAAACAAGAATATTAAAATGAAAATGGAAAAATTCACAACTATGTAGAAATTAAAATTATAATCTTCAACAATCATTAGATCAAAGAAGAAATCATAACAAACAATCACAATGATCTTGAAGACAAACAAAAATATCAACACAAACAACAAAACTTGCTGGATGCACCAAAGCAGTACTAAGAGGGGTGTTTATAGACTTTGACTCCTACATTACAAAGTAGAAAGATCTTAAAAAAAAAAAAGAACAAATAAGCCAAGTTAGCAGAAGGAAGGAAGGAAGGAAATAAAGATTAGAGCAGAAATAAATGAATTAGAGAATAGAAAAACACTTGAGAAAAACAGTGAAATAAAATTTGATTCTTAGAAAAGATGAACAAAATTTATAAACTCTTAGACTAAGAACAAATGACTCAAATAAGTAAAATTAGAAATCAAAGAGGAATCATTACAACCAATGACACAAAAAATGTGAAAACACACACAAGGAACTGTTATGAACAATTGCATGTCCAAAAATTGAACAACCTAGAAGACATGAATAAATTCCTAGAAACAAACAACCTACTAAGAATCACTCAAGAAAAAACTAGTCTAAACATACTGAAAAGAAAGAGATTTAAGTAAGTAATCAAAATATCTGTACAAAGAAAATTATAAAACACTGGTGAAAGTAATTGAAGAGAAAACAAAAAAATGGAAGCATATCCCATGTACATGAATTGAAAGAATAAATATTGTTAAAATGTCCTTACTACTCAAAGTAATCTACAGATTCCATACAATCTCTATCAAAATACCAATGACATTCTTTGCAGAAATAATAAAAAAAAAATCATAGGTTTACATGAAACTCCAAAAGACACAGTGTAGCCAAAGCTATCCTGAGGAAAAAAATAAAAAAATAAAACTGGAGACATCACATTGCCTGACTTCAAATTATACTACAAAGGTAAAAATCAAAACAGCACAGTACTGGCATATTAATAGAAACATAGACTTGTGAAATAGAATAGAGAACTCAGAAATCAGTCCACACATTAACAGTCAACTCATTTTTCACAAAGGCATAAAGAACATGCATTGAGGAAAGGACAGTCTGTTCAATAAATGATGCCAGGAAAACTGTATACCTATATGTAGAAGAATCAGACTATACTCCTATAATGTCTCTTGACATATTAAAAAAATCAAAATGAATTAAAGAATGCAACATGTAAGACCTGAAACTATGAATCTACTAGAAGAAAACATTGAAGAAATGCTTGAGAAAATTAGTCTGGACAAAAATTTATTGAGTAATACCTCAAAAGCACAGGCAACTGAGACAAAAATTGACAAATGGATTACGTTAAAAAGCTTCTGCAAAGCAAAGCAAATGGCCAACAAAGTGAAGGGACAATCCAAAGAATGGGAGAAAATATTAATAAACTATGTACCTGACAATGGATTAATAAACAGAATATATAAGAAACTCAAACAACTTAGTTAAAAACCCCAAAATAATCCAATTAAAATATGTGAAAAATATCTGAATAAACATATTTCAAAAATAGACATACAAATGGCCAATGGGTATATGAAAAAATGCTCAACATCACTAATCATCAGAGAAATGGAAACTAAAACCACAATGAGATATCATCTCACCCCAGTTAAAATGGCTATTTTAAAAAAGACAGAAAATAACAAAAGTTGGCTAGGATGTGGAGAATGGGGAATGCTTGTACGTTCTTGGTGGAAACAAAAATTAGCATAGCCATTACGAGAAACAGTATGGAGGTTTCTAAAAAATCTAAAAATAGAACTACCATGTAATTCAGCAACAAATCTGCTGGGCATATATCCAAAAGGAAGGAAATCAGTATATCAAAGAGATTTGCATTCCCATGTTTATTGAAGCATTATTCACAATACCAAGATATGGAATCAACCTATTAATAAGTGAACAGGTAAAGAAAATGTGGTACATATACACAATGGAATATTATTCAGCCATAAAAATTTTGAAATCTTGTCACTTGCAGCAACATAGATGGAACTGGAGGAAATTATGTTAAGTGAAATAAACCAGGCACAGAAAGATAAGTATTTAATATTCTTACTCATATGTAGAAGCCAAAAAACAAAACTGGTCTCAGGCCAGGTACAGTGTCTCATGCCTATAATTCTAGTACTTTGGGAGGTCCAGGTGGGAGGATCACTGGTGGCCAGTAGTTCAACACCAGCCTGAGCAACATAGCATGACCTTGTCTCTACAAAAATTAGAAAAATTAGCCAAGCATTGTAGCATGTGCCTGTATTACTAGCTACTTGGGAGGCTGTGATAGGGGGATTACTTGAGCCCAGGAGTTTAAAGTTTGCAGTGAACTATGTGATGCCACTGTATGCTAGCCTGGGAAACAGAGCAATACTCTTGTCTCAAAAAATAAAAATAAAAATATTGATCTCATGGGGGTAGTGAACAGAATGTTGTTTTCCAGAGGGTGGGAAGGGTAGCTGGAAGGGGAAATGAGTAGGGTTTGGTTAACAGGTACAAAAATACAGTTAGATAGAAAGAATAAGTTCTAGGTTTTGATAATGTAAGAGGTTTATAGTTAACAATAACTTATTGTATGTTTCAATATAGCTAGAAGAGAATATTTAGAATGTTTCCAACACAAATAAATGATAAATATTTCAGGTTATGGATATCATATTACCCATATTTGATCATTATACATTGTATATTTGTTTCAAATATCACATGCACCCCATAAATATGCACTACTATTGTTTCCATAAAATTAGAAATAAGTAAGAAAAAACCAAAATCACACACTGAACTGACTTCCATTAAAGCAGTTATCAAATTCATTATAATAAAAAAACCTTCCAATAAACAAAACACTGGACCAGATAACTTCACAAGTGAATTCTATCTAAGATTTAAGCAAAAATTAATACCAATTCTTTTGAAATTCTTCCAAAAATTAGAAAAGCAGATGCTTCCAAACTCTTTTTATAAGGCCAATATTTTTGTGCTACCAAGCCCAAAGAATTCATAAGAAAAACATTACAATCTGATATCCTTGATGAACATGGATGCAAAAATCCTCAACCAAAATCAATCACTGTGATTTACCACATTAACAACGTATAAGATAAAAAACCATATCGTCACCTCAAAAGATGCAGTAGCTTTAGGAAAAGCTCATCCCCCTTTCATGATAAAAATTTGTCAATAAATTTGGTGTGGAAGAAACTTATCTCAATGCAATAAAAGTCATACGTGAAAAGTGCACACAGGTAATAAATTTATTGAAAACTGAAAGCTTTCTTCTAATATCAGGGAAAAGACAAGGATGCCCACTTTTCCCATTTTTATTCAACATAGTGTTTGATGTCCCAGCCAGCGCAATTAGGAAAAGAAATAAAAATCATCTAGGTTGAATAGGAAAAAGTAAAATTATCTTCATAGGCGACATGAGCATATATGTAGAAAACACTGAAGACTCCATAAAAAACTGTTAAAATTAATAATTTAAGCAAAGTTTTCAGATTCAAAATCAATATATGAAAATATTTGCATTTATATACACTAACAATAAATTATCTGAAAATGAAATTAATAAATTCTCATTCACAATAGTGTCAAAAGGGATAAAATAAATAAAAATAAGTTACAGTATGTCAAAAATCTTTAAACTGAAAACTATAAACCATGGATAAAATAATTAAATCAGACACAAATAAATGAAAATATATATCAAGTTCATGGATTAGGGGATTTAGTATTATTTAAATGTCAATATTACTCAAAGTGATCTATAAATTCAATGCAATTCTATCAAAATACCAATGGCATTTTTTACACATACAGAAAAAAATCTGAAAATTTATATGGAATCACAAAAGGCCCCAAATAATCAAAGCAATTTTGAGCAAGAAATCACTTCCTGATTTCAAAATATATTACAAAGCTACAGGAATCAAAACAGTATACTGCTGACATAAGGACAGATATATAGATGAATGGACTGGAATAGAAAGCCCAGAAGTAAACTCATGCATATATGGTTAACTGATCTTTGACAAGGTCACCAAAGGTACAGTCATGGGGAAAGGATAGTCTCTCCAATAGATATTGTCAGAAAAACTGGATATCCACATGAAAAAAATATCCTGGAGGATATTATGCTAAGTGAAATAAACCAAACACTGAAAGACAAATACCACATAATACCACTTATATGATGAATTTAAAACAATCATACTTTTAGAAGCAGAGAGTGGAATGGCGGTTGCCAGGAGTTGAGGAAGGGGGAAATGGTAGATATTAGATACAATGTTTTGGCTATTCAAGATAAGTAAATTCTAGATACCTGCTGTATAGTATAGTGCTTATAGCTAACAATGTAGTGTATACTGAAAAATTTGCTATGAGGGTAGATCTTATGTTAAGTGTACTTATCACAAATAATAATAATGGTGGCAATAAACAAGAATAGGAGGAAAGTTTGGGAGGTGATGGAAAGGTTTATGGAATAGATTGTGGTGATGGTTTTACTGGTGTATATTCATCTCCAAACTCATCAAGTTGTAAGCAATGTTTGTGTACAGCCTTTTGTATGTCAAAAATTAAATCACAAAAATTAAAAATAATTGAAAATAAAATAAAATGGATAATAATTATTCCAGTAAATAAAGTATTTTATTGATGAAGGCATTTAAAAAAATTGGGGCAGAAAACACTATAAAAATTTAGGATAAATGAAAAATAAGTTAATAAAAATAAATACAACTGTAAATAATAAATGTAAACATACTAAATATAGTAGTCAAAAGAGATGGTTTAAAGTCTTGCATAACATTTTCAGAATCGTCAGAAAGATTCTGAGGCACAAGACTATTCCCTAATAAAGTGGGCCACCAATTATTATTTTAAAAGTGTCTAGAAGGGTATAATAATGCTAAAATGATATACATACAAAAATATGGGCATGGTTTTGTATAGTTAAATATTTGATGCCAAAATGCATAAAATTCTGTACAAGAATATGTTTCTAAATTTAGTTAACGGTATTTAATGCAAAATGATTTTTGGAATGTTTATAGGAAACTATAATATCTTTATATTGAACTTGTTAATTTATAAATACAGTGTTGTTTGAATATTTAAGTAAACTTATTAAATTTGTTCTAATGTTTTGATATATAGTAAATAATATTTCTAAGCAAGATCTTTGAATAATATAAATTAACTCAAATTGGACAGAATAAAATATCCTAAAATAAGCATTCTACATATACTTGTAATCAACAAAATTTTTAAAACATTTTTACCTGCATATACAAATTAAATATATTTAATTTTCATTTTAGGCATATCACAAGCATAACAGAGAAAACTCACAACTCTAACAAGAAAATTTCTCCCAGAAGTTTTAAAAGAATTTTCGTAACGACAAACTTATAAATATATAAATTAAATACCCTTATATACTTTAATACTGGGTACAAAAAATCAAATCATCTTAGACATTTTAGCTCAAAATAAATTATCAAATAGAATATTCACATTCTTCTAAATATCACAAGCACTTTCATAAAAAATCCTGATTGTTCTAAACTTAATAATAATAATTAGTGATTTATACTTGACTCCATTCATTATGTCTTAACTTAATTATCTCTTAACTTACTCACTAAAGGGCATGCTGGGGTTACTTGGTGGAAAATTAAAAACCATTGTACTGTTTGCTGTAGTAATTTGCTGCAATTATTGATACGATTGATTTATCATTCACACATCTGAAATCACTTTACACGAACTTATTCTATGTCACGGGTTCCACCCAGGTAATGATTAGACAGCCAGGACCATATTTAAATCTGCCTGATTTGGTAGATGGAATTTCCCACTCTTTTCTATTTACTGCCTGATTGGATTCTGCTTTGTTCTCATGATCTTCTCTGGGCAAAGTTATAAAGTATTTTGATGTCTTCTCCTCTGGCTTGGCCACAATTTTAAAGATATTTTATGTCAACCATTGGATTTCAAAATTCTTCCTGTCTTCACATACATTTGTCTTCTGTAGCTATAATTCTCATGACAGACTAATGATATTTTAGAAACGATGAAGGAAGGAATTTTATGAGTAGCAGGAAAAAAGGAGTGGTGTTTGTTTATTTTTTTCATCTATTATTGACTTTCTTTTCAACCTGATATATTTATTAAGATGGTTTTCAAGTCCTCTTCTCATTGGATAATAGCAAGTTCAACAAGTTATTCATATAGCAAAATTAAATCTCAGCTATTATTTGATACTTAGACAATATCAATGCCAAATTTCAACTGAGTATATAAAGTTACAATGCAGAATCCTGGGAGGGACTAGGGTTTTAGTGTTAGACTTATTGCCAGACTCATTACTAATCTGACTCTATTAATTATCACCTGTATGACTTCAAATATGTAACTTAATTTTTAGATATCAGTTTCCACATAATTATATCTGAGATAATTATATGTACCACACTGATTTTTTGTGAAAATAGAATTAGCTCACATTTCTGAAGTACATTTTAAAGTCCCTGACCCATAGATAATTGTTATTAAATTATAGTTGCAATTATTTAATCTATCAAAATAATTTTCTTCATGGAAGAGTAGATTGGTTCATGACTAATATTAAATGTATTATAGTTTCTAAAATAGACTTTACTTTTAAGCTCACTAGTGCAAAGAATTTAATTTTTAATTTGCCATCTTTCATGCAGATGACAAGAACTATGAAGGGTCCGAGGTTTTATACTACGGGTGAGCTCAATGTTAGCCTGTCACAAGTTCATGGATTCTACAAAAGACACAAGACTCCTGTATAAGAGACAAAGGGCAGTGTATTAGTCACAGCAACCACAGTAGTCAACATTACATCATTTACACCAGTTCCCTAAGCCCTGCTTTCTAGATGGTGATATGACTAAGTCCAAGTGATGCTTGCTTATACAATGGGTTATGTTAAAGGCGAAACTCTGACCTTAGGAAACTCCCAATCATTTTTAAGGAGGCTACTAGGAAACCCACCCAACCTTTGCACTTTATTGTCATTAGTAATATGAACAGCAAAGCAATATGCTCTCTGCTCTGGAAAAAGACACAGTAACTTCGAAGTCTGTTTATAACCATCTTTGTAAGAGAATAATAATAATAATAATAATACCATGTGAATGCCTTTGCTCAGAACACATAGAAACAGGCAAAAAACTCCAGGACAGTGTGTCCCACAAACAGAATAATGAAAACTTGGGCCCTTCTAATATAGCTTAATCACAATCCAAATTCATAATAATTTGAAAGTAAAGTGCTAAATTTCACTTAAATAACATACTCATAGTCATGGTAAAGAAGATCATTTATTGAGAACGTCTTCATGGTATTTCAGAGAGGGAAGGAAAAAATTGAGATATTTATGAGGTTTTCGGGATACAATTTAAAGCATGAATTTTAATTCAAAGGCTTGATTAGTATTAGGTCATGATATAATTGCTTATAATTGTTAGAGCAAGGTTAGATATTTAAGAAAAAGATTCTATGTGAGTGCTATCTACTGAAAATGTAGCAGTCTGATGTTCATCTACATGAGTTTTTTTGTGGTTCCTGAGATGAATTTTGCATTTTTTTTTTTATCTTACTGGGCAAGGGTTTTCTGAAGCAGCAAAAGTAAGTTTAAGATTAGTGGAGTCATGCTATGATAAGATGGACATCAAGCTCTATGGATATGTATGATTTTGGTTCTCAAAGGCCAAATGACTTTCAGCTAAAGCCTATCATTACTTATATATGAAATGGAACTGGTGATAGGGAAGGGGGAGGGTCCTAATCATTTTTAGTAAACTAGTTTTACATCTTGAGAACAAGGATTCAAAAAACAGTAACACAAAAAATGTACCAAATAAGGATATAAAAATTTGACCATGCTTTGCAGGCACATGACTTATTTATGATAAATAAAAATATTTGTAGTGAGAAATAAACAAGGAAGAAACATTAAAACACAGAAAAAAATGTTTGCAAAGTACTAGGAATGAGCATAAAGATGAACTCCTATTAATACAAAAAAGATATCTTTCTCATTCTTGAATTGAGAGCAATGAAGAAAAATAATTCCAATCATAAAGCCTACTCTTCTAAGTATATATACATATGTATTCTTTTATACAAAATACTTGATTGAGTAGTGTTTTAAAAATAATCACAATGATTTACAATTTACAACTGGCTGAGAATTCATGTCTCTCCAGCTATTCTTATTTTTCTTTCTTTCTTTTTTTTCTTTTTTTATAGTTCTAATTTTTCCCAACTCAAAAGTGGCTTAAATCCCCATAGACAAGGGGATTTATAAGCAAAGAGGGCCATCAAGATTAGGATGGAGTTCAAGAGAAGCAATAAAAGAGAAACCACTTGAGAAAACAAAAGTTATTTTATGTTCCAATAAGAATTCCCTAAGCCTATCATTCTCAAAGCAAGCTGTCTACAAAATAAACTATTTCTTGAAAATAAACTGTCAGATTTGAAAAACATTTTTGTGGCATATGAGAAAATTAGAGGTTTATAATCAATTGACTTCCATTTCCCAGGGATAATTATTTACATGTGAGAAAAAAGTGGCAATAATAGGTGTAAAATCAAAACATTTATTGCTATTTTATTTCAAACAGAGAATTGGCATCTGCTCATATAGTTTGATGAGCTGCTTTTTTCTTGCATTCTGGCTTGTATATCAATTTCTGCATTGGAGATTTGCAGTTGGTGCATTACTGGGAAACTCATTATTGTAGCACACCAACAATCTATCCTCCAAACTCACCCATATCTGTAATAAAGATGACGTTTAATCTTCATCATTCTGACTCTGTTGTTTATCAAAAATTGTTTCTATATTTGGACATGGTAAATAGTACAGCAACATCTAACAATGAGGACACAAGAGATTAGAGAGAAAAATGCAATGACTCTTTCAGAGGGAACTGAGATCCAGTGAAAATTGAAACGTGACCTCTTAAAGTAGTAGATTGAGAGGCAGTAACAACAGCAACTGAAGAACCATCATTTAAATATTGTAACCTCTGTATTGAGTTGGCAGAGGAAATCTGGACAGACATAATAGTGGATGACTCGAGAGATCAATGTAAAAACTTAAAAATTATTGTGTGACATTCTAAGTGAACATTTATTCTTGTTAGAAACACATTACTTTGTTTCCTTATGAAATATCTGATAAATTAATGCAATTTAACTTCTAAGGGAAGACACAGCCAAGAGACAACACATTAAATATTCCTTAGCCTAAGGTCCACCCTGAAAATAAAACCTGAGTCAAAGCTTGTGTGAGGCCAGACTATTTCTGAATGTGATCCCAGGTAGAAGATAGAATGCAAGGCAGGGAGAATGAAATAGGGAAAGATGGAAAGCCAAAGCAAGAATGTGTTATTAAATTGGATGCCTTCCAAGCATCTGATTAGTTCCCACTTGGACCTTTAGAACAGTCTTATACAATGTACCACAGAATTATCCATCCAAAGAAAAAACAAGGAAATATTTGTCAAATACCCTTTGTCCCCATTGGCCCAGGGTGGCCCTGTTGACACTGATTCCTTATACTTCCAGATTGCCAACGCAGTCTGATTGACTAGCATTCCCTACATAGGTCTTAGAGAAGCCCCAGGGCAGAAATCACCTTATAAGATCCCTAGCCTGAAACAAGGTGTTATAAGATTATATGTATAGGCCAGGCCCTGTGACTCACACCTGCAATCCTAGTACTCTGGAATGCTGAGGCAGAAGGATCGCTTGAGCTCTGGAATTTGAGACCAGCCTGAACAAGAGCAAGACCCTGTCTTTACTAAAAATTGAAAAATTAGCTGGGTGTCATGGCATGTGCCTGTAGTCCCAGCTACTCTGCAGGCTAAGGCAGGACAATTGCTTGAGCCCAGAAGTTTGAGGTTGCTGTGAACTAGGCTGATGCCACAGCTCTCTACTCAGGGCAGCAGAGTGAGACAGAGAACATTCTATGTGCTAAGAAGAAGAATATGTAGGCTGCAGTTATTTTAAATGACATGTTTTCTAAATCTATTAAACGCATTTTATCTATAGTGTAGATTAAATGTGATATTTCTTTTTTGACCTTCTCTCTAGATGATATGATATGTCCAATGCTGACAGTGGGGTTTTGAAGTCCCCAATATTATAGTATTGGGGTCCATCTCACTCATTAAGTCTAATATTTACTTTACGTAGTTGGGTGCTCTGGTGTTGAGTGCATATATATTTATAACTGTTATAATCTCTTCCTGAAATGACCCCTTTATCATTATGTAATGACCTTCTTTGTCTCTTCTTACAGTGTTTGACTTGAAATCCACTTTATCTGATACAAGTGTAGGTACTCTAGCTCTCTTTGAGATTCCATGAGCATGGAATATCTTTCTCTCTCCCTTCATTTTAAGTCTATGTTTGTCCTTATGGGTGAAGTGAATTCCTTATGGGCAACATATAGTTTGCCCTTATGTTTTGATATCTAGTCAGTCACTCTATATCTTTTAATTGAAGTATTTAATCCATTTACATTCAATGTTATTATTGATAGGTAAGGACTTACAACAGACATTTTGTTATTTCTTTTCTGTTTGGTAGAATAATAGGGCAACTATAGTTAATATTAATTTGTTGTATATTTTGAAATAGCTAGAAGAGAAGATTTGGAATATTCCCAACACAAATAAATGATAAATGTTTAAGGTGATAGATATCCCAGTTACCCAGATGTGACCATTATACATTATATGCTTGAATCAAAATATAGCATGGACCCGATAAATATGCACAGCTATCATGTGTCTATAAAAATTAAAAAATAAAAATAACTTAAAAAGAGAAAAAAACAACATTGTACATAAAAAACAGATGAGAATTTGGAATTATTTTATTTGTACTTTTGCCTCAAAACCATCATACATATTGGTCACAATTGTAGTGTTGTATCCTTGACCATTGTGCAGTTGTTTCAATATTTTGTCTAGAAGTTCAGTAGCATCTTTCTAAGAAATAGAAGAATAGCTCAAAATTAATTATTGCATTTCATATTAACTATCTTCAAAGTTTTTTTATTTTTTGTTTTTTTAACTTATTCAAGATATTATAGGGTTCAAACATTTTGGTTACATGTAATGCTGTTTGCCCCACCCAAGCCAGAGTATCTTCAATGTTGATGTATCTGATCAACTTGTGTATGTAATAAGAGTGTAAGGTTTGGAGAATGTCATTAAGAATTTCAAACAATTTTACATTAATAGTATCTTTAATTATCTGTTTTTCAACATAATGTCACAGAAGATGAATGCTATTATTTATATAGATCTCTCTTCAAGAAAAAATAACATACTAACTCTTACAAAATATTCTTTCAAATTTCAATAATGATTTAAAAGAAATTACTTCCATTTCAGTATAATGTCCTTTATTTACTGATAAGGAAGAGCTTTTGAGATTAGAGAAAGGAAGATTTTGTTTGGTCGAAAGTATAATTAAATCCAAAATATGACATGA
Organism: Cheirogaleus medius; assembly: GCA_008086735.1. NCBI lineage: Eukaryota > Metazoa > Chordata > Mammalia > Primates > Cheirogaleidae > Cheirogaleus > Cheirogaleus medius. Next base: position 8,468,531 of record VBSM01003169.1, on the reverse strand, counting down.
AAGTCATTTTTATTTACCCATTTATACTTTATATATACACATATAAAATGAAAAATGTAATGTCAATTTTCAGTTCAAATACAGAACTGATTATTAGTTCTGTTGCCAAAACTTTCTATTTTATAAGAAGAGAGCTATCACTCAAATATTTCTAACTCAGGGATTATAGGTTATTCCTTTCAACTGGTTTAAAGTCATGTATAAAGCTGAGGAGTCCAGCTTTTGTCTCACTATCTGCAAAGAGATAAAAGAAACAATTCCTTAATTGAAAAAATAAAAAAGTCATGTAAATTCTCTACACTTTTTCACCATATGGTAAATATTATACAACCATAAAGTTTAGAAGACTTGACTTTCTTCATGGTACTTTTCTCATTCTTACTCAACTGCATGTCAATGTTCATTATGAAGTGGTTCACTTCTCCTTTTAACGAGATTTACTTTCAATCACTTAGAGCCACTATTGATCAAGTAGTGGCATTATGATATCTTATAGGATATGAAGTATGAAATGTCTGATGTCCTTAAGTACTAAATTTGACAGTTGATATCTCTTACATTTCACTTTGACATTTCTTGTTTTATTTTTATTCTTTCAAATGCATGGTTTGGCTTGTGATTATCTTGCAAATTTTTTTTAGAACAATTTGTGAGAAACCACGGATAAGTCAAAGATTCACGTTTTTCAAATATGAGTTCCATCGTGGAACTGATGCAGGGCAGACGGCTCGTAATATCAACAAAGTGTTTGGGAAGGCTGTGGGTAATGAGCACACAGTGTGCCGATGATTTGAGAAGTTCTGTTCTGGTGATTTTAATCTTAAAAAGGAGCCACGTGGGGGTCCTGACACCAAGGTAGATAATGATGAGCTGAAAGCTATAGTGAAAGTGAATCCATCTCAAAACTACACGTGAATTAGCAGCGAGCTTTGACGTTATTATTCCAACAATAGTGGACCATTTGAAACAAATGGGCAAGTTAAGGAAGCTGGATAGATGGATACCGCATGAATTGGAGCATTAGAAGAGAAATCTTCTTTGAAGCTAGCCTATCTTTGCTGTCAGGATGTAAAGGCGAACTGCTTCTACTACATATTGTTACATGTGATGAAAAATGGATTGTTTTTGACAATTGCAATCATTTAGCACAAAGGTTGGACAAACGTGAAGTACTGAAACACAGTCGAAAACTAAACATTTATCAAAAATAGCTAATGGTCTCTGTTTGATGGTCTAGTGCCAGTATTAACCACAACAACTTCATGAAATCTGGTCAATCAATTCCAGCAGATATCTACTGTAACCAATTGGATAAAATGATGAGGATGCTTGCGATTAAGCAGCCAAGATTGGTCAATAGAGACAGGTCAATCCTCTTGTTGCACAAACAGCGCTGTGCAAACTACAGCAGCTGGATTTGGAAACTGTCATACACTGTATTTGCCAGACCTTGCACCAACTGACCACCACTTCTTCCAGTCTTTGGATACTTCTTGCAAGGAAAAATATCTAATTCTAAACAAGCTGTGGAGAACACCTTTCGTGATTTCATCACCACTCACTCTCCAGCTTCTTTGCTACTGTCATAAACAAGGTACTGTTAAGATGGCAAAACCATGTCGGTAGTTTAGGCACATACTTTGATTAATTGTACTGCTTCTTGTTTGAAATATAATAAGCTATACTTTTAATTCACCATCGGACATTTCACATTTAATGAAATGACCTTATATAATTTAATTTATCATGTCTTTATTAAGGTCTTGGTCTTGGTAGTTGCAAGTGTCATTTTCTTCTATTTTGTTATTATTTTAATATTTTTTGGTTCTTGATAACCCTACTTTTTAACATTATCAGGACTTAGAGAAAATCCTTGTCATCTATCTTTCACTTGTATCATTTAAATCTTGTCTTGTTTCTTATATTGATAACTTGGATGTGCAAGCTTGAATTTCCTACAAATCTTTATGAACTATATACATTATTATATTTTGAAAATATTACACCTTCCAAAATAAATTCAGTCTATAATTCCATTATCTACATTTTTTGCTTTTTTTTCTTTATTAAACTGCACTGTAATGGCATTGTTTCATATTGATAAGGATATCTCACTTCACAATTCTTTACAAAGTTTAGAATTATAAACCAGTAATTCAGGCTCCTCCAAATTCCTGCAGGAAAAAAGCACAACTATGTAATCAACAGTTTTATGGCTAGCGAACATCATAAACTTTGATCTTTTGGTTACAGTCTGATATAATAACATTTCAATTATTTAATAAGTACATTTATTAATACAGAATCATAAAATGTTCAATTTGGGTAACTACAATACTGAATTGCTCTACTGGTGTAACATTTTATTTTCATGATTTATTTACCTTTTGAAAACAAAGTAAACAATAACGTAAAATAAAAGTCTAACTTTAAATATATCATTTAAATACTAACATTGTATATGTGAATTAATTTGAACTCATCAAACAAAAACTGTACACTTCAGAATTCACACATTATTTCACTCTTAAGTTTTAAGATACAATCAAAATTTCCAGTGGTTACATATAATGAAATTATTGACATAATTCAAGTTCTATTTCTTTATCTATACAACTACATTATCATTTTTTGTTTTGTTTCTACCATTGAAAAATAGTAATATGTAGTACCACCTTGGTTGAGACCTATACTGTACCAGAGGGGAATTCAAATCATTACAATCCATTACAAACTTACTTTAAATAAAAATGATTATCTGAGTCCACTTGTGTCAGAGGCTTACCCTGTAGCTGGCAGTTCTCTGAATTAACTTCCATGTAGTATACAATATTTAATAATAAAAAATATGCAAAATTGAAGTCACACATGCATAATTTTAAACTTAACTGCACTACAAAATTTTGTTGAACTTAGACTAGTAAAAATTTTTCCCAGAGTATTTTTATTATCAACATTGTTTACCACAGAGGCTGAACTAGTTTGCAGTCCCACCAGCAATGTAGGAGTGTTCC
>VBSM01003169.1:8409471-8455296 GCA_008086735.1 Cheirogaleus medius | reverse complement strand
TGGCTGTGCAGAAGCTTTTTAATTTGATCAGATCCCATTTGTTTATTTTATTTTTTTTTTGCTGCAGTGATTACTTTGGGGGTCTTCTTTAAGAATTCTTTGCCTAGGCCAATATCTGAAAGGGTTTTCCCAACATCTTCTTCTAGGATTCTTAAGTTTTCATGCCTTAGGTTTAAGTCTGTTATCCATCTTGAGTGGATTTTTGTGTTGATGTCTAGTTTTATTTCATTGTGATCAGAAAAAATACTTGATATGATTTCAGGGTTTGGAATTTTTGAAACTTATTTTATTGCCTAACTTATGGTCTTTCTTGAGAATATTCCATACGCTGAATAGAGGAATGTGCTTTCCGTAGTTGTTAGATTACATGTTCTGTAAATGTCTTTTCGGTCTATTTGGTCTATAGTGCAGTTTAAGTATGATGTCTCTTTCTTGATTTCTGTCTAGAAGATCTTTTCAAAGCTTAAAGTGGGGTGTTGAAGTTTCCAGCTACTATTTTATTGGAGTCTCTCTGTCTCTTTATTTCTAATAATATTTACATTACATATTTAGGTGCTCCTGCATAGTGTGCATGTATATTTATAATTTTATATCCGCCAGTTGAATTGACTCATTTATCATTCCAAAATGACCTTTTTGGTCTCCTTTTACAGTTTTTGTCTTGAAATCTATTTTATCTGATATAAGTATAGTTATTCCTTCTCTTTCTGTGGTTGCCATTTGACTGGAATATTTTTTCCATCCATTTATTTTCAGTAAATGTGTATCTTTATAGGTGAAGTAAGTTTCTTGTTGGCAGCATATAGTTCAGTCTTGTTTTTATTATCTATTTAGCCATTCTGTCAATTTTGGCTAGAGAATTTATTCCATTTACATTCAATGTTATTTGTGATAGGTAAGTACTTACTACTACAATTTTGTTATTAGTTTTCTGGTTGTTTTGTCAGCCCTCTCTTTCTTTTTGTCTTCCTTCCTGTTTTCCTTTTCTGTAAAAGTGATTTTCTCTATTAGTATATCTTAATCTTTTGCTTTTTATTGTTTGTGTATTTGTTATAGGTTTTTATTTTGTAGTTACTATGAGGCTTAAAAGTAACATCTTATAAACAATGATTTTAAACAGATAACTTTGATTAAAAAGAAAAGTTTAAAATAAGGAAATAAACAAGCAAAGAGAATACTAAAATCTCTACATTTTAACTAACTCTACCCCCACACACACTTTTTGACCTTTTGCTGTATTTATATATTTTTTATTGTCTAACCCTTTAAAAAGTTGTTTTAGTTATTAATTTTGATAGATTTGCCCTTTAGTCTTCCCACTAAAGATATGATGGGTTTACACACTACAATTACAGTGATAGGCTATACTGTATTTGTCTGTGTACTTATTGTTACCAGAGAGTTTTATGCCTTCAAGTGATTTCTTGTTGTTCATGAATGTCATTTTCTTTCACATTGATGAACTTTCTTTAGCATTTTTTAAAGACAGATCTGGTGTTGATAATATCCCTCATTGTTTGTTTATCTGAGAAAGTCTTGAAAGTCTTTATTTCTCCAACATATCTGAAGAATAATTTTGCTGGATATAATATTCTAATTTGGATTTCTTTTTCCTTCAGGACTTTGTATATGTAATGCCACTCTCTCTTAGCCTGTAAGGTTTCCACTGAGAAGTCTGCTGCTACATGTATCAGGAGTCTTTTATATGTTATTTGCTTTTCTCTTGCTGCTTTTAGTATTCTTTCCTTTTCAATAACCTTTGAGTTGTTGATTATTATATGCTTTGAGGAAGTCTTATTTAGGTTGAATCTGCTTGGTATTTTATGACCTTCTACCTGAATAATTATATCTTGCTCTATGTTTGGAATGTTTTCTGTTATTATTTCTTTGAATAAATGTTTGAACTTGATCTCTTTACTTCCTCTTTAAGGCCAATAACTCTTAGATTTGCCATTTTTGAGGCAGTTTTCTTGATCTTGTAGGCATGCTTCATTCTTATCATTCTTTTTTTTTCTTTTTTTCCTTTGCATATTTTCATATAGCCTCTCTTCAAACTCACTACATATTTCTTCTGCTTGATAAATTCTGCTGTTGAGAAACTCTGATTCATTTTTCAGTTTGTCAATTAAATTTTTAAGCTCCAGAATTTCTGCCTGATTTTAAAAAAATTTTGATCTTTTTGTTAAATTTCTCTTATAGAATACTCAATTCTTTCTCTGTGTTATCTTGAAGTTTGTTGATCTTCATCAAGACAGCTATTTTAAATTCTCTGTCTGAAAAGTCAACATCTCTGCCACTCCAGGATTGTTCACTGATGCCTTATTTGGTTCATTTGTTTTGGTCATCTTTCCCTGGATGTTGTTAATGTTTTTTCAATGTTTCTTGATTTCTGGACATTGAAGAGTTAGATATTTATTCCAGTCTTCATAGTTTGGTCTTGCTTTTATCGATCCTTCTTGAGAGGGCTTTCCAGGTATTCAAAGGGGATTGAAGGTTGCGATCTAAGTATGTGGTCATTTCAGCTTTTTCAGTACTAGGGGATACACCAAGCCCAGGAACACCACAATTCTTATAGACTGCTATATATACTGCCTTGGTTGCCTTGGGTGAGATAAGGTAGAATTCCCTGGGTTACCAGGCAAAGTCACTCATTCTCATCTCTCTATTTTCCACCATTAGAAGTAGTATATCTCTGTGCTGGCCTGCCTGAATCTGGCTAGTGGTGACATGAGCACTCTCACGGCCACTACAGCTGGCACTGTGTTGGGTCACAACTGAAGTCTTGCAGACCAGCACACTACTGGGTCATGCCCAAAGCCCATGGTGACTACTGTCTGGCTACTACTGATGTGTGTTCAAGGCCCAGGCAAACTTTAGTCAGCAGGTGGTAAATCCTGCTGGGACTGGTTCCTTTACATTAGGGCCACAGATTCCCTTCTGGTCCAGGATGGGTCTAGAAAAACTATCCATAAGCTAAGGTCTGGAATTGGGGGCTTCATAAATCTGCTTGGTGCTTTATTTCTCTGTAGCTAAGCTGGTGTCCCAAGTTATAAGACAGAATCCTTTGTACGTTTTCCTCTCCTTTCTGAAGCAGAAGTCTCTTCTGGGGTTGCCTAGGGTCAGGGGAGGGTTGAGGCAACCACTCCCAAGGCCACCACAACTGGTATTGTACTGGTTCTCATGCACCCCAAGTACAGCATCAGGGTTTGCTCAAAGACTGTAGACTTTTTGACTTGGCTGCCACTCAGAGTTATTCTGGGCACCAGGCCACTTTAGTTAGCTGGTAGTAGAGCCAGCTCAGACTCAGGTTCTTCCCACTGGCACAGAGAATTCCCCTCTGGTCTAGGGATGGTCTAAATTCTCCTTCTCTGGGTGCCAGCAGAATTCTACCCTCTGTTGTGTTCCACTGTGACAAAGTAGTACTGAGTGCCAATGCAGTCTCACACTTACCTATTCTCCCTCCACAAAACACACAGATCCTACCTATTGTGCTGCCAAGCAATGGGGGGATGCATTGTGTAGACAATGCAAAACAATCTCCCCTACTCTCTTTAATGGCTCTGTCCTTGATATTATGTTAAATCCAGGTATTATGATTACTCACTTGATTTTTTAGTTCTTATGAAGGTGCTTTCTTACATGGGGAGTTGTTCGATTTGGCATTCCTGCATGGAGACAATTGTTGAGGGTTCTATTTAGACATCTTGCTCCATCTCCTTCCTCTACTAATATTTTTAAAGGACAAAAACATGTGGACTTAAAATGACCTTCTTTGGAACTTTAGGAAGTTATATACCTTAGTTCTACAGTTTATTAATTAATAAATCACTAAAATTAATTAAATCCTTTCAAGTTACCATGGCTTATCTTGTTGAATTCCAAAGAGTAGCTTATAACTTGGTAATATATGACTAAATGTGAAACATTTTCCAAGTTTCAAGTGGATAATGAGGAAAGAGAAGATATTTAGAGTCTTTTATATATCCCTTGGTATTTTATTTGAAGAAATAATTAGTTCAATATTCACTTAATGTCCAGAACTTAAAATACTTTGATCATTCTTGGATTTAATGAGAACTCATTTGGCTGTACTGCATTCAACTATATTATGAAGTGGAATATCTTTAAATTTCTAATTAGACAATAGTACAGATAATTACCCTTTAAAAGCTTATGTGAATACAGAATATGAATACTTGATTTCCTTTCCTAAGTATTCAAATCAAATTTTATTATATTTATAATAGTCATTTATAAATAAATTAGACATAGCATTTTTTCAATCTAAATGTTATATCTGTCCTAGTTTATGTTTATTATACATGAGACTGCCTTTTTAAAATGTAAATATTTAACTTAATATCCAAAGAAACATGTTTTGGATGCCATTTTCTCAGTGTAGAAAGAAACTAAGATTTCTTAGTTTAAGAATATTAAAGGAAATAATATAATTTTAAAAATGATAATTGTTCCAGAAAAGACTTTTCTCTCTGATAACATTTTACTTTATACTAATTTTATAAAAACTGATATCAATAGTTTCAACCAGCATAGTGGCACATACTTATAATTTGTACTCAGGAGGCTGAGTTAGGAGGATTGCCTGAGTCTGGGAGTTTGAGACCAGCCTAAATAACATAGTGAGATCTGCCTCTAAGAAAAATGGAAAAAAAATAGCCAAGCATGATGACACATACCTGTAGTCCCAGCTACTCTGCAGGCTGAGGTGGGAGGATCACTTGAGCCTAAGAGGTCAAAGCTGCAGTGAGCTATGATAGTGCCACTGCACTCCAGCCTGGGCAATAAAGTCAGACCTCATCTTTAAAAGTAATAGCTTTATAGTTTCATATTTGTTAGTGAGAAATTGATGAATTTCTACCATGAACAGAATACTATATAAAGATCAAGGAGATGACATTGAATATTATCACTTAAATCTGAAGCATGTGCCCTGATGAATTACGTAGTTGTCAAATAAGTTTGTAACGTGGAGAGCTGAAAACTTAGGCCTAAAGAAGGAAGAGATGAATATACTAACTTGAAACTGGGAGAAGATACGTATAATGAGTTGAGGATAATTTGTTAATTATAGAAACAAGAAAAATGAAGGACAAGCAAAGAAGTGTTGGTATGGGGGGAAAAGAGTTTTACATGGAGTTGAGGGCTGGGCATGGTGGCTCACACTTGTAGTCCTAGCACTTTGGGAGACAGAGGTGGCAGGATCACTTGAAGCCAAGAGTTGGGAGATACAGAGTCGATTAATAGTGTGAAGCAATATTAAGAAGAATTTGAAACAAGGAAAGACTTTTGGATATTGTCAGTGGATGGTCAATAATGAGACATTGTAATTATGACCCTTGAGCACTGAAAAATTAGGTTGCAGAAGATAGAAGGTCTTAGATTATTTTTTCTTTTTTTATTTCAGGATATTATGAGGGTACAAACATTTTGACGATATTTTATGTCTTTGCCTCACCCAAGTGAAGATTAGAGGCATGCCCTTCCCCTCTACAATGCTCACCGCATCCATTAGTTGTGAGTTTATCCCCCCAACCCTCCTAATCCCAGGAGAATATTACTACTGTGTGAGCACCATAGTGTTGATCAGTCAGTGCCAATTTGATGGCAAGTACATGTGGAGCCTATTCTTCTGATCTTGTGATACCTCACTTTGGATAATGGTCTCAAGCTCAATCCAGGAAAATATAAGAGGTGCTAGATCACTGTCATTTCTTATAATTGAGTAATATTCCATTTTTTTGTATACATATACCAAATTTTAATAATCCACTCATAAATTGACGGGCACTTGGGTTGTTTCCACATCCTTGCAATAGTGAGTTGCACTGCCATAAACATTCGAGGGTAGATATCAAAAATTCCTATGTCAATCTATCATAAGTTAGAAACTATCTGTAAATGGATTTTTTTTACATATAATTTTTATCTGGGAGTTTCAAGCTTGCAGAAGCAAATGCCCATAATGGTTCCAAACCAAACCTACAGATGAAATGATGTTTTAGGCAGAATCCTGATATTTCATATTCATCATAAAGCAACTTGTTCTTGTTAAGTGAGATCTGTGTTGATGCGGCCTTTTGATACCCCCAAAGAACCCCATGGCTCAGAAGAGTGGAATCTGAAATTTTACTCCTGTGACACTGTTAAAAGAGTTTCGTAAAAAGGTGGTGGTCTCATTTGTAGATGTAGGGATTTTTTGTTTTATTTTGTTTTGTTTTGTTTTCTGCTGGTCCTTTTTCTTTCTGCTTTTTTTTTTCTTTTACTTCTGTCAGCATTTAGCTTTGTGACCTGCACACTTTTTAACGTCTCTTCTGTAGAGTGGTTTTATTTGTTTTTGTCTCAGGTTCATCATACAAAATGTGGGAGTCTAGCTTGTTCATTTCAAAAGTTGCTTCCGTGTCTTAAATTTTGTGACTGAAAGCTTCTTGAAGGAATTTTTATGTTCAAGATTTCTCCCTTTGCTCAAAGCGTAGATATTTCTTCTAGTATTGACTACTATAAGGGAAGTATTATGAAGAGTCATTTAATCATAAAACTTTGTAATAGGGGACTAAATATATAATATTTTAAATGTATTTTCCTTCTGTTATTGGAATGCATGTAACAAGAGTGTGTATTTTCCCCTTATTAGTTTTAGGAAAGAGAGAATAAAATGGTTGTAAGAGCAAATAGAGCATGGGGTGATAACATTACAATATTTCTCCCTTATCTGCAATTTTGCTTTCCATATTTTTAGTTACCTGTGGTCAATCATAGTTTCAAAATACTGAAAGAAAATTTAAGAAATAAACTGCATACATTTTAAATGATGCACTATTCTGAGTATTGTTATAATAGTTTTATTACTAGTAATTGTTGTTAATATCTTAGGGTGCCTAATTTATAAATTAAACTTTATCATAGGTATGTATGTATAGGAAAAATATAATGTAGAGTTAGGTACTATCTAAGGTCTTAAGCATCCACTGGGATTCTTAGAATGTATATCTAATGCATAATGGAAAACTACTGCATTCAGATAATTATAACATGATATGATTGGAGCAAGATATTTATAATGAATGGTTATTTGTAAATTTCTTAATTTATATTTCTCAGTTGACCTCAGATATGTTATTATTTTTTTATTTTTAAATTTCAGAGTATTATGGGTATACAAACATTTTGGTTACATATATTGCCTTTGCACTGCCTAAGCCAGAGCTATAATTGTTAACCTTATGCTTCATAAATTGTACTTCTAGGTGTTTCCAGATTTAGCGTGTGATTTTATAAGTTAAGAAAATAATATATTATATTTGGTGGATACTAAATCATTCAGTGTGATTTACAAGATAGTAATCTGATTAAAGCAAAGACCTTGAAGGAGGTAAAAAATTAATACATCATAAAATGTCTACATAGTTAGGATGCATTTGATTTGGTACTAGAAATTGATATTCCAACTCTGTTTCAGAAAACAAATTGATATTCTTATATGTGTAACTGTTTTATGTATTTTTTGTTCCCATCATACAGCAAATAGGTACTGTACTGGTAAATAAGATGGCTTATATAAAAGAAAACATTTAAAATTTTAATTTTAGAACATTGAGGAAATATATATTTTATGGTAACTGAGATACACATAAAATTCCCACAAATAATTGATTATTCTATGTTCATATATAGAAGACAACTTATAGTAAGACTATTTTTAAGAAAACCAAAAGTACAGTAATACAGTAATATAAAACTCACAGCAGTGCACATTTTTAGTATCACAGATAAGCCATGATTTCTTTGCTGAGGATGCCAAGATAAATTATATTGTTATCCAATTTGTAGAAATTCTCAAATATATTGATGCAATCTGTGTATAGTACTATCTTATAATTTTCAATCTTTACTATAAATGTTTTTATAGTCTCATTTTATCTTCTAAAATTTGATTCATCTGTGCTCTTTTTCTGAAGCATAATAGGAATACATTTTTAAAAGATATAGTAATACATATTTTATGTATTTACATATAAATACTGTGGAATATTTACATATGAGATATACAAATAAATATCTACTGACATACTTAAATGTAAATATTGACTAAAATTTACATATAAATATCTAATAGCATTTTAGCTTATAAATTCATATATATGATTTTATATACATTTTCAAATATATGCTTATAACTAAATATACTTAACATTAAATAAGTACTCAAACATACAATATACTTATAAAATAAATTCAATATAAGTATGTGAATTTATATACATTTTTACTTATATAACTTAAAGCTATTATCTATGAAGTGTAAGGATTATTGATATATATTAATATACAGGCACATAAAATGTATAAAATACAAGTGCAAATGAAAAATGTTTACCTCAAAATTTAAAAGTTAAAATAATTAGATGCATTTGATTTATAAGAATATCTCAGTAAAAAGCACTTTTAGCACTAATAGTAACCATGTAATCATATTAATATTATATAAATACATATACTCATTGCTTTCCTTAAACATGGAAAGGTGTCATTTTAATTTTAAGAGGTATTAGAGTTAGTAATTTTATAAAATTACTCATTTAGCTTTTTAAATTTTTTTTTTATTTCAGCATATTACGAGGGTACAAATGTTTAGGTTACATATATTGCCTTTGCCCGACCTGAGTCAGAGCTTTAAGCATGTCCATCCCCCAGACGGTGCATACTGCCACCCATTAGGTGTGTATATCTTCAGATAATATAAGTCTTTTGCCTCATTTAGCTTTGAAATGTGTGATTATTCTTAATTATATATTTTGGTTATAGATACCTAAGAGAAAATCCTCTAACATTCACTTTTTCAAATTTTTTAGTGAAATAGTCTGAAAGACATAGGTTTGACTGAAAATCCTTTATAAAAATGAATACATTTGGGACTAGAAGTCGTGGGTTGTAAAGTGATTACTAGAAATGAAGACAGAATAAATCAGATGGACCAACATATTATTTGAGGAAGCTGCTATGTGAACTCCCACAAAAAATATGTCACACTGACTTTCTGGAAAGAAATAATCTGGGCTTTGTGGGTGATAGCTGTGCTGGGTGGATAGAAGAAACAATTTTCAAACATTACATATTCTACCAATAAAATTGTTCTACAAGTGCTATGGAATCCTTCTGGATATGGTAATGTGGCTCAACTATAAAGCATATTGAGCATGAAAGCATGAGTACTTTTGCAATTCTTTAGTGCTATTTTCTTAGAATAATGCATGAATTAGAATGTTTGAAAACATATATACTATATACCTGTAGTGCCATATAAGAACACTGAAAATGTTGACAATAAGGCTATCAGTCAAACCTAGCTCTCATCTGTATGGTTGTTTCCTCACATCTCAGTAGCAGAATTGTGATTACAATAAGTATGCAATGTATATTAGTAGGATTTGGGTGACTGAATTTAGAATTTTGTAGTCATTGCCGATGCTTTTTGGTTGTGAAAATTTTCAAATTGCTATTTAAGTCACATTTAATAAGTGAATATTTTCATTGGGTATAATTTATTTAAAGAAGCTTTTAAACATCTTGTGGAAGCATGCCTCTGTTGCTCTGTGAATCCTAATGTAGAGTGCCACAATTTTCTTCTTGTACTCCTTGGTGTTTCTCTCAGTTTTTAGTGGCCCTGCTTGCAAAAGCAACTCATTGTACTCTGTATATACAGACCAAGTGGAGAAATGGGTAATTCAGCCTTTTGTCATATGTGGGAGGTGGAATAATATCTTCAAAAGGTACAGTCAAGCAGAAATACTCTTGGAAAATTGGAGACCCTCCCCCTTCTCATCAGCAAATACACTTTTTTAATGATCTTAAAGTATTTCTAAAGGAGAAATCTTTATAATCTATAAAGTGTGGCAATATAGGGTATATTTGATGCACTTAAACATATCCTTTATTAATAAAATGGATTGCAAAATCAAAGTTTTCAGCAGCAGAGATATACTTAGGAAAATGCAGAATGACACAAACATATACACAACAGTAACAAACTTGAAGTATGAATGATAAAAATAATTCTCTGTATTAACATTATGTTCATGAGAATTATCTTACCCACATAATTCACACCAAATGGGTGTGGTGCACACAGTCTGGGGGATGGACACGCTTGAAGCTCTGACTCAGGCAGGGCAAAGGCAATATATGTAACCTAAACATTTGTACCCCTGTAATATGCAGAATCTCTTTAGAATTCCTTTTTCAAAACAGTAAGTAGGGATGAATGTTGAAGACAAAGGCCAAATTTGATATATTAGGTCATTTTATATATATATATATATCTTCATACACCCTCCCACATAAAACATGATATTAACAGTTACCCTCCTTCATGTAAGTAATATTCAATTCTATATCATGCAAGCATTTTATTAGTAAAATTTATTACTTACTAAAAGTATAATTTCTAGAATGTTATTTTAAAACTTTATAACAAACTTCATAATCTTGACCTGTGAAAATTCCTTTATATACTTAAAATTATAATCTAGTAAAAGTAAAGATGTGCTCACCTATATTTTATCAAAAAAATCATGTCTTAATGAAAAATGTCTTTTTAATGTATATTTTTAATTGACACATAATACTTGTACATATTTATGGAGTACAGTGTGATATTTTGATACCTTTATACAATGTGTAATGATACAGGGAATTTTGTTTAAAAGTATTTCTAGACATTTGATTGCAGAATTCACTGGTGAACAGTTCAATTCACTTTAATAAAGCAGCTCGCAATGCATCTCTGAAGTAATATCCTCAGATTTAGGTTTTTAACATGTATATGTAAACACCTCCAATAAAACTATAAGCACACTGATAAAAAATTACTAAAGATTATGATCTAACCAGGGTAATTAGCATACCCCAACCTTTATCATTTATTTGTGTTGGTAATATTCAAAATCCTCTTGTCTAGCTATTTGAAAACTACGATAAATTATTGTTTACTATAGTTACCCTAAAGTGCTATAGAACACTAGAACTTACTTATTTCTACTATCTAGCTGTAATTTTGTATCCATTAAACAGTCTCTCCCTATCCCCCTGATCACCTACCTTTCTCAGCCTCTAGTGATCATTAATCTATTCTATATTTCTGTGAGATCATATTTTTAGCTTCACATGTGAGTGAGAACGTGCAGTATTTATTTTTCTGTGCTTATTTCACTAAACGTAATATCCTCCAGATTCATCCAAGTTCCACAAATGACAGGATTTCATTCTTTTTGTTTAAGGCTGATGGTATTCCATTGTGTACATACACATTTCTTTATCTGTTTGTCTGTTGGTAGACATTTAGGTTAATTTTATATCTCTGTTATTGTGATAAACACGGGAGTGTGGATATACCTTCAACATATTAATTTCCTTTCCTCTGGGTATATATCTGGTAGTGGGATTGCAGGATCATATGGTAATTTTGTTTTCAGGTTGAACAAATGTCTTTTTTATAAGCAGCACAAGGTAAAATTTTGAGCAAGGATTTTGGTGAAAATATAAAAAAACCTTAATATACTTTAAAAAATAAATATATGATATTTTTCAGTGTAAATGAGCAATATGCTTAATGGATTGTTATTAAAATTTTGGGTGTTCAAAAATGTGATTTAAAAGTGGTATATCAGATGAAAAACCTCTAATATTCAGTGATGAGTGTTATGCTAATTGAACTACATAATCAAGTAATGTCAAGGATTTAAAGATTATTATGCAGCTGCATCAAAATGAGTGTGGAAAATGGATGAGGATTAGTTACTGTTCACTCCTTTTTATCTCCTTTAAAACCTATAAATATTCAAGGTGAAGGTGGCAGGCAAGAGTATGAGATGAAATTACTGCAGACTAGCCATTCTCTCCACTTGGAAACTCCTCTTTGCAACTTAATCCAGTCTTCCCATTTGGATCTGTTTTATTGTATTTTTTTCTGTAATATACACCTATTATTCCACTAAATGCTGTCATTGGCAATTGCTTCTCAATTTCATACTCCAATAATATGACTATTTCGAGGCACAAGACCCCACATAAGCCTCAGGAGGCCACCAAGAGACCTATAGCACAAAATTCCTTTATATGTATAGAATGCAACAATACAAAAACTACATGGAGAGAATACTATTTGTGTGTAATCATTGCTTTCCACTTGCTTTCAATGTTATAGTGAATTTTCTTTTTTATTTGGTGATGAAGGTGAGAATTCTTATTAGCTCGTATATTATCTTTTAAATATAAACAAAATTGCTTAATTACTTATGTCTATGAAAACATTTGGTTACATTCTGTCTTTGTCATTCAAGAATTGAGTATCTTTGCTCCAAAATAATTATGCACATTTTTGGAAAGTGGGAGGAGTATAGTGTCTTAATATATTTTCACCTTTGTATCTCTTCCCCCGAATGAACAGATACCAGAAATTCGTCATAAACAAGGAACTGCTATAATTAGAAACAACGCCAATATTTGATGAGAGCATATTTGTACACTGGGCTTTAAGCTTTGCATGAGCAGTCACCATTTCTGTCTTATTTAATGTTACAACCTCTGTGTATAGTCCAATACATGGAGTATGGTTGTCATATTTATCATAAGTCATATTATTTGTTATATTAAATGACAATTGGTGATCTGAGATAAGGAATTTATTTTAGTGATAATATCTTATTTCTTGAGACCCTTTGGTGTGCCATTATTCTTACTGCTGGTACTGATGTTGGTAAATAATATTAAGATATTAGAGTATTGTACATTAGGATATTATATACTAACAATGTACAATGTATTGTGCTAATGCCTGGTGTTGCTAGCTAACACTAAGTGTGCTGTTGCATAGACTTTGATTTGAAGTTAAGGGAGGAGAACATGCATGCATGTCAGATAGTGATAGTTCTATCTGCATTTTTTTATGTAATTGTGCTTTTTTGCATCTTATGTGATTAGCAGATATTTATAGTATATATACATAGGATTACATATAAATGCACATTGCAATATAGGGCAAAATAAAAACTGAATACAGTTCTCTTTGAAATCCCTTTTCTTAACAGACTAATATCCATCTTATTCTATAGGCTGTTATTTATCTTGCCAACATCACCCTGATACCAAAACCAGGAAAAGACTCAACAAAAAAAGAAAACTACAGACCAATATCCCTTGTGAATATAGAGGCAAACATTCTCAACAAAATCCTGGCAAACCGAATTCAGGTGCTTATCAAAAAAATAATCCATCATGACCAAGTGGGCTTCATTCCAGAGATACAGGGATGGTTCAACATATGCAAATCTATAAATGTAATTCACCACACAAACAGAAGCAAAAACAAAGACCATGTCATCCTCCCAATAGATGCAGAAAAAGCATTCGACAAAATTCAACACCCTTTATGAAAAAAACGCTTAACAAAATAGGCATAGACAGGACTTACATAAAAATAATACAAGCCATATAAGACAAACCCACAGCAAACATCATACAGAATGGGGAAAAATTAAAAGCATTCTCTCTTAGAACTGGAACCAGATAAGGTTGCCCTCTATTTATCTTAATATAAGGAACTAAAGCAGAAGTAATGATTTATAATTAAGAAAGTATGTTAGATATATAGACAATTATCATCAAATTTACTTTTAATATTTTTATTTTTAATTTTTCTAGAGACAAGGTCTTACTCTGTCACCCAGGCTAGAATGCAGTGGTGCCATCATGGTTCACAGCAGCCTCAAACTCCTGGCCTCAAGCAATCCTACCATATAGGCCTCCAAAAGTGCTAGGATTATAGGAATGAGCCAACACACCTGGCCTTTTATAAATTTAAATCATGTTCTAAAATTTGTTAGCTATACCTTAATTTTATTATTTCATCTTGTTATGATTCATTTGTCATGCTCTTCAAAATCTCAGAAAAGAGAGATTTTATTCTGATGTTGCATTCTAGCAACCATTCTAAAACTTGAAATGTGAAATATATATTTAATGACTGTCTATTTAAAGGAAGGAGAAAAGATTTTTGGTTTCAGCTCCAATATAAACAAAGAGCTTAATAGTTGTCACTTCTATCATTAAAAAAACATCAACAATTGCTGAAAAAAATGGAAATGAAGAAATTTTATTTGGCCCATCAGATAATTGAGGTTGCAGGGCAAACCACCACCCTGAAATCTTGAGAGACAGGGAATGCAGAGAATCATAGCCAAGATTGCTTGAGTTGAAGCTGCTGGAGCTCTACGTGGTAAGAATATGTCAATGGTAATTTTGATTAATTGTTAAGAGACTAGCTTAAAAGTAAAAATCTCCTGAGGGGCAGTGAAGGAGGTAAAGTCTTGAAGGGAACAGCTTTTGTAGGTTTTACCTTCAGTAATCCCATTAGCTTCCCACAGTAAAGGACACAGAATAGAGAAATGTAAAAATTTAAACTAAATGCCTAATAACTCTGGTCTGTATTACCCTGGATATCATGCATGTGCCAGGTGATCCAGGTTAATGTTGACTGTGACAAGCCATTTTTTATTTTATGCAATCTTGATATGATGGGATGAAAATAACACTTCACTTCTTCCTCAAAAAAAAAAAAAACCACATAAGCCATAAGCTCAGGCTACTCATGAGAAAAACATAAGACAAATCTGAACCAGGGAACCTTCTACAAAATACCTGACCAGTACTTCTCAAAACTGTCAAGGTCATCAAAAATGTGGAAAATCTGAGAAACTGTAACGACTTAGAGGAGCCTAGGTAAAAATGAGTAATACATGTAATATGGTATTCTTTTTAGGATCCTAGAATAGGAAAGAAATATTAGGTAAAAAGTACGAAAACTAAGAAAATCTTAATACATTATAGAACTTTGTTAATAATATATCAATATTATAATAGTTCTTTAATTATGGCAAGTATAATACACTAATGTAAGTTTTTAATAATAGGAAAATTGGTCGAGGGGTATACAGGAACTCTAATTTTTTTCACAACCTTTTTGTAAATCTAAAACTTTCTAAAATATAACATTTATCTAAAAAACAGAATTTGCCATCTGTTTCAATAAAATTATGAAAACAATTTCTTAGTTTTAATACTATTATCTTTTCCATGCATTTGTGACAAATTAAGCAATGTGTATTTGCTGTAAATTTCTACAAGGTAACTTTTGCATATGAGTTACATTTTGTCTTATTATGGCTATGGCTACATCAGTTATTTATTTACTTTTAGAATGGTGTTAAAGTAGATTATTAAATAGGATCTTTTGCACAATTTCAACTGACTGGGCTAAAATTTCAAATTTTTGCCAGTAAATTTGAAATCGGAATGATTGGGGTAATAATTGAAACTTCCTATAAACATATTAAAACATTTGAAATGATTACTTGGTAGTGTATTCAGAGTTAAAATGCATAGTATAGAAGGACTGATGGTGTTTAAAACCTAACTGGAGAGCATAAACTACATATGTGATAGTATATGTATATTTTTATACTCTTTTGAAATTGACTTGATGATTCCAGATTTGGCATATTTCATAAAACCAAGTATATGCTTCAAAGTGAATAATGTATAAGTTCCACAAAATTTTCTAAGATGATGGGCATATCTACTTGTATAGATTCTTAGTAGCTTTTCACTTTTGGGAACTTTAAGATGATGTTCTAAAGGCTTTATATTCTTAATAGCCTGTTGAATTTGGAAAATATGCTAGAGAACTAGATGCAACTTAATAGTTTCTATGTCCCTGGGATGGTTTGCATGACTCTTTTTAAGAGTTCAGATGAGACTTCCCTAATACACAATGTTTCCTCACTTCACTGGTAATGAAGAATAGATTTGACCTTCCTTGCTCTCTTTCGTTTATTTATTTACACATATATATTTATTTATTTTATTTCAAAATAAACAAAAAAGAACAAAACATTTGTCCTCCAAAACATTAATATCAAAGTAATCATCGCAGCCCTTAGTCTTTTTGCTGTGGGTCACTGGAATCACTTCTAAGTTATAAATTACACTTTATATTTTTTTTTTATTGAAATAGGATGAGAAAAGTAAAGAAAAATATAATGATCCTGTGATTTTATAGGATTTAAAACTTGAATGAACATATATTGTACTTTAAATTTTGTAGAAAGTTTTGACTATTGCATTATATTTAACTTTTGATATATTTGAAATAGTCTTTCAAATATTTTAAAATTATAATGATATTTATAGGATGATAAATCTTAGTGATTATCTAGGAGCTCTTAATACTTTTAGAGGTTTGGAAGAATGCATAGACTATAAAATTAAATGTATATGTTAAATTATTATAATTAGATAAATATGTTGCAGGTTTAATATAGCTAGTGTTTGTAACCATCCTTCCTTTTAATGATAAGTGGATGTAATTGGCCAGGTTGAAATAATTTCTTATATTATTTTAAATCTACTATGGTACATCATATCTGATTCTTCTTCAAATCAAGACAAACTAATAATTGGCATTTTTATGATTTCCTATGAGGTTACTTTTAAGTGGAGTAATAGGAAATATTTCACATTTTATATTAATCTCTGAAAAGTATAAATGTGTATGTAATGCACACCCACTTGAGGTAGCTCTGTGGAGGTATAATTTACATGCCATAAAATTCATCCGTTTTAAGTGTATAGTTCAATGACTCTAGCAAATATATAGTGTGTTCAACTATCACCATAGCATGTTCACTTACAGTCACTCTCAGTTCTCACCTGAAGCAAACATTACAAGGCAACCACTAATCTACTTTCTGTCTCTACATATTTCCCTTTTCTGTATATTTCATATAAATAGAATCATGCAATATGTGGTCTTCTGCATCTTGCTTCTTTCACATAAAATAATATTTTTGGATTCATCATGATGTAGCACCTTTTCTGTGCCCCAAACATCCCATTCTTTGGATGTACCAAATTTGCTTTCTTTATTAACTAGTTCATATATGTATGGATTGTTTCTGAGGTTACTTTAATTTTTTTTTTAATTTCAAAATTTGATGGAGGTACAAATGTTTTTTGTCCACACGAATCACTTTTCTAATGCCTAAGTCAGGGTTGTAAGTGTGCCCATCACCCAGATTTTGTTCATTGTACACTTCAGGTAGGTTTTCACCCATCTCCTTCCCACCCCTAGCCCCACTTAATTTCCACTGTGTTTTACTTTCCTCTGTACACACGTGTATTCATTGATTAGTTCCAATTTAATAGTGGGTCCATATGGTGTTTTTTTTTCCATTCTTTAGATACTTCACTTAGGATAATGGTCTCCACTTCTATCCACATTGTTGCAAAAGGCCTTAATTTATCTTTTTTATGGCTGAATAGTACTCTATGGTGCACAAATACCACATTTTGTTAATCCCCTCATGACATGATGGGCACCTGGGTTGATTCCACATTTTTTCAATTGTGGATTGTGCTGCAATAAACATTTGCAGGTGACTTTTTGATGATATGATTTCTTTTCCTTTGGGTAGGTACCCAGTAGCGGGATTGCTGGACTGAATGGTAGGTCTACTTCTAGTTCTTTGAGGAATCTCCATACTCTTTTCCATAGAGGTTGTACTAATTTCTAGTCCTGCCAACAATGTATAAGTGTTCTTTTCTCTCTGCATTAACACCAGCATCTATTGTTTTTGGACATTTTAATAAAAGCCATTCTAACTGGGGTAAGGTGATATCTCATTGTCGTTTTAATTGGCATTCCCCTGGTCATTAGTGACATTGAGTATTTTTTCATATGTTGGTCATTTGTTTAATTTCTTGAAAACCTTCTGTTCATGTCTTTTGCCCACTTTTTAAAGGGGTTGTTTGATTTTTTAAGTAGGATATAGCCAGCTATCTTTATGAAGTGAGTTTATTTACTGATCAAATTTGCTGCTCCACAGTATATTTAGTGAATACCAAATCCCTGTTTTGGATTCTCACTTCAGTAGAAAAGTGTCATATCATGTTTTGTCTTATGTACAATTTCTTCTTATTTGACTGGTTTTAAACTTTTCTACTAAATTGTTTTTAAGATATTAAAAGAATAGTACTATATTTTCTTCATTATTTTATTATCTGTAGTGTCTAAATAAAAGATTTCACATAATTATTAAAAATTATGGCTGGATAATACTATAAAGATATTAATAATCCTAGTGTTTTATTTTTCTATAGATAAAGGCACAGTATGGTATGATGAAATGATTACTAAACTAAAAAATACTGGTATTAAGGTCTTCTGGCACTAACTTTGTGCAGTACAACCAACCATGAAATAAAGAAAATGGGGTTGATGTATATTATCTTTAAGGGTCCTTTCAAAAATTTAAATTTACATGGTTCAAAAATTTTTTAAACTCTTACATTTTAGAATAGTTTAAATTTATAGAACATTTGCAAAGGTTATGTATATGGAGAGTTCCTGTGAACCCCACAGTTTCTGCTATAATTAATATTTTATATCAACTTATGGTAAATTTGTTGCAATTAATAAACCAATATCGATATATTATTATTAACCCAAATCCATACTTTATTTATATAATTTTCTCAGTTTTGCCCTAAAGTCCTTTCTCTGTTTCAGAATCCCATTCAGGTATGGACGTGGTAATATTACATTTTGTCTCCTCAGAATCTTCTTGGCTAGTGATAGTCTCTTGGACTATCATTGTTTTGATGACCTTGACAGTTTTGAAGAATTCTTTGCTATTATTTTGTAGAATCCCAGCACTTTGGTTTATCTAAGGATTTTCTCAGGATTAGACTGAGGTTATGAGTTTTTGGTAGCAAGAACATAAAGGTAAAGTTTCCTTCTTATCATATCATATCAAGGGTACATACTATTAAGAAGACATATTATGGATATTAACACTGATTTCCTGGCAGAGGTTGTGCTAGCAGATTTCTCCATTGTTTAGTGCTTAGCGTTTTCCCCACAAATTTGATGACATTTTCAGTTTTTGTCATTTTAGAGTTAAAAATATTGTTCGCTTTAATATCTGTCATAGTTAATTTAAAAGTTCATATCTAACATAAATCTTATTAATGTATATAATTATTTTTGCCCAGAAATGTTATCAAAGTGTTCCTCACATAAAGCTCAGATCATTTGGATTTGAAATGGGGACTGAAAATTTGTCACCACAATTTTCTGTATGCATTTATTTTAATTGAGAAAATGTGTGTATATATTTCTACGTATAATTTTAATGTAGTGCTTTAATAGCTTGTGTTACCTGCAAAAATTGTATTGTTTGGCAATGGAGTTTAAGTGATTTCTCAAATTGTGTTTATCTACCTTATAAACTACTTAACATTAATTATAAAATACATTGAAGTACTTTAATAAATTTTTAAATAATACCTGCTGGGAGAATATTTTATTGTTTATAATAAAATTCATACTTTCTTGAATCAAAAATGTCAGTTCTAATAGGATTAGTATTCAGTTTTCTCAAATCATGTATAAGTACTCAATTTTTATGTAAATCAGTAATAATTTATGAATAGATAACTGGTCAAGAGCTCTCATCTTTTGGGTTGTACTATACAGGACAAATAAAAAGCTCATTTACTTTGGAAGAACAAGAGATAGTTTTCTAATTCCACTACAGTTTTTTTTAAAGTCAGGATTCATATCTTTAAGGAAACTTAAAATATCTCATGTCTTTTACTTTAAGTTGCTTGTGCAGAGTCTATCATTTGATCTATTGATGAAATATTGAAGTATTAATAATTTGGCTTTCTTGAATATGAATACTTGTCTTTATGACCTTTGATCTATGCTATGATGTAGAACATAAAATGTTACAATTTTTAAAAAATAATTATCAATAAAATTTCACCTTAATATCAAAAAGTCCCCAAACAACAAATGTTGGCATAGATGTGGAGAGATAGGAACACTCATACATTGCTGGTGGGACTACAAACTAGTAAAAACTTAGTGGAAAGTAGTATGGAGATACTTCAAAGCATTGAAAGTAGAAATATCATTTGATCCAGCAGTCCTACTACTGGGATTGTACCAAGTGAAAAAAAGACATTCTATAAAAAAGACATCTGCACTGGAATGTTAATCAGTTACCCGGTCTTATATTATCTTAAAGATATTTTCTTTATCATTGCTTTCAGCACATTGATGAAGCCATGCGTTGTGTTTTCTTCATGTGTGTGTGCTTGGGTTTTCTTCCTATGAGTTTATTGAGATTCTTGTGTGGATTTATTGTTTTGATCTTTCTAAAGTATGTATAATCATGTCATTTCCCATAATCATTCCATAACAATTTATTTACTCATCATCTTCTGGAGAATAATATCGACATCCTTAAAGATCTGACTGTATAACTTTTTCAATTGTTAGCTAATCTTACCATGTAGTGTCCATAGGAAATCAAGACTAATATGCCGCAATATTTGATTTTACCCTAAAACTTTTACATATGCTGTCAATTCTACATGGAGTTTTTCACCAGCACTATGTGACTGAAAACTTCCTAATATCATGGAAAATTTTTATTAAATTTTATTTTCTCTTTGAAACTATCCTGATTCCCTCATGTAGAGTCAATAAACAATGCTCATCTTACATGGAATGATTTGGTAACTACTGTAATGAAGTCAATTCTCAAGTAAAACATAGTTTCTTTCAGAATCTCATTCTTTTTTTATCTTTCCTTCCCTTCTTTTCCATTCCATTCTCTTCTTTTTTTCTCTCCCTTCCCTTTTCCTTCCCTCTCTTCCTCAGTAACTTACACCTGCTTTTTTACTTCCCATATATTAGTCTATATCTGTCTGTTGAGTTTGTTGTGGATGTTGCAATTTCAGTTCTTCTCTTGTCAGCTATTTTTTTCTGATACTTTCATTTATATCCTTTTACTTCTCTCCTACTTTTTTCCCTTTTCTCAGTATGGAACTTTTAAAAAATATTTTTCTTCCATTTTTCAAATCTTGTTTCATTATTCCACAAAGGCCTTGAAATTATATCTTACTAACTTTTGTAGAAATACCTTCAAAATTTTTCCAATTGATGGACAGTCTCATATTGTCTTCAATTAACTTGATACAAGATCTAAGTTGTGAAAAGAGGTTGCTTTTGATTTGCATTGCATTGGTACAATATACATCTACATAGAATATATATTTTAGTTATTAAATTCACAGATTTATACAAGTTCTGCAAAATATTTTTCTTTGTGAAATTATAATTTTAACTAAAATATTGAAGGCCTTAATAGTACAAAAATTAATTTTATCATCCTTAAGCATAGAAATGAGCACAGAAATAAATCCTCATATACATGGTCTTATGTGTAGAGATTTATTCATAATTGCCAAAATCTGAAAACAGATTGAATGTTCATAACTAGAAAATGCATACATAAATTGTGTTGTATTGATACAATGAAATACTACTCAGCAACAAAAAATGACCTACTGATAGACATCATAATATGGATGAATCTCAAAAACATTATGCTAAATGAAAGAAGTCAGGCACTGGAGAATATATATTTCATGATTCCATTTATATGATCTTCTAGAAAATATAACTGTAATCAACACTTATTGAAAACAGGTTAGTTGTTTGCTGAGGCTGAATGTTGAGGATGACATAATATTTAATAATTAGGAATAGGCACAAAGTAACTAGAAATGTTCTGTGTCTTGAAAGTTGGTGATACACAGTATAAAATTTGTTAAACTTATGAAAAATATACTTATGATGGGTGCATTTCATGACATGAATGATCACTTTGTAAAGTTGATATTAAAATATAAGAAACAAACATAACAACAACAAAAAAAGAGAACTGGCTGCTATGTAAAAAGAATTGATGGAGTAAATGACTCAAAACAGAGAGATCAAATAAAAGATTGTGGTCATTATATAGTTAAGAGACGATAAAAGCTAGCAAAGAAAAATCATGAAAGGGAGAAATAATGAAAGGGACAGTCCAACTACTAGGTATCTTGGCTCACTAGGTATGTTGTGATGCTTTTTACCTGGAGAGCACAAAATAAAGAATAACTTTTCTAAAATACAAATATGATTATTTCTCCTCTCCATTTAAGAGTTCTCAATGATTCTCAACTCAAAGTCTCAACTTTTTAATAAATTATAAAAAAACTTATCATCTCTCCAGATTCATTTCTTTCTATGTGTTTCATGCCACACTCTATACCTGAGCCATACTGAACTATTTTTACTTATCCAAATGTGATATACATATTTCACTTGGAATTTTGGTCCCCATGCCTAGAAATATTTCTCATCCTTTTAACTAAGACTGACTTGGTGTTTTTTTAAAAGTTACATTCTACAAGAAACAATTTCTAATATTCCAAATAGTTAGGATATCACTCTAACATAATTACAAATGGCCCTGAATTTACCACTGGGTAGCCATCATTGAAATATAGTATTAGATTGGTAGCATAAGGAGAGATCCAGTGAAGGC
Source organism: Cheirogaleus medius (assembly GCA_008086735.1). Classification (NCBI taxonomy): domain Eukaryota; kingdom Metazoa; phylum Chordata; class Mammalia; order Primates; family Cheirogaleidae; genus Cheirogaleus; species Cheirogaleus medius. The sequence goes on along the minus strand of VBSM01003169.1, from coordinate 8,432,779 downwards.
AAAAGCAAGAGAGATGAAACTTACATTCTTCAGTATTAGCAAACCAATATTATAACATTATAAGTAAAAAAAAATTCCAGAAACAGAGCAGAGACCATGTTTTTAAAAGTCCAGACTGACCACTCAGCTTCTGAGGACTGTAAATTAACCTCAATCCATAAACCTGATGGGTGGTCTTAGCCCACAGACTGCATTTTGGCACAAATTTTCAGCAGACGACTCTCCCTCTGGCAAAAGCAATATTTAGCTGAATCTTTTAAAAATAATAGTATAGTTGTATTTGAGAATAACAATAACATATTTGCACTATAGTTATAACATACCTTTATAATATAATATACTTTTATATTGTATAGTAATATTCACTTGATGGATATTTTAGTCTACTAGTTTTGTTCTTCTATAATGCCTGGAAAATTTTAAGCATAATTATAAGTAGAAATATTTAAATGTTATCAAATATTAGAAAACATGTATTTTATTATGTAAATATAAATTAAAACTCCACAAATATACTATATAAGAGATATACATTTATCATATATAAAAGGATTAGGGATTCCTTCCTCCCCTTCTTTTATGCTGAGAGAATGGATAGTGAGCTTGAGCTTTAATTTTTAACAAGTAAAAAAGAAATATTTTTACATATCTACTAAATTAAAATTTTGATTGTTAAATTCCTACTTCAATGGAATCAGCAGTCATTGATCCAACCCCAACTCCAAGACTGGAATATCATAATAATAGTTCCAAGGCAGAAATCTGGCATAATTCTTTGCAACACAATTTTACAGGCATAATACCATGACAATATTCCACATTTCCCACGTTGAATTTGGGATGATGCCCGACAGTGAGATTTTATAAAGTGATTTTCATGTTTCTGTTTTATCCTCATTGTTTAAAAAATTCCGACTGGGGATGCTAAAGAGCTATAAACAGGAGGGAATTCTGGGACATCTTCTCAAGCTTCTGAGGATTTGGTAGTGTTCTTAAACTGCTTGCTAAATTATTTCTCCTTCTCTTCCACTTAATTCCATACTTTCAGTTCTGGATGCCCATCTTAAGTCTTCTGAAAGCATGCCTGCTTCTTCTGGGTTTAGGACTCCATCTCTAGCATTATGATGTTCTGATGGTTACTGACAAACTGCTTCCCCTACAAGTCCCTTGAGTTTCTTCTTAAGGTGTCTGATGATTTTCTTATAGAAATAAAGGTCCTTTTCCAACTGCTAGATTTTATCTTCATATGTTTTTAAAGTTTCAATAATGCCTTCTCCATCTTGCTCTTTGAAATGATGTAACAGCAACTGCATCTTTTGCTGATGTTCCTTTTGCTGGAGGGTCAGTCTCAAGTCACACTGCAATTTCAGATGTTCCTAGGCAGGTTCCAACTCTCAAACCACATTATCCCATTCCACAACCTTCATTTACATTTCTTTGTTATATAATTGTTGTTTCCATTCACCTTCTCACACATTAACCACTTTATTGAAATATCTGAAAAGAATAACTCTGATCTCAAGCGGACTCAGGGAAGGTAGTTTTTCGAAAACATTTGCTTCAATATGAGAAAGGTTTTGGAATGATGCTATAAGCAAGTTATGCAACTCTGGATACTTTCATTCTTGTATTTGATTTCAGCTTCCAATGCTTCCATCCTTTCTTCAAGGTAGAAAAGAACATGTTCTTCTTCAGGTGATAACACTCTACCATTTTTAAGTTTTTCATCTATACTGTTTCTTCTTCTGTGGAGCTGATCCTTTTCTTTCTGGAGGGCTTCGACTTGTTCCGAAATCTTTATTTGCTCCTCAGCTGTGCTGCCTTGAAGCTGCACACTCTTTTTCAGATAACTCTTGGTCCAACAAGTTCAGGCAAGTTGATATTTTCAAAGTATCTGTGCTTAAGGCCTGACTAGATCTCAATGTCTTATTTTCCAGATGGCTCTTCTCCTGTAACAGGACCTCCTTCTTAGAAACTATGATCTCCCCCTTTCTTTAAGTTTTCTTCCAGCTCAGAAAAGTGTGTGCCTCATTCACTACCTAGTTTCCTATTATGCTAATTGAGATGCTCAATGCATATTAATGCCATACAGTTGGATATTCAATAAACTGTCAGTTATTAGATATACTTTTCTCTTTTTTAATTTGCTTTATGTATGAAGCACTAAACACAATGAGAATTTTAGAAAAGCAAACACCACATGTACTCACCATTATATTGGAACAAATAGATCAACATGTATGTGCACATATGGAAATAACATTCATCGGAAATCAAGCAGGTGGGAGAGGGGAGAGGCAAATTCACACCTAAGGGGTATGATGCACACTATCTGGTGGATGGGCACAACTGACTAAAATGGTACAAAAGCAATACACGTAACCAAATATTAGAACCCCCATAATGTTCTAAAATAACAAATTAAAAAAAAAAAAGAAAAGCTAATTGAGGCTGATAAATAGCTTTGCTTTTATTTTCTTTCTTCTTCACTTCCTTCAAAATATCTTTCTCTCTCTCTTTCTCTTTCTTTCTTTTATAGTTTTTTAAATTTGCTAGATAATTTTAGTTCCCAAGTGGAATACTGAAGCTGCTTCTTTTCAATTCTCTTGTCTTTCTTTTTCAGAAATAGCTGCAGTGATGCTACTTCTGAAGAGGTAGAGGGGTTGGAGTCATCTTGCTGTGGTGTTTTATTTTGTTTCTCCTATTTCTTCTTTCCACTTCACTGAGAGAAGTGATCAACTATAGCAACAGGGTAGATGGAGGACAAAGGGAAATTTTGATTTACATTTTTGTTGACCTTCAGGTGATTGTATTGTCTTTGCTGCCCCCACCACGTGTAAACCCTCTTTTTGTCATGAAAGCAACAACTTGCTTACATGCCAAATGACCATCGAGCATTACAGATTGACATGTCAAAAGTTATGGCAAGCATGTGAAATTTTTTTATAGCCAGCTGTTATTTTTTTAAATACATATTCTCATGGATTATGATGCTTTTATGTGTCCTTTCTGATCATGTAACAATTGTTTCACATGACAAATCTAAGTAAAAAGATGGAACTAAAGAGTTTGATAATCTTTCAGTGTTTTATTTGTTGCCAATGAACCATGTAAAGTATAACTATTTATGTCTCAAATATGGAATATTATTAAAATGCTAAAATAATTTTCTAAGTTATAAGGAAAAACTATCATAACACATCACTCAACTAAAATCAACAGAATTTAAAAATGGCTTGTTTTTATTTAGAAAGGAAATAATTTAAGAACCTCAGTTTTATTTGGAACATCTTATATTCTTCACGAGGATGTTGAAAGAGCCAATATTCACTTCTGTGGTCACATATTAGGATTAGATAGTCCCCTTTTCTATTTTATATAAGTTCTGTATTTTAACTGGCACTTAAAAATGATACACTTCTTTGTGGAATTGAATTAAAATAAGTGATGGTTAATACAAGATGCAATTGTTCATATTGAGGTACTGCAATTTAAAACAAAACCTCTGTAATTATAGAATACAATAAAATATCTTTTGTACCCAAAGAGTAAATTTTCTATGCATACATGATTGTTAAAACTGCAAAAAGATACACAATTTAATTTAACTGAAAACTTTAAATGTTCTCTCAGATATAACTGTATATAGCCTGATAGTATGGATTTTAGACTGTAGTTTGAAAGAAAGCAATAGTGAAAATGAATTTTGTGCCAGCAGACACTTTAAAAACTAGATTTAGCAGCAGTCACATTAGCTTAGATAATGGGAGAATTTTTCTTCATTGAAAATGCTCTCTGTCGCTTAAGAAGAACTTACTGAGGCAGCCTGCCATCTAGCTTTTTCACAGAAAAACAGGCTTTCAGACTGCAGATGAGAGAGTCTGGAGCAGAGACAATTTTAACTTAGCCATTCCTAATTTATCTCAAGCATTTTCAATTCATCTTCACTGCTCTATGCACACAGGAACACCAGATTGCCATCCCTGGGGAACAGAATGCAACCCGGGATCTAGAGAGCTGTCACATTCCAAGAAATATTTAAATTGTGCTGATTTTCTTCTGGAGAACTGAGCCCAGGGAATGAAACTCTCCATCAAGTCATAGCTTTGCGGGCAATAGATCAGAGGATATTGCCTGTTTTCTAATGGATTATTGTTATCGGGCAGGTTTTCTCTGAAGGTACGTAGTTATTTTCTCAATTCATTACCCTCTCCTATTTATCAGGTAATAATCTAATGAGCTGGGGATCCAAATCTGTAAAAAGAGAAAGATGTTAAATAGTATTGACTGAAGAATGACACTTTATTGCTGCATGTTTATAGGTGAAATAATCTGATTCCTTTACTAAAGATTAGTAGGATATAGTTTGAACTGCATTGTCAGCAAAAACAGGCAAAACCAAAACAAAACCACCGTGCTGCAGGCTGCATTATCATAAGTTCATATTAATTCTCTTGAGAATTTTCTTTTTGTAGCTGCAACATAAAGTGAAAGAAAATACATACTTTGGAAACTCTCCTAACCATATATATTTCTGAATCATTTAAAAATAATCATGATATTTTCTCCATATTTTATAAAGTATAAACTTTGTTTTAAATGATGTTATTAATTTTGGTGTCATTTATATTTATGACTTATAAATATTTGAAAGATAAAAGTATTTAATTTAAAGAAACTTCTTAGAAGTCTTCTTGAGAATATACTGTTGTACTCTACATTTCTTTATTTTTGAGTTTGAAAATATTTTACTAAAATTGACTGCCACAGTTTTAATTAAACACACTATAAAAATTTATTATTTAACTTTATTCTGATAATGAAAGCCTTAATATGTTCTATGCAGGTACAGAAACTGTTTAGTAAAGTAAAATGTTAAAAGCTGATAAACTTCTGAATATCAACTTAGCCAACTAAAAAAGAAAAAGCCTTATCCTAAAATCAAATTTATCTTATGATATTTATGATATATTAGAACAGGGAAAGGTGACTTCTGTGTCTGTTTCCTAAAAGTTAAAGAGGTGTTTGTGGAGAGGGGGAATAGTGTTCTGTATCAGAGAGTAAATGGGGATATGAGGTAGAAAGCAAGCACATAGTAATCACAGTGAGCTTATGAAAGCTGAAGACATTTTTAAATATGGCATTAGGGCTTTTGATGTTTTTATTAAATGTTTTATTCTTGTGTGATAGGGTCAGTGAAACATACCATGTTGTTGGTATTTTTTTCATGTTAAAATGACTATTAGAATGGATTAGGATAGCAGGTATACTTGACCTGGAGCATGGTGCACCTGCTGCTGTATTTGGACTGGAACACAGAGTTTGTGTGTTCATCACTGCATTAATCATGGGCTCAAGAGAGGAAGTGATGGCTGAACTTCTCAAGAGCATTTTTTAAATGTGTTCCAATTTCTTTGGAGCATTCAAGAGACTATTAGAAGAATAAAGGAAAGAGAAGGATTGAGTCACCCAAATAGTAATTTTAAGTGCATTTTATCTTATCCTCAGAGGGACTGTAAAAGGAAAAGAGGAAAGAGAATAGAGTCCTCAAAGAGTACTTTTAAGTGCTTCTTTTTTCATGAACCTTACAAGAATTGAGGAACAGGAACTTAAATAAGGTTTCCCTATGGATTCCTCCATTTGGCAAGCTTTCCCTTTTTCATGGAACCTTTTCTCTCCACTCTCTTAAAAAAAAAAGGTGAGATTTCTCCCAACCTGATTTCTCCCCCAGTAACTTAGAGCTCTAATTTAAATCTACAGAAGCACACTCTCTGAAACTGCATAGATTCCTAAATCTCTCAGAGTTTTACAACTCAGTGGCTTATGAATTCCAGAGTACTTAGTGATTTAACTTCCTTTTTCTCTATTTTTTAAATTACAACTGGCTCTTCTAAATATCTCAGACTGTGTGCACAAAAAGGCATAGGTAGGAAAAAAGAGGAAAAACTCAGGGAACAGATTTTATGTTCTTTCAAAATAATACCAATGATGATACCAATGGATGACGAAATATAGTCCCTTCATGTTTGGGCATGGGGGAGATATCAGAGCAGTTTAGGAATATATCCTTTAATTTACCCTTTGAATGTTATATGAATAGAACAAATATGAAAATCAAAAGAATCACCTTCATTTGTCAAATTGCAATAACACATTTTATGGCTCTGACCTACTATTAACCTTTTCTACCACAATCATGTTAGTGTCTCTTGCCTCCCCATAGTGTTCATTCACTAACTCAGCCATTGAAATCTGCTCTGCTTCCAGGTCTAGTACCAAAACTTATTTTGCTTCATCTTATGATGAGTTTATTGCAAAATATATTACCATAATTTCATTTTATTAGTTGCTGTTAAATAACATTTATTGAGTCCCCATGATATGTTTGTTGCTTCCAAGCAACATGTAGGAAGAAAATATGCAATGGTATTCTTTCATAAATCAGTTGTTTTATTAATATTTCAGGACCCCTAATTGGTATACACAGAAGGAGGAAATTAAGCCTGGCTCTTTAGTTGTTACTTATGTGCATGTAAGGCATAAAATGTTCTATATTTAGTCAATGACTTGTGTTCATCTTTACTGAGGATCCCAGACTGATAATCCAGTTGTTTTCAAATTCTCTCTTAACTATATTCCATATGTCAAACTGTTATAGTAGAAAATTGGATTGGGGTAAGACAAACTAGGCTTAAATCTGCTAAGGAAGTTTGTCTAAGTTAATTGATACCTACATACCTCTGTCCCATAATCTGTATATGGTGATAATGGTATCTACCTTTTAGATTCTTATGGGTAGTAGAAATAACTTACATTAAATAACAGTTTGTGTATAACCTATATTCAATAAACAATAATATATTTTCGAATGTGTTTTTTCTATGAAGTTTCACAGAATGTTCCAATTGAAACTACTTTGACTCTTTCTTTAATGATATGTGTGTGTTTGTGTGTACATGTGTATTATCACAGACCTATGTATTTACTAGTTTTGGTAATAAAAATAATGTATTGGAAATCTAGTTATTGTTTAGCATTAAAGTACCTGTAGATGCACTAAAGCATTACCCATACACAGATAAAATTGAAAAGCAATTAGTTTGAGAAATCAGTTGGCCTATTCTACTTGGGTATCAAATAGCCAAATTATCAACCATAACACACCAGAGAAAGCAGAGAAAACTTTAACTTATTTCCCACTTTTCCATTCTCCCAAAGGATATGGAAATAGGAGAGAAGACAATAAATCCTCTTGTTCATTATACTGTGCCCTTTGCCCCTTTCATTTGCATTTTATTTTGCTACAGTGGCTTGTCTGGTGAGATGGCCTCAAATTCCAACTACACAGCATAGTTCAAGCATACAAATCTACCCCTCAAGGAACAAAGCAAATGCATGAAAATTTTTATTAATATAAAAGACAGCTTCTGCTTTGAAAAATGCTGAACTTTCTTTAATGAGAATGAAACTGTCAAATGTGAATGTTAAAATCAGCCAGATGTTGACCTTAGCTGTGAATTTAAATCTTTACAAAAATAGTAACCAATCTAGAAGCTGCATTCATTGGGTCTCAAGACTATTGAAAAATTCTGTCTGAATTTCTCAAATGCATCTCATATTAAGTTAATAATATACAGGAAACCTATTTAATATTCTGTGTTATACGGGGAGATATATTCAGCATAGCACATGTCTGTCTTATATTTTTTGTATTGGAATCCAGAAACAGATGTACAAAAGTCCCCTGCATGAAAGGGAACTGCCAAATAATTGTTCTGAAAGTGCATTGCAAGAAAGTATCTGGCATATTCTAGACAGATAAAAATGTAAACATAACTACCTGCTGATGAGCCTTCTAGTTTGTTTTTGTTTTTGTTTCTTTTCGTTCAGTATTTTTTTAAGTGTCTTAAACCTACAAATTCCTACCTACTCACCAATAAGGAGACAATTTAGGCATCTGACTTCATTTTCCAAAAGAGTCTTAAAGTTTTTGTTGTATTGCTTTTGGACATTTTGACCTAGTGCTTTAGAAGATTAGAACCTATGTTATAATTTCAACTCAGTTTCCTAATCTGTAGAGGTTATGTGTGGGGGGTGGAGGAAATTATAACATTCATATGGTATTGTGGATCAAATAAAAAAATTTAGTAAAATATTATTATAGGACCTTGTTCAAATAACTACTAAAAAATGATAATGGTTATTGTTGTTTCTATCATGATTTCATCAGCTCCAGTTATTCAGTTTGATTTTCAGACTTCCTTTGCGGTCCCAGATTTGTGTTCACCTATTTTCTTTTGTCCATGGCTAACTCCAGGTAAATATTTTCATCTACTAATCCCTTCCCCTTTGATACAAAGTTAGAATTAAACACCTTGGCTTGGCCACCATCCCTGCAAGGTGTTTACCTTCAGCAAATCCTTTTTATTATTTAAATTGTAAGATCTGAAAACAATCTAGGTGCCCATCATTGGATGAATAGATAAAGAAAATGCGGTATATATAGACAATGAATACTATTCTGCTTTAAAAAAGAAGGACATTTTGTTATTTGAGGCAACATGGATGAATGTGGAGGACATTATGTTAAGTGAAATAAGTCAAGCAGATTCTTAGTGAGAAAGCATATCTTTAAGTTGAGTGACTCTTTCAATTTCTGTATAATGCCAAATAAATAGTAAAGGAAGCACAAAGAAAATACTGGTTTGCTTATCAAGTGTACCCCTCCTCATGTTTCTAGAACACCAGCTCATAACTATTACCTGTAAAAACCCAGATAGTAAATTTTATGGGCTGGACTGTGTCAAAATCTATGTTGAATCTCTGAACCCCAGTACCTCAGAATGTGACTATATTTGTAGATAGAAATTTTAAAGAAGCAGTTAAATTAAAATGGTGTCATTAGGATATCCCCTAATTTAATATGACTGGTATCCTTGTAAGAAGAGGGAATTTGGACAGAGTGAAGACCATGTGAACACACAGAGAGAAGATGGACATGTACAAGCCAAAAAGTGATGCCCCAGAAGAAAACAACTCTGCTGACACCTTGATTTCAGACTTCTAGCCTCCAGAATTGTGAGGAAAGTTTCTGTTATTTAAGCCACTCAGTCTGTAATACTTTGTTATGTCCTCCCTAGCAAATTAATATAATACACATTTTAGGTTTGCTGCCCTCCATAAGTTCTCTATTGCATATTACTCTTCCTTCTCTTTCTTCTTCTTCCTTTTCACTCCTAAAAATGTAAAAAACATTCTTAGGTTAGATTTGGTCCAAGAGCACAGTTCCCTAATCTTTGCTCTAGAATATTCAGGGTTTTCCAAAGCCTTCTAAAGTTTGACCATATAATACTCCTAAATTTTCATTTTATGCATAAGATAGTCTAATTTGCATATCACAGCACGGATTTTAGTCTAAAAAATATAACTAGGCCTGTTCTTTCTACCAAAGTCCAAAATCCAATTACCTCAGTTTGATGTGAATATCCACTGGAGTATTTCAATTTCACTGTTTATGGATACACAAAGTTTCAATGTTAGAATAACATGAGAAATTTATGATAATAATAGCAGTTTGCTATTATTGAATACATTCTGTAAAGACTATTCAAAGCACTTAAAATGTGTTTTTTCATGTTTATTCTTCCAACAAACTCACAAGGTAGTTGTCATTATAATCATTTTACTAATGTGGAAATCAAGGCACATAGATTTAAAGTGACTGCCAGTGGTTAGTTGGCATAAATAGAGTAGGTAGTTAGCCAAAATTTGTGTCCAGAATCTTTGTTCCAGAATCTGGCATTTAACCATTGTAATATAACGGCTTTCAAAACATGGCAGGGTTTTATGTTTACTGTAGGAATAGCTGTGAAAATGTGGACAAATATCATGTAGCAATGTAGGTGAAAGAGAGGAGAAATAATATGGTACTTATTTTAATGAGATTTTTATGTAAATGTAGGTATCATGTTATCTAGTTAATTATGTAATTTCTGTGTATCTTTTCTTATAGAGGATATGTCTTATTTTTTAGGATATTTTTCTTCAGAATATTACCGTGAGTATGGATAAAGAAGTCAGGTTTATTATAGAAACTCTAAAAAACAAAATGGTCTAATTTTGAAACTTATAAAAATTTTATATTTAATTTTGCAAGTAAATAAGTTAATACTTAACTTAACAATTCATATTATATAGAAAAATAATGAATAAACCAAACTAACAAGTAGTTATAAAAACTTTTATTATTTCAAGACATTTTAGCAGCATCAACAGGGAGTAGACATGAACAGTTTTGTGTAAGGGCCTATTTGAGTGAAATCTTTGCCATGTGGCAATTCTACTTTAATTCTAAGATACATATGATGCTGTGTAAATTCCTGGGTTATTCTTTTTAAGTTCATTGATGATTCTGATCTTCCTTCACTATTTTTTGTAGAACTGAGTCATATTTTCTAGCCAAATTTGAATCTGGTAGAATATCTTTGAAAAGAAAAGTAGGCCAGCAACCTCATGTGATGTAAGTACAGTTGACCTACTTCGTAAATTATTCTTCTGTTGCCTCATTTGCACAATAGAATCTTTGTGATATTGTCAGATGTCCATATCTAATACAAGAAATATAATCACCACAAAGCGAAAGATTGTCTATCACCTGCCAAAACTGAGCCAATGTAAATACACAGCCTTAGCTTTTGATTATAATTTATATTATGTAATTAAAATATATGCTTCTACATATGTAGAGCCATAATAAAACACTATTATTGTTTAGGAAATTGTCTTAATGGACCCTGTTATTTTAGACTTGAGTAGGTGTGTGGACATAGTAGAGTAAAATCAAAATAAAATTTCTTTAGCTATTTTCATTTAGAAAGGTGGATAACTATTAATATGTCCATTACATTGCTTTGAAATTATTTTTCTTTAAAATAAACTTAGATTTGCTATCTCTAAAAACAGTTTTATGTTCACATGTGAGTAAACATGTGAATGTATGTGTGAGGGTGTTTATGTACACATTTGTGTCGCGTGTGTGTGTGTTTTCCAAGGATTATCTACAGGCGATTTGAAAAGGAGACTTTTAGTATATAGGAAGAATATTGAGAAGAATCTTCTCATCTCCCTAACAAATATATCTTGAAGTATATAGGATTGGAAGCATTAAATTCCAAGTGGGTTATTCCACAGCTCTCTCTTGCCCTCCCTCTACACGGTATTAATATTATTCACATAGACCAGTACACACAGCCTTACAGATATGCAAGCAGGGACAAGCTGACAAGCACACGTGGAGACAGAATAACAGATAGGGACTGGCAATGGGACAGGAATGGTCAGATCAATAGACAGGGGCAGGAAAAGTGAAAGACAGCCAGACACATACCACAGAGAGATGTACATGGACAGACAGGCAGACAAGCACAGATGGGCAGGTAGAGGCCCAAAAAGATTCATGGACTTGACAAGCAGAGAGACTGAGACACAGGCTGAAGCTCAAACATGGACAGGTAGGTCCAGACATTGATAGGCAACCCAGCATAGATATAGGAAGATACCTATGTGTATGTACATCATTTATACCTTAGAATTTTGCCCTATACATTCATGAGGCAAAATTTAATAATAAACCATTTAGTTGTTTATTAAAGGGTACTTCTAAAGTATATTCATCGATGCATTTTTTGGCTACATAGATGTAGACAAAAGAACTGTGGATATGTATGCAAACACACCTTGTAATTCCCCTTAATTTCTTCTAGTACTACTGTCTTTGGGTAAGAAACAAATAAAACTAGTCAAGTTATTTGAGGTTGCTGTTGAAATGTTACCTTAAGGTTTATTCAAGCTCTGTAATATAAAAGACAAGTAAGAAAAGAAAATGATCAATTTTCTTTCTCCAGGGTAAACAATAGTTATAAAACAAACAAAAGAATAAACCACTTGTGCCTTCAAAATAGTATTAACATCAAAACAATTATTGCAGTCCTTAGTCTTTTTGCTGTAGGTCATTTGAATCACTTCTAAGTTATAAATGCACTTTATAGTGTTTTTGTTGAAATAAGGTGAGAAAAGCAAATATATATATATATATATATATATAGTGCCCCTGTGATTGTATGGAATTTTAAAACTTGAACATATATTGGACTTTAAATTTTGTAGGAAGTTTTGACTATCACATTATATTTAAGTTTTGATTTATTTGAAATAGTCTCTAATGTGTTTTAAAATTATAATGATATTTTTAGGATGGCAATGCCTAGTGATTATCTAGGAGCTATTAATACTTTTAGACATTGGGAAGAATGTATAGACTATATAATTAAATGTGTATGTTAAATTAGTATCATTAGATAAACATGTTGCAGGTTGTATCTAGCTAGTATTTATAACCATCCTTTATTTCAATGATAAGTAGATATAATCAGCCAATTTGAAACAATATTACTTTAACTCTACTATGGTGCATCATATCTGATACTTTTTCAAATCAATACAAACTATTAATAATTGAGATTTCTATGTTTTGCTATGAGGTTACTTTTGGATGGAGTAACAGGAAATATTTACATGTTATATTAATCTCTGAAAAATATAAATGTATACATAATGCATACCCTCTTTAGATAGCTCTGTGGAGGTATAATTCACATATCAAAATATTCATTCATCTTAAATGTATAGTTCAATAACTCTTAGCAAATGTATAGTGTGTTCAACTATCACCACCATGTGTTCACTTATAGTCATTTATAGTCTCATTTCTCACCTAAAGCAAACAATCCAAGTCAACCACTAGTCTACTTTCTGTCTCTACGTATATCCCTTTTCTGTACATTTCATATAATCATAAAATATGTGGTCTCCTGTGTCTAACTTCTTTCACTTAGCATAATATTTGTGAGATTCATCATACTGTAGCAACTCTTCTTTGTTCAAAATCATGCCATACTTTGAACATAGAAAATTTTCTTTATTTATTAATGAGTTCATGTATATATGGGTTGTTTCTGAGGTTACTTTTTAATTTTATTTTAAATTTCAAAATACTCTAGGGGTACAAATGTTTTTGGTTACATGGATCTCTTTTGTAATGCTTGAGTCAGGTTTATAACTGCCTGTCACCTAGTGTTCATTTTACCATTAACTAGGTTTTTGCCCATCCTGTCTTCCCCCCACCTGCCTAATTTCTACTGAGTTTTACTTCCCTCTGTGTACATGTGTGCTCATGAGTTAGTTCCAATTTAATAGCGAGTACATGTGGTGTTTTTTTTTTTTTCTATTCCTTAGATACTTCACTTAGTTTAGTGGTCTCCACTTCCATCCAAATTTTTTCAAAAGGCCTTAATTCATCCTATTTTTTTATGGCTGAGTATTCCATGGTACACATGTACAACAGTTTAATTTATGGGCACTTGGGTTGATTCCACATCTCTGCAGTTGTGAATTGTGTTGCAATAAACATTCAAGTGCAGGTGTCTTTTTGATAAAATGACTTCTTTTCCTTTGGGGAAACATCCAGATTTTTGCTGGATTGCTGGAGCAAATGGTAGATCTATTTTAGTTCTTTGAAGAATCTTCATACTGTTTCCATAAAGGTTGTACTAATTTGTAGTCCCACCAACAGTGTATAAGTGTTCCTTCCCCTCTGCATCCATTCAAGCATCTATAGTTTTTGGACTTTTTAATAAAATCCATTCTAACTGGGATAAGGTGATATCTCATTGTGGTTTTAATTGGCATTTCCCTGATGATTATTGACGTTGAGCATTTTTTCTATGTTCCTTGGCCGTTTGTCTATCTTCTTTTGAAAAGCTTCTGTTCATCTCTTTTGCCCACTTTTTAATGGGGTTACTTCTTTTCCTTGCTGATTTGCTTGAATTCATTGTAGATTCTGATAATTAGCCACTTATTGATGTATAGCTTGTGAATATTTTCTCCCATTCTGTAGGTTGTCTATTTGCTCTGTTATTATTTCCTTAGCTGTGCAGAAGCTTTTTAATTTAATCAAATCTCATTTATTTATTTGTGTTCTTGCTGTGATTGCCACTGGGGTCTTTTTCATAAATTCTTTGCCTAGGCTGATACTTAGAAGAGTTTTTCCAACATTATTTTCTTCCAGAATTCTTTTGGTTTCATTCCTTACAATTAAGTCCTTTATACATTTAGAATTAGTTTTTGTGAGTGGTGAGAGACATTGATCCTGTTTCATTCTTCTGTGTGTGGCTATCCAATTTTTCCAGCACCATTTATTGAATAGGGTTTCTTTTCCCCAGTGTATAATGTCTTCTTAGTCAAAGATCAGTTAGCTCTATGTGGATGGTTTTATATCTGGGTTCTCTGTTCTGTTCCATTGTTCTCTGTCTCTATTTTTGTGCCAATACTATGCTGTTTGGGTTATTATAGCCTTGTAGTGTAGATTGAAGTCTGGTAACGTGATGCCTCCAGATTTCTTCCTTTTGCTTAAGATTGCTTGGGATATTCGGGCCTGTTCTGGTTCCAAACGAAGTATAAAATTATTTTTTCTAGATCTGTGAAATATGACATTAGTATTTTTATGGAGATTGCATTTAATCCACAGACTTCTCTAGGGAAACCTTACAAGCCAGAAGGCACTGGGGCCCCATCTTTAGTCTTGTTAACAGAACAACTTCCAGCCTAGAATTTTGTATCCTGCAAAACTAAGGTTTATATATGAAGGAGAAATAAAGGCTTTTCTAGGCAAGCAAACACTGAGGGAATTTGTGAAGACCAGATCTGCCTTTCAGGAAGTACTAGTAACTGCATTATACATGGAGCACACAATAAAGCTCAGAGGGCATACAAAATAGCACAAGAGGTTAAACAAAGCAATAAGGTACTACTAAATAGGATGAACAGAACAGCATCCCATATATCAATTCTATGAATCTAGGAGGTTACTTTTATAAGTGTTTACTCTCAGAGAAGATGGTATTTATTTTCCTGGAATCTCTCTATTTACAGCATGAATGTGTGTTTGGTAATAAATTAATTGTTCAAATTAATTTACTATATTTTGAGATGTGCGACTACTTTTTTAATAGAAAAGAATAAAGCAAAACAGACTAATCTAAAAAAGTTTGGTATAGAATTATATTAATGTGATGCATAATGTTATATTCTAGCCTGATAAGCTTATGTTACTTATTTTAAATATAAATTATCTTACTTGTTTAACATATCTCAAAATAAAAATATAGATTATAAATATACAGGCTAGTATAAATTCCTTACTTGGTTTTTGGACTCTTGTTTAAAATGGAAAAAAAGAGGTTTTCTCTTTAAAAATTTGATGTTTTCTGATTTGATAAACTATTATAGAAATATAAAATATACAGACAATTTTCATTACTCCACTCCTTTATTGTAATGGATTTTTCATTTAAAAACTGTTCTTCAATTTTTAGAAATTTTCTACATTTAATTTTGTCTATTACCGTAAGTTCCTATGTGAGAGTATAAGTTAAGATTCTAAGTTTTGATCTTCGGAGATTGCTAGCTTAATAAAAACAATTTATGTATTTCTTTCCAAATTATATGGATGACTGAGCATCTCTAAGTCTACTTATCAGTAAGGTTTCTATCATTTTTTAAATTTGCCAATTTCCCAGACAGCATGTAAACTTTTTTTAAAGTTTATACTTCATGATAATCTAGTTTATTCACTTATGATTAATTGACAATAGATGCTGCCTTTCTACACATTTGATTTTGAAATAGTGAACTTGTATGTAAAGCAAAACGTATTTGACTTGTAAGTGTATATTTTTTCTGCCACTCACAGTGTATTAGAAACATATAATTTACTACAATACCTTGTCTTTCTAAGTGTAAGAAATGTGCATCATTCCAAGATATTTTTCTTTTGTTCATCTCTTAAGTATGTATTCCTCTAAGTTTTATTATTTGCCTTTTTAATTCTGCTTTTACTCTGTATTTGCTAAATCTGAGTAGCTTCATTCATTGTCACATCTTCAACTCCTTCTAAATCTACAACTCTAATTATTTCTCTTTGATTCTGACCTGGTAGTTTAATGTGTCTATCCAACAGAAATTTTGTTTACCAAAAAAAAAACTATTAAGAAAAACTTAAGGAAAGTATAAATGAAAAACAGTGTCTATTTTGTTTTGTATAGAATACTAATGTTTTTTCTATGTTAAAAGGTTTCAGACCATGTATATTCTTGCACCAGAAACAAAGAGATTTCGTATTCTAATTAAATGCTCTGTCTCCCATCATTATTCTCATGGATGCTACAAAACCAGCCTAGTTTCTTTCTGCTGTTAACATGGCCCAGTCTTTCCTTGGTTGTATTAAAAGTATTTTAGGGAGGATCTCATACTTAAGAAGTTTTGCGATAAATAGACATAAATGTCTTTTCTTATTTATTCATAGTTAATATTTTTGTTTAATTATGGGAATAATATCCAGTTTTGCTGTGTATCTATTAGAATATGAACTGCTTTTCTAAAACATTTAAACACTGTATTCTTGCTGTTATCTTAGAAATATAGGGGTTAGTAGCAGAGATGATGAAAGAGCTTCTTTTCCCTTTAGAAACATTTTTTTTAACAAAAATAATTTTATTTTACTTTGTAATTTAAAAAAATAGACATAGACTAAAATTATAAAAAACCACAAAGATGAGATTTTACCTGAGAAGATTTGGCAGAACGTGCGCTATTCTTACTTTATTTCAATTTAACTCAGCCACAAATTCCCAGAAGCAGTCTAGGAGCGCTGGAATACATCAGCCTAAGGAGAACTATACATGCTCTCACAAAAACTCTCTCGTTTCCACTGATGCTTACAACCCACCAACCACTATTTATCTGAGATTCTTTCGTTATAGTTCCTACAGGCCTGTAAAAATGAACCGTTTGGGATAAAAATAGATTTTCTCTTGGCTTTTGTTTTGCAGGAGATATTTAAACAAAAAGATTATGAGGGCACCATTGAAAGCATGGACATATCAATAAAACTTAGAGTATAATTTTTGAATTAACCTGAGCAAATTATTTAAATTACCTTTAAATTGCCATATTGGTAAAATGGGACTAATACCTACAGTAGACTTTTGAGGTTTCTCAATTATAGCTTGTTTTTATAACCTGATCCCACCAGATTACTGTGGAATGACTATGACCTCATGATCTAAACTACATGATTTAGTTTCTCTTTCTCTGGAATCTGGAGGAGCATCACAGAAACTGTAATTACTTTTAATAGGGTGCCTATCCTGGGAGCCAGGTAATGCAGGAAGTGGAAGTAATGCAGCCATTGGGGAGTTCTGTGTAAATGGAGCACAGCAAGGAAGTCCAAAGAGAGCAGTAAAGTAGAGTGAAACTCAGGCAAGGGGAGATGAGACATCCCATAGGTATAGGGCGGGGAGGCAGATGAAGTGATAGTCTGAGTGGCTTTATGGGTCCTGGATTCATTCACTTTCTGTTCTTGGATTCCCGGAAACATCTAGTCCTCCTGCTGTATCATTGCAATTGACCTGAGGTTGGCTCTTAGAGCTGTTGCCAGTCACACTAACTCCTCATACTGTAGTCTTTCTCTCTGAGAAAATTGTTTCAATAGCTTTATTTTTCTTCTTAACCCTCCAAAACTCCTCATATTTACTTGTTTTTTGTTTTAATCAGAAGATATTTTTCATCTCTCCTCCAAATAAATATGTTCACCTGCCTCAGCTAAGAGTATTATAGTATCACAGTATAGTATGCTGGTAAAACACTTAGCTTCTAGAGCCAGTGATAATGCATTTGAGACCTTGCTCTATTATTTATATATTTTATATTTTTAAATATTCTGTCAAGGGTCCAAAGAGGTAAAATTAAGTATCTTCCAATAGTGTTTATATTTCTCTTTGTATGATCTCCCTTAAAAATTCATCCATTTAAATGCTTTTGGTTAAATCATAGAATATTGTCATTAAAAATTATATGCAAATAGTTTGGTGAAAATAGAGGCTTACTATAATTTTAAATTATGTTTATTTTAATATCGGTGTGTTCCAACTTTATTTTCCCTCAAATACTTGTTTTACTAATATATTTTTCTCCTCTGAATTGTCTATTTCCTACAAATTTCTTTATGTATGTTGAAGCTCTTATTTGTATAGATACTCAAAACTATTTTTTCTACAATGTTATTGGCACCCCTTAATGTTATAAAGAGCCTTGATTGTCTCAGTTAATAACTTTTGGCCTAATGTTTGTTATTGATACAGTGAACTCTACTTCTTTATGTTTGAATTGCTTATATTTCTGCACATTTTTAAAAAATTGTATGACTCACTTTGTTTCAGGTTTATCTCATGTACAGCAAAGAGTTGTGATGGTTTTGCAATACAATCTAAAAATTGTTCTCTTTAAAAGTTTATTTTAGCCAATTTACATTTACTGATTTGAGAAATATTCTTAAGTTTCACCTTTTTTGATGTTTGTCATTAGAAAAAATGTGAGGACTCATTACCCTCTTTTCTACAACTTTGATGTTTATATCATTTCTACATTAAGGCATAAAATACATACCTTCTATTCCTTCACTCAAAACCTCACATTAGTTTTAGCCTTATATCTATAGATGAATGTATTGATATAAAATGCTTCTACCAATTACCCATCCCCCAAGGTTTTTTCTGGTAGTCTTCTGGTTGGCTTGTTCATCTTTTCAACTTAGATCAGAAACAGTTTATGGAAATAGGCCTTATATTTTCAAAATATTTTATTGTTTTTCATTTTTTGAGACAGAGTCTCACTCTGTCACCCAGTCTAGGGTGCAATGGCATCATCAAAGCTCACTGCAAGCTGAAACTCCGGGGCTCAAGTGATTCTCTTGTCTCAGCCTCCTGAGTAGCTGGGACTACAGGCACCTGCCACCAAGCCCGGCTAATTTTTCTAGTTTTTGTAGAGATGGGGTCTCCCTTTTGCTCAGGCTGGTCTCGAACTGCTGGTCTCAAGCCTAGTTCTCAGCCTCCTACAGTGATAGGATTACAGGTGTGAGCCACTATGCCAGGCCCTGATTTATTCTTGAAAAATATTTGACTCAATATAAATTCCTTGGATCATAGTTCCTTCCTTTAAGGATTTTGAAGATATTTTTCTTTTTATTCTAGCAATAAAGGCTCTTCAGAAGAATTCTGAGATTAGCCTTTTTCCACTTTAATTTCAATGTAAAGGACTTGTATTATTTTGTCTATCTGCCTAAAGCATCTTTTCGTATAGGATTTTATGTTTAATGTCCAGTAAATTTAGTGGGGTACAGTTCAGTATTGACAGTTTGGGGCCATTTTCTTCTGGGATATGACACTTTCTTTTCAAGACTCTTTTGGATGGCAGTAGTTTTTCCCCATCTTTGAAAGATATATTCTAAGACCCTCAGTAGATGCCTGAGACTGCAGATAGCAATAAACCCTATATACATATTTCATCTTAACTAAGCATTTGTCATGTACCGTAGCCATAACTTTAGCAGTTTAAGTTGCAACAGTAACAATAGTACAAATTTCTTTTTCCTTGTTTGCAATTTTAAAAATAGATTTGATCTTACCACAGATTTTAGCAATCTCAACATACCATTTTTTTTCTTTCCTTTTTAAGTTCAGAATTTTGACCTTTTAACTTAACAGAATCACTTTATGGCCTCTTTTTGGCATATCCAAATTGCCAGCATCACTATTCTTTGGGGTCATTATTAAGTCAAATAAGCATTACTTAAACACAAGCACTGAAATACCTCAAGAGTCAAACTGATAAGATCTGACTGCTACTGAGATGATCAGCAACTAAGTGACTAATGGGCAGGTGAGCCTAGATACACTGGACAGAGGAATGACTCTCATACTGAGTGGAACAGAGTGGGACGGCATGAGATTTCATCACAGTACTAAAAACAGTGCTCCATTTAAAACTTATGAATTGTTTGTTTCCAGAATTTTATATCTAATATTAATATTTTCAGACTGTGGTTGACCATGGGTAACTGAAACTTAAATAAGTAAGGGCTACTCTATAAACTTAAAAAGAAATAGTTTTGTCCCATTATATCTATTTTCTTTCAATGGAATACACTCAGAAAAGTGTTGTCTCTCCTTATCTGTCTTTTTCTTCTACTGTTTCCTCTGTAGCCCTTATTAGCCTTTTAACAAATAAAGTGATAATTTTTTTCTTTCCTTTTGCCCATTTTCTATTCTCAGCATCCTTTTGAATATTTTCTCTTTATCTGTCCTTTATGTCTATCATTTTATCTGTAATCTTTTTTAAACTCTTTAAAAAATCCATTTTCTATCCTGGATATATTTTTTGATAGTTTTACAATTTCATTCTACTCTTTCCCTGAGTCTTGCCAGATAACACAACACCCCCTCCCATTGTCTTATTTCTTACTTGAGATGGTAAAATTGTGGTTTGTGCTTATGCTCTATAAATGTAATCACCTGTTAATTTTTATACTTCATGAAAAATATTTGGTTACCTACTCTGATACAACCAATTCATATAGTGGTTTACCTGTCATTTTTTTTCTTGTACTTTTGTTTTTTTAATTTTTATGGTAACTTTTCTATCCCTTTCTCTTTTTTAAATCATTTCCATGGGTTGCAATTTTTTATTTTACTTAATTTTATAGAATTTTAATTTCATTAAACCATTAATTTGCAAGTAAGTTGTATAAGTGAGTGTCCAGGGCTGTGTCCTAGACTAGGTGTAAGTTTCCTTATGACCCAGGATTTTGAGTGTTAGTGCATTTAGACTTTACTTCTCAATCAGAATAATTAACTGTAAGATTTTCATGAAGCAATGTTTCTCCTGTTCACACAGTCATAGAAGCTGCTGTTTGTAAAAATACCTTTTAAGTGTGATTTCTTATTTAGAAATACTCTTCTGCTTCTTATAATCATTCTGGTTCCAGAGTATCTCTTATGCCTAACAAATACCCCCGTCTTTACTTTTGCAAGTAAGAGATTTAGTTTTTAACATGTAAGTGTGTGCTCTCATGTTTGAGAGATGCTTTGCTGTCATTTTTTTAAGTTTCTAGACTTTTACTTTTCTTTTTGCTTTTTGCTTCATATACTACCCTTTCATCTTTACTGTATTTTGGACGCCTTTGAATGATTTTATATTTAGGGTTTTAGCCCACGCTTAGTTTCACTAAAAGTGAAACATTTATTCTTCATTTTTATCTTCATTGTTGCTTTTGGACAATTTCTCTTGAGAGAGAGAGAAAAAAGGAGAGAAGTGCCAGATTTATTCTTCTGTATTCAAACTGAAAATATCTAAAATCATATTTTAAAATTATAAATCAAATCATGATCACCCCCAACTGAAAATTCTATAGTGATTTTTTTATAACCTTTATCAAAAAAGGCAAGTCCTTAAAATGGTCCCCAGTATCTAATATTCTAGACCCTGCTCCATCTCTACTTTCAACTTCTATTTCTTTTCCTCACCTCCCTGTTGCTCTAGTCATGCAAGCTTTTCATTGTCATTAATTATGCCAATCTCCCCTCCTTTTTTTTTCTTGTGTTTATGCTCTAAGTATTTGCGCTTGCTGTTCCCTGTGTCTAGAATCTTTCACCTCACATATTTCCATGGATTTCATTTTCATTTCATTTAGGTTCCTGCTGAAAAATTTCTTCCTCTGTGTCAAAGACAAGCCTATTGTTAATATGTCCTCTTTACAGTATTTTTTTCATATTCCTTAGAACTTTCTACCATTAAAATGTTTTGTTTTGTTTTGTTTTTTACTGGCTCCTGAATTCAATATAAAGTCTATGAGACCAGTACAATTTTCTATGTTTCACTGTTTAACAACAAGGATTTCCACATCTAGAAGTGTTTGGCATATAAATTTTCTGACTCTGATCTATCCTAAATATAATTAAGGTTACTTTTCTGAAGTTCATCTCAAAACATACTTTTCAACTTACAACCTTCCTGGCTCCTCATTGCTTTAATTTCTCCAGAATTTAATCATGTCTACTTGACATGTTATAAAGCCTTTCACATTTAAACGCAACTACCAAATTTTAGTTCCGCCTTCATAAGCCCTCTGTCTCTTTCTAACCCTATGAATTACTTATTTAAAGAGAGCCTGCCCTTCTCACCTTTTACCTGTTTTTTTACACTGTTGGATACAACCAGAACAGCTGTTTCTCTCAAATATTTCTGCAAAGATTCTATCTTTCACATTTCAACTCAACTGATCCCTCTTCAGTAAGACATCTTCAATTCTTCTCTGTCACAAATTATTTTCTCTTCCTCTAGTGCCAATATTGCTTCTTTCATTCATTTATTTTGACACTGATCTTCTAAATTCTATTTCAAAAGCTGCATCGTGATGCACCAGGTTCTTAGCAATCTGGTCTGCACTTACACAGCATCCCAGTACTCTTTCCCATGAGTGACATTATGACAGCATGAAATCTATAAAATGGGTCCCACCTTTTTCTTTCTTTTTTTTCTTTATTTTTTTTAGCATATAATGGGGGTATAAATGTTAAGGTTATGTATATTGCCCTTGCCCCACCTTCCCCCTCAAGTCAGAGCTTCAAGCGTGTCCATCGCCCAGTTGGTGCGCATCACACTCTTTATGTGTGTATATACCCATCCCCTCTCCCCCACCTACCCAACACCTGATAAATGTTTTTCCTATATGTCCACTTAGATGTTGATTAGTTAATACCAATTTGCTGGTGAGTACATGTGGTGCTTATTTTTCCATTCTTGGGATACTTCGCTTAATAGAATGGGTTGCAGCTCTAGTCAGGAAAATACAAAAGGTGCTATATCATCATTGTTTCTTATAGCTGAATAGTATCCATGGTATACATACACCACATTTTATTAATCCACTCATGTATTGATGGGCACTTCGGTTGTTTCCACATCTTTGCAATTGTGAATTGTGCTGCTATAAACATTCGTGTGCAGGTGTCTTTTGCATAGAGTGACTTTTGTTCTTTTGGGTAGATGCCCAGTAATGGGATTGCTGGATCAAATGGTAGATCCACTTGTATCACTTTAAGGTATCTCCATATTGCTTTCCACAGAGGCTGAACTAGTTTGCAGTCCTACCAGCAATGTAGGAGTGTTCCTATCTCTCCACATCCATGCCAACATTTATTGTTTTGGGACTTGTTAATAAAGGCCATTCTCACTGGAGTTAAGTGATAACTCATTGTGGTTTTGATTTGGATTTCCCTGATGATTAGGGATGTTGAGCACCTTTTCAAATGTTTGTTGGCCATTATTCTGTCTTCTTTTGAAAAGTTTCTGTTCA
>VBSM01003169.1:8251259-8399923 GCA_008086735.1 Cheirogaleus medius | reverse complement strand
TTTGTTTTTTTCTTCAAAAGCTTTAAGATTTTTGATTTGAGTTGTGTGGGTTTTTCTTTTTTCTATCAAATGTTTAAAATTAGATTCATTCTGCTTGTGAATCTTGAACTTGGAAAGGCAAGATTGCTATCAATTCTGGAATATCCACAATTACCTACATTAAAATTACCTCTCTCCACTTTCTCTAATTCTTATTGTTAAACCCTTCATTATAGTTTCCATGTCTTTAACAACTCATTTAGATTTTGAATCTTTTTAACCCTCCCTGCTTTTTTATAATTACTGTGTAGTTCACTAATTATCTTTTCTAGCTGTGCTAGAGAGTGGTTTTACATGTTTACTGATTTTTTAATCTGCCTTGTTAATTTCTTTATATTATTTAAATCTTTGTTAAGTTTGTTTTAATTTGTTATTTTATAAATTTGCATATTTTCAAAACATATTGTTGATGTTCTTGATGATTATGTTCTGTTATTGGTCTTGGTGATACTAATTCTCTTCTCTCATACTTTTGAATTTAGCTCATGGTGGAAAAATTTTTCTTGTGCTGTGTATTTTTGGATAGGGAGTGCCTCTTTAGTGGCACATTTCTGCCTGTGCAAATTTCATTCAGATTCAAATATGGTACTATCCCATCAAAGTAGTTGGCATTTATTTATTTTAATAGACCTTTTGGTGTTAATATTAATTTTTTGCCTTGTGGAAGTATGGTACTAGGTTTATAGTTCTTCAGATAAGTTTTATTTGTTTTTCTCCTGCCTATTTCCTGCCACCCCACAAATTATGGCAGTGCCCCTTCTGGAAGGAATCAGTTTAAATCCTGCTTCAGGTAGTTCAAAAGTCCCACACGCTGTACTCTTGTGCAGATTAAAATCCACACAATTGGCTTACCAAGACATATGTCCTTTCCCAAAATCTTTGCAAACGACACTACCATGAATTTCTCTTTTGGCTTTATTTCTGTTAAAGGGATATTTCTTTTAATTTTCTGAGGAGACAGGCTTT
This sequence comes from Cheirogaleus medius, assembly GCA_008086735.1. Lineage (NCBI taxonomy): Eukaryota > Metazoa > Chordata > Mammalia > Primates > Cheirogaleidae > Cheirogaleus > Cheirogaleus medius. The sequence goes on along the minus strand of VBSM01003169.1, from coordinate 8,398,918 downwards.
AAGGGAAAAGACATGGTTAAAGATAAAAATGGGCACTTCTAAATGAGAAAAGGAGAAATTTATGAAGAACATGCAATGATTCTGAAGTTTAATGCTCATAACATAGGTTCAAAATAAAGCCAAGATTGACCAAAATATTATGATTATTTCTCAGTAAAAACTAAGTTAAACTGAAAGGACAATTCTTAACACTATAGGAAAAAAAATCAACAACACAACTTGATTTATAAGCATGATTTAATGGATTTATTTCGGTACCTAGTAGTTGTAGAGAGGTTATACATGGAACATTCAAATAATTAACCAAACAGTAAGACACAAAACAAGTCTCCAAAAGAACTAAAGAAACAATATGAAACAGATATCAAAAATAAGAAAATAAAATTTGAAAACAATACAAAAAGAGGCTGGGCGCAGTAATGCCTGTAATCCTAGCACTCTAGGAGGCTGAGGCAGGAGGATCACTGGAGCTCAGGGTTTGAAACCAGCTTGAGCAAGAGTGAGACCCAGTCTCTACTTAAAAAAGAAAAGAAAAATTAGCCGGGCATTATGGTGTGCTCCTATAGTCCCAGCTACTCAGAAGGCTGAAGCAGGAGGATCATTCGAGCCCAGGAGTTTGAGCTTGTTGTGAGCTAGGTTGACACCAGGGTACTCGCCCAGGCAAAAAAAAAAAATTCAAAAAGAAATAATTGACAAACCAAATTTTATGCAATATATGGATCATACTAAAATGATTAATGAACACAATTTAAAATATTTTATTGATCAAAAGTGAATCAATGTAAATTAAAAAATATGTAGAAATGAATGACAATAAAAATATTATTAATTGATGATAGTCATTATCAATAATTAAAAGCTGACTTTAATCTCAATTTCAAAATCCTGTTGTTTACTACCAATTCCTCTCTTCTGATTTACTCCCTCTGATACCTGATTCCAGCAATTCTTCAGCACCACTAGAACCTACATCTTTTGATCCTAGTGTCTTGCTGTCTCTTCCTATATCAAACAGAATCCAATAGTAAAATGGAAACTACTTGGGTATTTAAAACAAAAATTTGATGCAAGACCTGATTATAAAGTGATGGAGAAGATCAGTAGGCTATCACAAATCAACCCAGAGATCAGCAACAGCAGGAGGCTAGTACCACACAGAAGGGACAAAAGAAGGAAGCTGCATGACTAGACATCAGGGGCCAGAGTCACCCAGTGGAAGCTGGCTTCATGATGGGTCTATTTAGTAAGAAAGTTGAAGCCATACATGTAAACCAGCACTATCAAAAATGTTACCTGAGGCTTAAGAAAATGAGAAATATCCTGCCTTTTTCGTTAAATGTGAGGCTTTGCATGTTATTTCTCAGTTTACCACTAGTACAAGGCCTGACACTTAGTAGATGCTCAATAAGTATTAATGAAGAAATGGAAATAAAAGAAGGAAAGACATAATTAAAGCACAGGAGCGACAATCAGCCTGGACTGTGCAGCAGTAATTTAGTGTGGCTGGTGGCACATCAAGTGTGAGAGTGCAGACATGGAAAAAATACAAGTTACAGAAAGTTTTAAAGATAGAGTTTAGGCACCAGAAACTTATTTCTATTTCAGAATTATTGTACTGATAACCTAATACCAATTCAACTTGTTTTTTTTTTTCATGTGGAGGATTGGCAAAGAATATTTAAGCCAGCATGTAATTTTTTTTCTGTTCACATGAAAATAGACATTTCAATGCTCTTAAAAATCACAAGTCTTGCATTATTCTGTTTTTAATTTTCCCATATGGCAATGTAGGATTTTGCTCTCAAACCTAATTTTGAAGAGCTTTGGAGGCATTCATACTAAGACATTCAGCAAAGAGCGGGATTTAAAATCTGTTAATCCAGGAACAACTGTGTCATCCTGTATAGACAAAAAATTCAAAGCAAATAGGCACCATCTTTTTTTTTTCTCGACAAATCAGTAATTCCTTGGAAAAGTTTTCAGGAATAAAGGGATAGAAGCAGGCTTATATCAAGCAAACATTGAAAATAATCAGAGATGACTCAGATGTATTCATTGTCTCTCCTTTCTGTCCCTCTCCCTCCATCACCATCTCTATCTCTATAATCTCTATCTGTCTCTATCTCTGTCTCTACCTCTATTATCTCTATCTCTATTTCATCTCTATCTATCTCAATCTTTATCTCTGTCTCTATCATTTCTCTCTCTCCTTATCTCTGACACCTTAAATTTCTAAATGCAGTGACATTACTGCTATTTTCAAGGTTTAGTCTATAAATTAAATGAACAAATAAAGTTGAATTTAAAAACCTGATGTCACTTATGGGGGCTAACATAATGCTAAAGGCAAATGAAAGAAGTGTTGCTACAATATGCCTAATATTGTAGATATCACTGGAGCTATTTTGGGGAAAAGCACTGAAATGTCATTGAGAACTACTGTCTTAAAATTTCACAAGTTTAAATGTACCAGAAGTTGAACTCATCAAAAGCACACAGGTTTTTTCTTCTCTGCCTGTTCATAGTTACAGCACAGGACAAATTTGTTATTCTTCTGCTATCATTAAGCAAGAACCAGAATAATAAGATTAAAATTAGAAAATAATAAATGTGGAGTTTCTAATAGAAAATAATTTTCTATTCTGTTATAATGGAGAACAGACTTTTTAAAAATAAACAGTTTATATATTTTGAGAACTCATTAATATATTAAATACTGTTAATCATGAAAATTTAATAATAAATTAGCATTTAAATTGAGCATTATATTTATAACATTTTTTTAAAATTGTGTTTCTGTCATTAATATAGAGTCATTATTAGGTCAAATATATTTGTGAAGCAAGTATTCATAGAAGCATAGGGTGCTGTGGTTCTATTTTTATTGAACATTGCTAATTTTCACAATGATATTCATTTTTGTATCACTGAAACATAGCTACAACCACAAGGAAACTTTTTAATTCTGATGCTTTATTTTATCATATCAAACCACAGAGAATTTTTTTATTTCTGTTTATACTCAGTTAATTTAGCCTTAACGTGTGGGCATATCATATTAGGCTTTAGGACACTAAAAGACGAGTAGAGAGGTCCCTCAGAGTAAGCATGGATTTAAGAGGACTTTCTCAGCTAAGAATATGATTTCTCTTTATATTACTTTATATTAAGAACATTTTTTTCTATCCTGATTTTTTTTGTTAAAAGCAGTGTTTTGAAGCGGAGTGAAAGTTATCACTATTATAGTAATTTATTCTAGATATTAACTGCATACTATGCATTCACATTGGGTCAACTTCCCATTTTTAGAAAATAGGTTGTAACTGAACCATGGAAATATGTTGTGGTAAGAAATTAATTCAATCACTTTTACTTTTCCATAGAAAAATAACATAAATAAAATAAAACATTTCTAAAACTTAGTTGTATACAATTTCTAATGATGTCAGGGAACATATAAACTAATTCCTAGTTTATGTGAGCAAGATTACTAAAACATATTCAAAAGTGTCAATTGGGAAGTAAAATTTCAAAAAGAACCCTCAGACTGCTACCCAGTATATAAATATTTCAATCAATTCTTTTGATGTTTGATTATATTATGTTTTGATAAAATCTATTATAACTCTAAGCATCCACATTAATAATAAATCATTTATGATGCAAATATATTAATCTGGTATTATGCACTATATTGGAATAATTTCCACAGGTATTTATCGGTATATATTTATATTTACTCCTTAATATATGTTTGAATTTAGGCTGTTGAATTTATCTAAAAACATAAGCCCAAATATCCACGCATTCCTTATGTGCTTCCCCAATTCTTGGCCTATTCATTAATTTTTTTTACATTTTTATTAGTAATATGTGGAAGAGTTTTTCAACATTTTGCAATATTTGCCAATATCGGTGTTTTAGTTTTTCAATTCAATTTAATTTATAAAATATAATTGACACCATCTAAGTGCTACAGACTGTGCAGGTAGAAAGGGATTCGATGATAATTTACATTGTCCACAATTGAATGAATAATGTTTTAACAATAAATAAATTTAATAAATTAATAATTATAAGGAAATTTTATGTGATATCTTAAAAATAAATTAACTATTATTAATGTATAGGAAACATTTCGAGGTACATAGATTTGTACTTAGAAATGTTTAACTAAAAACAAATGAATGTTAGTGGATATGTATGATGTTAAATCTTTATTTTCTTCATAGTTTCAAAATCATCAAACTTTCTTCTGGCACTATACCTAATTTTAATAAAAATGTCCACATTCATTTTTAGTGTATTTTTCTTAGAAAATAAATAAAATTAAAATTAAATAAAAAATTTTATTAATACTAAAACCCAACATTATTAAAATACTATTGGCAACAGTATATTAATAAATATTTTATGTTTGATAAAAGAGTAGAATGCTCAGATAAACTTAGAATTCACTTATGATTTACACTGAGATAGTGAATATTTAAGTTTGCCTTAATTACTCAATAAATCACTTCTTTTCTGAGTAATGACACTTTCTCCTCTGAACAGCAGTAGAATCTTTAGATAGCAGTAAGCAAGATTAAACTAAAAAAAAAAGGATCCCTGAATAATTATCTTTAAAGTAAGCATTAATCACTTCCAAAAATCACTAGCCAATTAAATGTTAGATTTAAATGATTCAACAGTTTGAAGACAAGTTAGTATTTTCTGGGAGATAAGCTGTAAGGTGTTGTGTGACCTGCAGTAACTTCAAAGACTGAGGAATAGAATGTCCTTACTTTTTAATAGTCATTTGTTACTTTTATTTTTTTATTTAAAAATATCAAGGGGGTACAAATATTTTAGATAACATGGATCACTTTTGTAATGCTTGAGCCTTGGCTAAAGGTATGCCCGTCATCCAAATAGTGTTCATAGTACCTGTTTAGGTTGTTTTTTGCCTCTCCCAGCCTCCCTCCCTCCCGACTGGTTGATTTCCGCTGAGTTTTACTTCCTTCTATGGACATGTGTGCTCATCAGTTAGTTCCAATTTAATAGTGAGCACATATGATGTTTGTTTTTTTATTCTTGAAACATTTCACTTAGGAGAACGGTCTCCACTTCCATCCAACTCATTGTAAACAATATTAATTCATCTTTTTTATGACTGAGTAGTACTCCATGGTATACATATACTACATTTTATTAATCAACTCATGAATTGACCAGCATTTGAGTTGATTCCACATCTTTGCAATTGTGAATTGTACTACAATAAATATTCTAGTGCATGTGTCATTTTGGTGATTTTTTTTTTCCTTTTGGTAAATACCCAATAGTTGGATTGCTGGATTGTATGGTATGTCTACTTTTAGTTCTTTGAGGAATCTCCATACTCTTTTCCATAGAGGTTGTACTAATTTTCAGTTAGAATGGCATTTATGAAAAAGAATATCCTTATTAATTAGATTACCTGGTTAATTAAATTTTAGCCAGAAAAAAATGTTTATTTCAACCATCTTTCTAAAAAGTACAAACATGCTATTTTGTATGTGTCCATATATTCACTGAATAGTTTTCTAAAAATTGGGGACTTAACATTCTGTTAATGACTTGAATTCTAGATGTTCATATATAAGGGGTAATATATGTTTATGTGGATATATTAGCAGTTTAAGTTAACCTCCTTGATATACAGGAGATTTACTCTTTTCTGATAACATCTGTGATAGTAGCCCTTTACCTGGTAAAGTCTAAGGTGTATTGGCTCATCTTTCTAGGCAAGTGTCTCATTCCTCTCTCACTCTCAAACTTTGGTTCAAAGATACATTTTCTTTTATATTTAATGTTTTAAGCAATTATTGGTTATTAAAAATATTAATTAGTGAATATTCATAAATTTAGTCCATCAATTCAAAGTTATATTTTGTATAGTAGGTATAAATAATACTTAAATATGACCTTATTTTCTTAAAATTGACCTAATTTTTGACTGGACTTTTGATTTCACCAGACTGGAAGAAAATACTTTAGTTGTTGTTTGTGGTACCTTCACTTGGTCTGAAGGATTTATGCTATTTTCCTGTCAACTGTGGACATAAGAATCTTTGTCGGCACTTGTAAGCACAAATCGTTATAGTCCAGTTTCTTTGTAAGACCATGCCCTGATTCCATTTGGATGTTTTTCCCTCTTCACTCTCCCACTAACGACCCCCAAAGTTTGTCTCTCTCTTACTTCTGGGTTCCCAGTCCATGCTCCTTTCCTCAACCATGAAGTTGGATACTTCTCCCTCTATTAGGCAAATTCTCTCTCTCGATGTCTCTCTTCAGAGGTATCTCTTTATAGTTTCCTCAGAGTACTCTGTAAAATTCCTTTAATAAAATTTAGACTTCTGGAAATAATAGCTGAGAAGGGAATATTTTGTAGTCAAATATGCTTTCTTTTCAATGACAAACCAATCCATAGGCAAGGAAGTGAAAAACAATTGCTCACTCCTTGAATAGGAGATCACAAAATCAAAAATGAATGTAGGGAGAATAACAAAGGATCTTAGTATGTCAAAAAAATAAGCACAAGTCCAGGCAAGGCAGCTGACACCTATAATCCTAGCACTCTGGGAGGCCAAGGAGGGAGGATCACTTGAGATCAGGAGTTCTAGACCAGCCTGAGCAACAACAAGACCCCACTCTACTAAAAAATAGAAAAAAATTAGCTGGGTGTGGTGGTACATGCCTGTAGTTCCAGCTACTGGGGAGGCTGAGGCAGGAGGATCACTTGAGCCCAGGAGTTTGAGGTTGCAGTGAGCTATGATGATGGATGCCACTGCACTCTAGCCAGGGCAACAGAGACTTGATCTCTAAATAGGTAAATAAATAAATAGCACACTACCACATAAATGTACAGCAGAAATTAAGCTTTTTATTATCTATAATTTATGTGATTTTTCTCTCTTAAGTCACACAGCTGGCCCACAATCTTCACCCTGGTGTAGGTCAAGAGAAAAAAACAACAAATAAAAACAAACAATAAACTTATCAATGTAGAGTATCATAGTTTCTCTAAGTAAAAAGAAAAAAAAATCTCTTCTTGTAAATTCTCAAATATTTAACTTATATGACCTCTGATCTTTTTCCAAGATAGTGTTTGCATGTATCAAAGAAACCTCAGATGTACATGAGATTCTATCTGTTGTGGAGTGGATCCTGTTCTTGAGCCTATACTGGCAACCAGATAGTTGCTTTCTCTGGCTTTTCAGAGAGATTTTTTGGTACCTGTTGTTGGCATCTGTGGTCCTGGGCAATTTTTTCTCATTTACAAAACCCCAAATTACCAGGGACTCTCTTAGTCCTAACCCCAGCTCTTGAACTTCTCAGCACCTACATGTCCACTTACCAGAGCACACAGAAACTTCTCATCTATTATTGGCTATATTTAGTCCAGGAGAGTTAGAAGAACTTCCTCAGGTTTATCTCTCTGGCAACTTTCCAATAGCTCAGTGTTGCTGTTGCCTACACAATGTGAGAATATATCATTCACTGATATTTTTCCTAGAGTGTTTCTCAACATTGACTGAACGTTAAAAACAATCGGTAATTGTTTAAAAATACAGATGCCCAGGACCTAGTACTGGAGATTCAATTTAATTAGTTTGTAATGGGGTTTGGTATTGATTAAGTTTGTTTTGCTATTTCCTTTTCTTTATTATTTATTTATTTGTGGCTTGGGTTTCCCCTCATATGCAACTTCTTTCTTTCCATGGGTCAGCATTAATTGTGTCAGTGAGACACCTTCAAAATCACGGGATCTAATCTATAATTTTGTAAACCAAAATTGACTCTTGATATGTGAATAGAAGCTAATAGAACATAAAATTCTATATCTATTTTTTTTTTACATTCTCCTTAATGTTGCACCATACCATTTGATCCAGTAGTCCCACTGCTGGATTATTTATTTCCCAAAGGAAAATAAATCATATCAAATAGATGCCTGTATTCACATTTTTATGACACCACTATTCACAATAGCAAAGGTACGTAATCAACCTAAGTGTCCATCCATGGATGACTGGATAAAGAAAATGTGGGCTGTACACATACATGCACACACACAGAGTGAATTACTACCCCAGCATAAAAAAAGAATGAAATTGTGTCTTTTGCAGCAACATGGATGGAACTATGGAACTGGAGGCCATTATCATAAGTGAAATAATTCAGAAACAGAAAGTCAAATAACATATGTTCTCATTTGTAAATGAGAGCAAAATATGTGCACACGTGGACATAGAGAGTGGAAAAATAGACACTAGAGCGATGGAAGGGTGGGAGGATAGGAGATGAGAAATTACTGAATGAGTACAATGTACACTATTTGGATGATGGCTACTCTAAAAGCCCAGGGTTCACCACTACATGGTAAATATGTGTAACAAAACTGCACTTGTACTCCCTAAATCTATAAAAATATATTTTTTAAATAAGCAAAACAAATCAAAAGTACCCCTTGGAACTTAAATCTAGCCAATGACCCTTTTTCCCACATAGCCTCCTTTCCTCTTTATTGTTTGACAGCCTAATGGTAGGTCTTGGACTATTGGGGAATATGATTAATGAAAGAAATGAAAATTCATCAAGACAGTAGGCTCCAAGTATAATTCTGGTTACCATACCTGCCTATAGATAGATTCAATAACAATCATTATGTGCACATATATATTCTAGTAGTTGGAACTTCTAACTCTAGCCATACCTGGTTTGAATTCTACCTCCACCATCCACTGGTTCTTTAGTTAAGAGTAGCCATTTAATTTATTTTTGCTTCAGTTTCCTTATCTTCTGGGGAAAATCACTTTACCTTTTCTGTGACATCACTTAACTACTTTCAGCATATGTGGTTTTAAAAGGAGTGAACCTACTATTTGTTGAAAGAATTAATGATAGTCCAGTGTATTGGTTAATCGGTACACTTTAGAGTCAGACAGCTTCTGATCAAACCCAAACTCTGCCACTTGACACCCATGTGAATGTGGTCAAGTAAATTAACCTCTGTGTGTAATTTTTCTCATCAATATAATGTAGGTAGTAGTAGCATATTGTGTTACACTTATTGTAAAGATCTATAAGTTAATTTATGCAAAGTTTTTAGAATTTTAGAAGTACTATAAGTATTCATTGCTATTATTATGCTTATCATCTTTATTACTACAGTGCATGCAATTATATCATTACAACTAGTACAAAGCCATCAACACATGTCATCTTGATCGTTACAGGAATGCATACTCTTCAGTTTAGTCAAAGAGAATAAAGACTTTACCATGTAGAAAGATAAAACCTTGATTTTCTTTCCTCTGGGCTTGGTAGAATATGCAGGAGGGTTTACATAATCATCCTGTTACCATGAGGACTTAGGTAATGACAATTCATGAAAGACAGGAAATTCAAAGTAAGAACTTTGGACTGTAAGTATTGTTTATATGTGCTGCCCTTTAAGAAAATCCCTTTCTAAGAAATTTTATTTATGTGAGCCAATACATTTCCCATTTTCTGAAGCAAATGTAGATCGGGTTTTCTGCTACTGTGTGATTAAGGTGTCCTAAGAATTACAGAACCTGTCATACAGAAGTCTTGTGAAGATTGAATGACATAATCTATGTAGTGTTCAACATAGAGTTTGGCACTCAGTGATTTCCAAATACATTTCAGCTATTATTAGTAGCAAAGTTATTGTTATTTAATGTTAGCAAGAAGTGTGAAGAATACCTGATATATAAATCAGTTGACATTTTAAATTACTAAGTTTCTTGCTTGATAGTGTTTGTATACTGTCTTTTCTGCTTTTAGTTTACTCTTAACCTTTTATTCTTTCACACAAAATTACTTGAACATGAATACATTTGTTGCCTTCTACACATTTTCAAGTAATTGAAAATATCTTCTTCATGCTCTCCAAGAAAAATCTAATACTTGTTTTCTTAATATAAAATGTTGATTTTATGGATTGGCTACAAAAGCATAAGACACTTACTCTTTTCAGGAATCCTTTCCAAGTCACAGTTACTTTGTACATTGATATAAGAGTTCCTGCAAAAGATAGCACAGCATTTTCTACATAATGTCTTAAAATAACATCTGTTCCACAATAACTTTTTCACTGAATTTATCTTTTGATTTTTCATTCCATTTTTGAAAACTACAAGTGAGAAATAGAATATTGTTTTATTCTAATTCCTAAAACCTAAGTGAAAATGTCATATAATGTAATTCTGTTGATTTCTGAATAAAGCTACTATGGTTTTAAGCAACAGAAATCAACTCTAGCCAACTTAAGGGAAACAAAAGGAATTTAGTGGAAGGATTCATAGTAACTCATAGATCTAAGGGAAAAGAAAAAGATTCAGCTCTTGCAACAGACAAGAAGCAGGGAATTTTGCAGAAATGAGAAGGAAATCTGTCCATGATATTGCAATTTGCTTGCTTCAGCTGCTCCCATTTTCTTTGTGTCAATGATCAAGGTTCAAATTCCTGGGAGAGCGGGTAAAAATAGCATGCAGTGTAAAAGGATACTTCCCAAAGATAAATCAGGATATTTTACCAAAAAATGCAATAAATAAATAATAAAATAAAATAAAAGCAGGTAAGAGATGCAGGCTGATCAAAAACAAATAACCACTTTAATCTCTTTACCCTGATATTCAAATCTCCCTCCCTCATGATTCTCATCTTTCTGTTAAGTCTTTTCTCATTGTATTTATCTATCCATGACCTATTCTCTAGAAAAACTACAGACCTTTTTTTTTTTTTTCTAAACACAGTCTGTACCTTCCTAACTTTGATTTTCCTCTGCCTTGACCAAGCCACATGGTTTATTGAAATTCTTCCTGTCAAGTTCCAGTTTGAATTTCTTCTTCTATAGGTTTTTTTTCTCCCATCCTTACTTAAACATAAACTTCTTGAGAGTAGGATCCGTGTTTCATAAAATATTTCATAGTAAGTAGCGCTGTGCCTAGAACAAATGCAGTATTGAATGAATAGTAGCTCAATGGTTGAAACCATACTTGTCAAATCCTGGTAATTCCTCTTTCTCCATCCCTTTTATATCTGTTTCCTCTGATCTTCTAGTGCTGTCTTGTCAGTTCAGGTTCTGTTATTAGTTCTCTATTAATTATATTCTATTAGTCTCCATGTCCACAAATTCTCCTCACTCTAGCTCTTACTAAGCACATCACTACTTTGCTCACAATTTTCTTATCTTCCTCTTCCTTATTGTGTGAGGAATCAATGTGAATCAGACAAATTTCTAGAGTCCCTTGTTTTAATAACAGCCTGAATTTCTAGTCCTACTTATAGTTGACTAATTTAAGAAAATATTTATTCATAAATTATGTTACTCATTTCATATTTATTTTCCTTTATTAAGCCTACATGTCAGCATAGCAAGAACTACTTTATACTCCCTATATATTGACCAGCTTTTCCTACATTTCTAACCAAATTTTGTTATTTCTTGTATCCAGGAGAGCTTTCAAATCAGTAGGTTCAAATCATACCCACATATTTCAAAGCCTTTCATGAAATTACAGTTTTTATCACTTTTTAAGTCAAAGTGTAAACACCACTACAAACTAACATTTAGGGATGGAAGGATGAACAATGTACCATATCTTTCCCTAGTTTAATAGAGACCAGAAAGTGAGGAAAGAATTATAATATGAGGTTTTAAGTACCCTGTAGAGGTATGTTGTTAGCACAGTTAGATATGAACAGTGAAGAGTGATAACCAATGGATTTTATGCAATACTAGGAGGTTTCTAGGAAGAAACAATGTCTAAATTTTTTTCATAAACTTCCCTGGAATTTGTTAGACTGCTGGAAGTAATGGCATTTAATGTAGAGGAGTGAACAAGATGTGCAGCATAAGAGAGAATGACTTATCTTGAAAAAACACTTAGTTTGATGGGTCTGAAGCCTGCGGTTCAGGAACTTAATTCTAAAATGAACTTGTTTGTTACTGAAAAGAGACTTAATTCAATTTAATGCAATAAATATTAAATTTGAGGTGCTCTGTGCCTATTATAGATAATATAAAAAAAATCAAGAAAATTTCCTATTTTAATGTTTACTGACTAATTAGGGAGATTAAACGGGGAGCAAGCTTAGCAGTATGTGGACAGGATTAATATAATCCAGAAGACTATTGCTTTAAAAATCAGAGATGCCCAGGGTGTAGTACAGAAGGGGAGATTCCCATAGCCTGAAGCATTCATTGAGGTGATTCTATAGCTTCTCAAATTTGAGGATAATGTAGTGACAGGGTACAGGATATTTTATTTTATGTGACTTCTGTTACTTTTTATAATATGTTATTTTTACTGGAATATTCCATATTCCAGAAAATTGTGTTGTGCAGCTAATCTAACCTATATATAATTTTCATAACATTTCCACATTTCTACATTAATATCCTCAAGATTGATATTTAATTCCTAAAAGTATTTATGTAATTTTCACATATGAACTTGCTAAATACTCGTTTGTATACTTTAATTGTATTAATATTTTCCATGTGTTTTACTTTTTAAATACTGCAATATTTCTCATTCAATTTAGAAGTTAGGAGAAATGCATGCACACACAAAAAGAATAGATATTTTAGTGTCCAGATCAAGGGAATATTGTCGTTCATTATCTTGGAATCAATATAGTGCATTCATTTTTCCAGCAAATAGAGGCAGACATTGATGATAGCTTACTTTTCTCATATTCAAATTATAAATAGTGCATGAAATAGCTCTATAATTTAGCCACTATATTTATGAAGTTATTCCTGGCAGCTAATGCTGCCTTCCATTTGATCAAACTATGTAAAAAGGATGATATAAAGAATTTTTTAGCAGTTAACAAATATCCATTTTTCCAAATTTGTATCATGCATTGATCAGAAGGCCCAGATCTATCTAATTCCAAGAGCTTAATAACTGGTTTTCCATGTCAATCCAAGGCTCCCAACAATCATTTCCCTTTTTCTATGATACTGTTTGAGTTATCTTTTCACAACCATATTTGATATTTTCCTTTTTCAAACAACCCTTTTACTTTCACTGTATGGGCACAGATACTGACCTTCAGTGGATTTCCTTTTTCTTCTTTTTATTTGAGACAGAGTGTCACTCTGTCACCTGGACTAGAGTGCTGGGATCAGCCTAGCTCACAGCAAACTCAAACTCCTGGGTTCAAGCTATCCTCCTGCCTCAGACTCTCAAGTAGCTGGGACTACAGGCACCACATGCCCAGCTAATTTTTTCTATGCTTTGTTTGTTTGTTTTTCAGTAGAGATGGGGTCTTGCTCTTTCTCAGGCTGGTCTCCTCAGCCTCCCAGAGTGCTGGGATTACAAGTGTGAGCCACCACACCGGGCAGCTTTCCTTTTCTCTAAGATTAAGATTAGCAAAGTCCTGTGTGATAAAAAAAGGCTCTACTTCATTTTGTAGTTTCCTGCAGGGCTACTTTCTGCTGTAGCCAGAATAGCCTCCTTTGAGTCTCCTTTACCTATGTGACATTCGTTCTTTCATTCGTTTAGTTAACAAAAGCTTTTTCCCAGGATATGCCTCTGTCATATCTATTGTCATGACTGCAGCTTCACTTCTATGAAAGAGGTAATTAAAGTTAATGAAATTGAAAGGATGGGGCTCTAATCCCCTGATTACCTTCTTCAAGTATGTGAGCAGTTTTTTTTTTCCTTGTTAGGCTGGAAACTTCATGAATATATGCATGCCACTTCTTTTCTGCTTGCCAATTTTGTCTTCTCTGTGCTGAGCCCAATTTTCAACCCATAGAAAACAATTAAAAATGTGTTTTCAAGAATAATAACTGAACGAATAAATGGTGGTCCACATGTTGTATTTACTGGTTATGAGAGGAGGCTTTTAAATCTGGTCACAGAAATTCTGCAGTACTCCATAGATCTCTTGCCATCTTCTGTCTACACTTCTCTAGAGACAGGTCTCGTGGTTCTCAGCTGGTAGGAAGAATTGTTGTAGCATAGCTCTCTTCCTAATGTCCTACTAGGTGAGCTATAGCATAATTTAATTGCAATAAATAAAATTTGCTGGTAAGACAATTAGGCACTATCAGGATTCTTGTAGGTAAATATAGGAATGGAGGTGGGGTGGGGACAAGGCATACCCAAAGGTCAAGATCTTAATGTACATATACTTATCTCCTGTCACCCTGTCACTACATTGTCCTCAAATTTGAGAAGCTATAGAATCATCTCATTGAATGCTTCAGGCTTTGGGAATCTCCCCTTCTGTATTATAAAAAATATTGATAAAGTCTTTTACCCATAGAAGGTAGTCCTTAGTATACAAAATAAATTTTCAATCCGTACTACAAATTCATTTCTAGCCATTTTGAAAATTAAATTGATTTTGTTTGCTTTAATATAAGGCTGGAGCTTTATAACTGTACTGAAATATTTTTCATGGAAATGATTAGGGTACATAAAATTTGATCCTACTTTCTCTGAAAAAGGAAAAGGAATGAGCTTTTCAGCTGGTTCTCCAAAATCTTCAGGACGAAGGAAGAAAGAACAGTTAGTCATTTAGGAAATTTGCATTTGATTTAAATTTTAAAAACTTAAAAACAATTGTATATCAGCCACTGTATATATAATGAAAAGAGAAAAGAAATATGGTTCTTATAGTCTAGTGGCAGAGACAAAGATAATCAAAGAATCACACAAGCAAAGATAAAATTGCAATTGTAGTGTTATAATTTTCTTGAAGGGAAGATGGATAAGATACTCTATGAGCATCTAATAGGATATTTCTGTTAATCTTTTTGTGGCTTCTGGGATTTGGGAAATAATTGAGATAATGCATGTGAAATAACTTTTCAATTAAATTAAACTATGTAAATATATGACATCCATAATTATAAGCATTTTCCCTTTCTTAATCAGTTTTTCTTTAATTATGTGCCTGATTCTGGATTCATATTTTCATTTAACTTTTGTGGCCTTTTAATCTTAATCTACTCATTTAATTTGTATATATTATGACAATAATATCACAATCTCCAAACCAGTGTTCTTAGTTTTGTGCAAAAAGAAAAGATGATCATGGAATCAAAGACTTCTCTGGGTTTAAGAATTATTGATATATTGTCATTTTTCTTAAAATTATACAGATGTCTTAACAAGATGCATTAAATTTCTTTCTATTCCATACTTAAGAGAGATAGTAAGATATGAAATAATTTAGATGGAAATAACATAAAAGCACAGTCCTTAGCTGATCTGTTATAAATTATATTAGTGTATTGAGACTGCCATAACAAAATATTATAAACTCAGTGGCTTAAATAACAGAAATATATTTTCTCCCAATTATCGAGGCTAGAAGTCCAATATCCCGGTGCTGGTGTGGTTGGTTTCTTCTGGCTTGAAGACAGCTGCCTTTTGGCTTTGTCCTCAGATGGCTTTCCTCTGTGCCAGAGATCTCACTGTCTCTTCCTTCTCATAAAGAACACCAGTTCTATTGGATTAGAGCCTCATCTTTATAATCTCATTAACCTTAGTTACCTTCTTAAAGACCTTATGTCCAAATAGACTCACATTGTGGGTTAGGGCTTCATTGTATGAATTTTGAGGGAATATTTTAATTTAAAACATAAATCTTGCATTATTGTGAAAAATAAAGTCTGTCTATACCACTAGCAACATATTTGAGACATGGCATTTTTATTAATCTTATTCTAAATAAATCCTAACTTCAAAAGCATCTGCCATTAAGCTTTAATTAAAAATGTAGTTTTTTGTTGTGAAAGTTGAGGAAGACAAATAGAAAAAAATTCTGTTTTAATTTTTTCAAAAAACTTTAAGTGTGATAGGATAGCAAGCAAATGACTCTATACAAACATAAACAAGTTTATGTTAAAGCATCCACAATTACGTATATAACTACATGATGAATTTGTTAAGATTTGAAAACTAATTTTAAAATACTTTATGTGCAACTCTATATTTGTTATCTGTAGGAAGAAAGAGATAACAAGATTTATGGTGGAAAATGCTAAATATTGAGAACATTATCATCTAAGATGGCCTCATTAGAGTGGAATTTCCATGAGGGCAGGGATGTTGTCTTTTTTATTTTTATGTATTTATTTTATTTTATTCCACTATATTATCAGTGCCTAGAAAGATGCCTTTTTCAGAATAAGTAAAATAAGTGCTCTAAAAAATGTTTGTCAATGAATAACTCATACATCATTTAGCAGAACTAGCTTAATTTCCTATGGCACTTCACAATTCTCCTAAATCCTTGCTATAATACCATAAGGTAGTTAAAGAGATGTGGTTTTAAAAACATATGCAGCTTTTAAACAGATAATTTTATATTATCATGTTTTTCTTATTCTAAGGTGCTGAGTTTTCATATCAATACTCCACATTTTGAATTTTCTAATGTTGACCCAAGATCCAAGACTCATGACTTTTGAATTAGAGAATTATAGTTATAATTAATACAGTCTAAATTCAACTCTAAAATTAACACATTAACTACCATGTGAATTGTATTTAACTCACACAAGTTTTGAGCCCGGGGCCTTGTGAAGCACATGTAACTCACATGTCTCTTCATCTTAGGAGTAACGAGAACTATTTTTCAAGTTCTATATAACTCATGTACAGAAAACAATACAAAATAACAAATTTTTCATTATATTAGAAAAGATTGTTTTGTTTCCATAGTTTTTATTCTATTTTCATAATAAAACACCATGGCCCCAAGGAAAAATTTTTTTTCTAGTGTGGCAGTCAATGTGTTAAGATTGAAGTCTTAGACAACAAAATGATTAACTTATGTTTTATAAACCTTTTAAAAATATTGTGGATATAATATATGAATATAGTGTATAAATTTAAAAATGGGGAATTGGTAATTGTGTTTTTATTTGGTTTTGTAAGAAAACTATTTCATTAATTTGGGATACAATCAAAAGTAGACCTTATTCTTTATCAAAAGCATATTTTTTAATTTTGATGGTCTATATTGACAGATAATAAATATTAGTTTTCACAAAATTCCCAAAGAAATACTGGAGCATACCTCAATTGTATGTGCTTTTTCACTCTGTCTTTTGCCATTTTATAATTTGTCTTTTACATAGAGTAATAGAGTACAGAATGATGTAGGGAAAAGATCCCTGATTTTAGAATTAAATATAACTACATTGTAATCCCTGGCAGCTAAGCTGCTTACTAGTTGTGTGTCCTCTGGCAATTTATATATTATTTGCTTTCCCCTGCAGAAAATAGCAGTTTTTTCAGTGAAATTTTATACACACACACATACACACATAATTATATGTAAATGTTTTATAAATATAAAATTATATGTATACATAAATTAAGATATCAGGCACAATAAGATGACTCCCATCCTATTCTTTTAGTAGAGGTTTTGTTTGCTTGTTTTATTTTGTCCTTTTGCAGGAGTTTTGTTTTGTTTTATATTGAGCTTATTATTTAAACTTTTAAATATTTGTCTTTGCATTATACTAAAGGCAATTTAGAATTTCTTGACAAGGAAACAAGTATTAATGTAGGTCACTGTAAATAATACAACTAGTTGCATACTATGCAGGGGAATTTATAAGGTTTTGAAAACATAAAAATAAATGTTATATTTTGGTAAAAAAGCTACCTCCTAGAGATCTATTCTCATCATTGGTAAATGTGCAATTTTGATACAGGGATGAGTCAAATCACATTATCCCTAACACACTTAACAGTGGTGAAGATGTTGGTGACTAGACCATCTTTGCTCATTTTCAATACAGTAGGTGTCTCTTTCCTCATGTTTGTCAGATTAACTCTGGAGATATTTTTTAGGTTGCCAATTTTACCCTGGTAAATTATCTATGCATAGATATTTGGCTTTATTTTGATGTCAATAAATTTAGTACTAGAATAGAACTCGCTTTTATATTAAATTCTTACAAGTCTCTCTCCTACTAACTTTCATTTTTCAATTAAATTTCAGAAAGGAAAAAGTTCTCATGAAAGAGTATACCTGTGTTTCGAGGTGTCGTTTGTAAAATGCATGTAAATTTTTTTCCTAAAATATACATATTTTCCTTCTTTACACAGCTTATTTTCTCTCTCTCTTTTTCTATTTCAGTCTCTCTCTCTCTCTCTCTCTCTCTCTCTTTCTCTCTCTCTCTCTCCCCCCCCTTCTCCCTTACACTTGAATAAAGATTAAACACTACAAACACTCTTCAAAATTAGGACCTCTGGAGTTGATCTTGATGCTCTACAAATATTATCTTTCAACTCTCTCATGCGGATGGTATTATTCCCATTTTTACATGATAGAAAGTTGCTTTGAGGAAAAAAATGGCTTACAATTAGTAAGCTAGAGATGTAAAATTTGAATCACAGTTCGTCTGGATACACAGCCTGTGCTTATCTCCCTCCCTCTAGATGGAAGGTAATAAAAAAGAAAGAGTTAATGAGATAATTTTAAAAGAAATTTAAAGTTTTGAGTTCTATATAGAAAATTAATTTATAAGCATATAGGAAATTGGCATCCCTTTTATAGCTACTTTTTTCTAATTTTATCAATGTTTCTTTTATGATTTAAGGTAGTTCCTCTATTCCAAATATGCAGAAAGCAGTTAAAAATATATTTCAAAGAACCTCTGGAGGGGGCCAGTGGTAGAAACTCAACTTAAATTTTTGTATTTTCTCCTAAGCTGAAAGGCATAAGCTTCCTTTGTTATATATTTCACTTCCTGTGTTTTTGAATCTTAGCTCTCTGGTTTTCCAAAACTAACACCCTTGAATAAGGGGAAATCAGTGCCAAAATCTACTTGGAACTTTTCCAACCCCAAGATTCACAGGCCCTGGCTACCTCTAATTCACTGTCTCCAGCATATCCATCAGCAACCCAAGCCAAACAGAGACCAGGCCAGGACACTTTTTAATCTGCCAAAGCAATGTGTGAAAGAGGTAAACCAGTCCAACTCTGATAAATTATCTGCAAACAAATTAGATATTCTTCTAGCAAGGAATTGTGAATATTGCAACTTGGTTGCAGTATTCACAACCAAGTTGCAATATGACAGAGTTATGACAGAATTCATAAGAGGTTCCAGTGGATACAGAGAGAAAACCTTTTTGTAACAATAGTAATTGTATTAAACATTTCCCTAGCATTATACTAAGCTCATATTTGGATTTAATAACCATTCCACAATGTATATATACTTCAAGACATCATCTTGTACACTATAAATACATACAATTTAATCTGTCAATTTAAAAATATTTTTAATTTAAAAATACGAATAGATTTGATCATTACATGTTATAAGTTTATATCAGAATATCACATTTATCCCATAAATATGTACAACTATTATGTATCCAAAATAATTAACAATTTAAAAAATTAAATTTGAAGAAGAGTTACTAGACCACATCACTAAACACAATATAATGTTTTGGTTTGGCAATTTGCCAAAAAAGTTAACTTTCTCTTCTTCTTTTCTGTAGCTTTCATACACTGTTATGATAGAACTTATCAATTTTAGTTTATTCACTTATATTTCTGATTATCTGCATGAAACTTACTTCTAAAGGAGTCAGGACAATGCCTTTTTGCATCTAGGTTTGTAATATATATGCAACAAACATATGTTTATTATAGAGTTAAATCAATATGTATATATATTTATAAATACATTAAATTAATTATATATCATTATATATTGTTAAACATCATATAAGCATTACTTATATGTATAATTGTTATCTATGTTAAATATAATATGTATAAAAACATGGATGATGTATTAAACTAACCATCAGTAGGATGGTAAGTTCCTTCTAAACAATTCCAAGTTAAAGAAAGAAAAGTGAGCCATCAGTTTCCTAATCCTCAGGAGAAAGTGAGCTTGTGTCTGTACCTGTGTGCAAATCATTTTAGAGAATCAATTGCAATGTCCATTTCATGGCTCTTTTCACCAAATAGAAACATCCATTTACTAAAAGCCTGTTGCTTTTCTTTATAAAATGTATGTATTTTTAAAAGACAGTCCTTTGATAAATTTACAAAAAATTAACCACTAAACAATTATTTCTGCTTAAGAATACTGAACCTACAGATAATCTATTATATTGATTCTTTTCTCGCCAATAGTTCTCTCTTAAATTTCTAAGACTTGATTGTCATTGGGGTATTACTTTATCACATAATAAATTACTCATGAGACTTCATTATAGAACCAACTCTATTTTCAATCATTAAATTAGTGTTCTTATTAAGATCAAGTATGAAACTGTTTCAATTGTTACTTTCTTGAAAATGCTTCTTAAATATTTAAAAGCCTTTTGACTGGTAAATGAAGATCTTTTTACAGTAATAAAGAATGTTATTTCTAGGTTAAGGAAAGCTAATTAGAATTCAATTGATAAAGGTAATGAATTATTTTATGTACAAACTGCATTGATACAAACATGATTTCTTTTCATAAGGAGAAAATTCTGAGAATTGTATAATTATAATCATTTAACAATGCAGCTAAACACAACTGGGAAACAACTTTTCAGAAATATATAAAAAGCATCTAGCTTATTTATAAATAAGCATTAGCTTATTTCCTTTTACCTATGTTTAGTTTTATGATTAAGAGTAAAAATATAAATTAATAAAAAGACACCTTAGAAGTTGCTTTTATTTATCTTGGACTTGTTAAGCTGACATGTTTTTGTCAAATAGAGTTAATCATTTAATGTAAATTAAATAATATAGATTTAATTAGTAGTTTTACACAAACTTATCTACTGTGGAGGCATTACGTAATATGTTATATCATGTATAAGTACAAAAAACCAGTCTTTTCCCTGAAGGAGTTTAAAATCATATTATAAGAATTTGTGCATATATGTATATATATATTTACCACTTATATTTACCACCATATATATATATTTACCACTTATATTTACCACCATATATTTACCACTTCCTTTATAAATAAATATTTAAGAAATATGACTGTAAATTATTAGATTTATTATACAGAAGAATCATAAAAACTATAGTGCCTATAAATGTCACATTTTTTATTTCTTTTCTACTGAGCAGGAGGAAAAATTTTAAGAAGTTTTTTAGTCAGTTGCCTTCTATATTAGTTTGCTAGGGCTGCAATAATGAAGTACCACAGTCTGGTGGCTTAAAAAACAGAAATTTATTTTCTCATGTTTCTGGAGGTTATAAGTGGAAAATCAAGGTGTCAACACGGCATGTTCCTTCTTAGGGCCATAAGGGAAAGCACTTTCTTTGGCTTACAGATCACTATCTTCTTTCTGTATCTTCACATGGGCTTCCCTCTGTACATGTCTGTATGTCCAAATTTACTCTTCTAATTAGGGCACTAGTTATATTAGATTAGGACTCACCCTAGTGAGCTCATTTTAATGTAATTACCTCTATAAAATAATCACCAAATGCAGTCACATTCTGAAGTACTAGGGATTAGGACTTTATGAGTTTTGGAGGGGGACATAATTTAGCCCAGAACACTCTACTCTCTGCCTTGCCCCCACCAAAAAAATCATGTCTTTCTCACATGCAGAATACATTCCCATTCCATCCCAATAGTCCTCAAAGTCTTAACTCATTCCAGCATCAACTCTAAGTACTCTAAGTCCAAAATTTCATCCAAATATCATCTAAATCAGGTATCGGTGAGACTTCAGGTATGATTTACCTTGAGGCAAAATTAGTCTCCAGCTTCAGACCTGTGAAACCAGATAAGTTATCTACTTTCAAAATGCAATGGTAGGACAGGCATAGGATAGACATTCCCATTTCAAAAGGGAGAAATCAGAAAGAGATTTAGGTCCCAAGCAAGTCCAAAGCCCAGCAGGAGAAATTCTATTATATTTTAAGGCTCAAGAATGATCCTCTTTGGCTCAATATTGTGTCCTCTGAGCCCACTGGAGTTAACAGTCCTGTCTTTTGGACCCACTAAGGTGGCAGACTCACCCCTTGGCCCTGGGTGCCAGTGGTCTGGCACTCTTAAACTTAGGAGTAGGCCTTGCCATTTACAAGCAAGGAGGAAACAGACTTGTCCCTGGGCTTTTGTGGTAGTGGCAGATCTGCTAACTTCTGAACTGCCTTCAAGATCATTCTTTCCTGTTAGTGGAGGATAATGCACCTTGACAGCCAATTAACTCTATTGCATCCTGCAGAATTTCAGAAGTTCAACAATTGTCATTCATTTTGTCCCATCTCTGTTTTCTTCAGTACAAGCTGGCAATGTTTCAGCTTATATCCAACTCTCAAAAACCTTTCTGGCCTTCCATGCAACTCACAGGGCCCAAGTCATGAAGGCAAGAGAAGAGGATGCTTCACCGATCTTTCGTGGATAATTATAACTTTATTCTGGGATTCTGCTGAGATGGTTGAATGGATCTAATGAATCACACATCTCTTTAGCAAATGGTTATTCAGCCACAATCTTAATATTCTCTCCAGAACAGTTTTTTTCACTTTTTGCCATGTGAATAGGCTGAGGATTTTTCATACCTGTAAGTTCTGATTCCTTTTTGTTTGGTAACTCTTTCTTCAAGTTAACTCTCTCTCTCACATTTTACTATAAGCAGCAAGGAGAAGCCAGACTGTATCATTGACACTTTTTATAGAAATAATTTTAAGCTAAATATCCCAATTTATAAAAGTTCTATTTTCCTCAGAACACTAACACACCACTTGGCTAAATTTTGCACCACGTTATAGCAAAGGCCATCTTTCCTTCAGTTTTCAACAACATGTTTCACATTTCCATCTGAGATGTCACCAAAAGCATTTTTAACATTAATATGTCTTCCAATATTCTGTACACACAATATATGTATTCTCTAAGATGATAGAAGCTTTCTCTACAGCTCTCCTTTTTTCTCTGATTCCTTACCAGAAGCGACTTTAACATCCACATTTCTACCAGCAGTCTTTCCAAAGCAATCTAGTGTTAACTAAAGGAGATCTTTATTTCCCATGAAGGGTTCCCAGTGGCTATCCTGGCAAGCTGGGAAACACTGCTCCAGCCACAGGCCACAAGGGAAAGATAAAAGAGAACAGGATTTTATACTGAGCAGGATGACTAAATATACGTATTTGACAAGCTGTAGTAGGAGTCACGAATATTTATAGAAAGGAAACACACGTGTAATTGCGCCTTACGAGTCCCCTCCTGTCATGGCTGGAAACTAAGTTTTAAGGTTTTTCCTGGAGTTCCCTTGGCGGAGACAGTGTCCATTCAGTTAGAGATGGTGGCAGGGGAGGGATTACTATTTTATTTTTAGTTCACACTAAGTTTTTTTATAACATATACTTTAAAACTCTTCCATCCTTTACTGATAACCCAATTCCAAACTACATTTTTAGTTGTTATAGCAGTACCCCACTTCCTAGTACCAATGTCTGTATTGGTTTTGCTAGGGTTGTTATAACAGAGTCCACAGACTGAGTAGCTTACACATCAGAAGTTTATTTTCTCACAGTCACACAGGCTAGAAGTATGGGCTCATGGTGTCAGCAGGGTTGGTTCCTTCTGAGGGCTGTGAGGAAAGGATCTGTAGCAGACCTCTTTCCTTAGCTAGTAGATGGCTATCTTCTTCCCATGTCTTCACATCATCTTTTCTCTGTACCCATCCTTGTCTAAATTTCCTCTACTTATGATCACACCAGTCATAGTAAATTATAACACACCCTAATGGCCTAATTTTAATTTAATTACCTATGTAAAAACCTATCTGCAAGTACAGTCATGTTCTGAGATAATGAAGGTTAGAACTTCAACATATGAGTTTGGAGGAGGGGACGCAATGCAGTCCATAACACCTTCCTTCAAGATAATGCAATATTTACAATACTATATCTTATAACTGAAGACTTCTAGGAAAACCACGCAAAATTTTTACTCTTAAACTATTCCAAAATTATTATTTTTCCCTTTTCACGATTTAGCACTTAAATTGTGAATAGCACAGATTAAGGCCATTAACTACATTCAAGAGTGAATTTTTGGTCTTAATGTTGAAAGCATTGATACATAAGTTTGTCAAGGTTGATTTCTGAAAGGGGTTGTCCCGGTTTTTTGATTCCTTGCTTGGAAAAATCGAAAGCTGGTCTGGTGTGACAGAGTGATGACAGACACTTAGCACTTCCACACAAGCAGGTTTTGTTGCAGGCTTTTCAGTTCAAAAATAGAAAGTGAAAGTACATTTCCTGGGGGAAAACAGGTCTATCTATGTGAGTGGAGAAGACCCTGGGATTTTACCACACTTCTGTTTTTATGTCTATACCTTATGATATGCTAAATGGTGGGTGGAATATTTATTATTTTCCTGGGAAAAGAATGGAGAATTCTTAGAGCTAAGGGCCCTCCCCAATTTTATCCTTATAGGGGAACTTCCAGGGGTTGCCATGACATTACTAAACTGTCATGGCATGAGTGGGTGTGATTTTTACTATACTAAGTTATGTTAATGGAGAAAAGGTTACCTTTGGACTTGAGTTCCTAGGTTCTGTGCATGCTCCTGGCTGGGAAAAGTCCCTAGCCACAAATTCCTACCATTTTGGGTTAGGTTATATTGGCCACCTCATTTTTGCCCCCTTTCTCTTTTCCTGAGATTAATGCTGCCCACCTGCACCTGGCCCTAACAAGTTGATGTTTACTGTGTTTTACATGTATTCCTGAATCACCTGAAATTTATTTCCATATTCTGTAAGAAGTACATTATCTATTTAAAAACAAAACCAACAATTATTTTTAAATTGTCTTTTAACTGCCTTCTGCCTTAGCCCTATGCATCATATGCATTTTGGGGCCTAAAAATATAAATAAAGCAGAAATCATGGGGAAACATTATAGAATATTTCTTCCAGAATTTGATTATTCAACAAAATAACAATAGAATAACATTAATTGAATATTGCTATTTAATAGTTGCTATTTTCTAGTATGATACTAATACTGGGAAATAAAAAATATTAATTAATGTAAATAATACATGTATTTTCAGAGAGTTTAAAGTCTGCATTCAGCTGGGCATGGTGGCTCACACCTGTAACCCTAGCACTTTGGGAGGCCGAGGCATGAGGATAGCTTGAGGTCAGGAATTCCAGACCAGCCTGAGCAAGAGCAAGACTGTCTCTACTAAAAATAGAAATAATTAGCCAGGTGTGGTGGTGCTTGCCTGTAGTCCCAGCTACTCAGGAAGCTGAAGCAGGAGGATCTCTTGAGCCCAGGAGTTTGAGATTGCTGTGATCTAGGCTGACACCATGGCACTCTAGCCCAGGCAACAGAATAAGACTCTGTCTCAAAAATAAAAAAAAGAAAAAAGAAACAGAAAAAGTCTGCATTCATAGTAATTTGGCATATTACGTATATAAATGCAGTTGCTGTTCAATATCCACACTACCAGTGTCACTATAAATGAGTATCTGTATTAAAAACTGTTTTTTTCTCCCTAACTGTTCATGGAATACCAATGTTCTTTGAGAAATAGGCTCCATTTCTGAATATAAGCTGAATCATTCTCATTAGATGATAAATACTGACATCAAGTGCTAAACTTTAGGTTATAAAATTTTTAATAGAATGGAGACAATAATTTCATTCTTAACTGTAGTCTAGATATAGAGAGTTCAACTATATCCTAGATAAAGTGATCTGTAAGTATAATTATGGTTACCAGTTACAGAATCACTATTATGTACCAGGAATTCTGCAGTTACATTTGCATGTGTTATTGAGTACAATTTTGTATGTCTGTCTCTATACCAATGAAAAAATTAACAATAACATTGTAAAAGGCTCAAAGTCATGTGAAATAATTTAATCAAATTTTATTAAAATTGTCTACAGAATCATTATGAATTATTTTATGATAATATTAAAAGCCACTATAATAGTAACCATAATAGTTGTACCCCCATAATATGCTGAAATAAAATAAATAAATAAATAAATAAAGCATAATTATAGCATCGGTGATACAAAGAAATATGAAATAATTTCTGCTTTCTAGTTGTTCATAATTTACTTTAGTACATAATATATATGCAAAATTCTAATTAAAATCCAGTGGAGCACATTAATAAGATATCAAATGAGAACTATTTTCAATCAGTATATGTTTAGATATGGTTGTGATAAAATAAAAAAAATGTATATTATGTATGACTACATCTCTGAAAGGAGTAGACTGGAGAGTTTTTACTCTATCTAGTTTCTGATACACTCTTGTAAAGGTAAAATTAATTAAGAATGGTAGAATACATATACAATTTTGTTTAGAAGTCAGAGACATAGATCTTTTTTCCTCCCTTGTCATTTTTACACAAATTTGTTTTGAATCAAATTTAATACTATTCCCTTGATAATTTCTCTTTGTGATTTCACTAAAATCAAACATGAACATGAGGATGTGCTTCACTGTGCTCTTTTTAAACCAATGACAAAGACCTAAGATATGCTTATTTTGTTACATTTTGTTCCATTCTTCTCAAAATATCAGAAAATTCAATAAGGTACATTTTGTAACAAAATGTCCTAAAGAAGTATAAATCCCATAGAGAACAGAAACTTATGTCATAACTCTGATTCGTATTGAACACCTGCAGACCAGAGTGTTTTGTATTTGCTTTTCATTTGAAAATGGCAGAAAAGAGCACTGAACATCATCAGTGTGTCTTTTTTTTTGTCTCCTTTGAGCTTGCTACTGCTTTACGATGACCTGTTTTTCTACTTTGGAAATGTGCTCAGTGTTTATTTGTTAACATGCTGTAGGTGGAGCCTTTAAAATAGGACAAAATGTTTTCAAATGTCAACAATACCTTCAAAAGGCTTCTGCTTTTTCTTAAAACATATAATGAAAATATTCAGTGGGTTTTTCATTACTTACATAACTGGGGGGAGATTCTAGTAATATAGAACTAAAGTTATGTAAGATAGCTTCATAGTGATGAGAGAAATTTTCTCTTGCTGGTTTTAAAGAATGAGTTGCCATGTTGTAAGAGAGCCAATTACTAGGTCCTGAAGATTACCTATATCAACTAATAGTGACTCCTTCAGCTGTAAATGAGACTTCAGTTCTACAATTTTAATTCTGCCAACAACCTGAATGAGTCTGGAAGAGGACCTCAAGCCTCATGTAATAGTGCAGCCCTAGCCATCACTGTTATTTTAGCCTGCTATGTCCCTTAGCAGAGGACTCAGCTAACCTGTTGCAGTAGGTTGAATAATGCCCTCTCCCAAATATATTATGTCCTAATCTCTAAAAACCTATGAATATCTTATATGACAAAAAAATTTTGCAGGTGTGTGTTATGGATTTTAAGAGGGAAGACTATTCTGGATAATATCAGGGGACACTGGATTATTCATTTTATATTTTACATTTTCCACTTTGAAAATATGCTTATCCAAAAATTCCTTGCTTAGAACAAAGTCATGAAGTTTTTCCCTATGTTTTCCTCAACAAATTTTGTAGATTTGGATCTTATGTTTAGGTCTTTAATCCATTTAGAGTTATTTTTATATATTATGAGACATAAGGATCTAGATACATTCTTCTACATGTGAATATCCAGTTTTTCAACACCATTTATTGAAGAGGCTATCATTTCCCCAATGTGTATACTTGGCACCTTTGTTGAAATCAGTTCATTATAGAAGGATGGGTTTATTTCTAGGCTTTCTGTTCTGTTCTATTGGTCTATGTGTCTGTTTTTATGCCAGTACCTTACTGTTTGGGTTGCTATAGTTTCGCAGTATGTTTTGAAGTCAAGTAATATGGTGTCAACAGCTTTGTTCTTTTAGTGCAGAATTGCTTTTAAAAATATAAGAGAATATTGGGCCTGGCACAGTGGCTCATTCCTATAATCCCAGAACTTTGGTAGGTTGAGGTGAGAGGATCACGTGAGGCCAGAAGTTCAAGGTCAGTATGGGCAACATAGTGATATCCTGTGTCTACAAGAATTTGGGGTCTTCTGTAGTACCATACAAATTCCAGGATATAAAAACAAATATAGACAAATAAGAATACATAAAATTAAAATCTTTTGCACAGAAAAGGAAATAGCCAACACAGCAAATAGAAAACCTACAGAATGGGACAGTGTATTGGC
Organism: Cheirogaleus medius; assembly: GCA_008086735.1. Lineage (NCBI taxonomy): Eukaryota > Metazoa > Chordata > Mammalia > Primates > Cheirogaleidae > Cheirogaleus > Cheirogaleus medius. The sequence continues at coordinate 8,370,721 of VBSM01003169.1, read as the reverse complement.
AAACCCTACATCTGATAAAGGCTTAATATCCAGAATGTTTTTAAGGAATTCAAACAACTCAACAGCCAAAAAACACAAATAACCCAATTAAAAATGAATACAAGACATAATAACACATTTCTCAAAAGAAGATATACAAATAAATACATGAAAAAAATGTTCAACATCTCTAATCATCAGGGGAATACAAATCAAAACTACAATGAGCTATCACCTCACTCCAGTCAGAACAGCCACTATTCAAAAATCAAAAGATAATATGTGTTGACAAAAATATGGAGGTAAAGAAGCCCTTACACACTGATGGCAGTAATGTAAATTAGTACAGCCACCATGTAAAACAGTATAGAGGTTCTTCAACAAATTAAAAACAGAACTATCATATGATCCAGCATTCACACTACTGGATATATATCCAAAGAAAGTGAAATCAGGGTGTCAAAGAGATATACACACTCCCTTGTTTATTGAAGCATGATTCACAATAGCTAAGACATGAAATTGACCCAGATATTCATCAACAAATGATTGGATAAGGGAAATATGATGTATATATACACAATGAAATACTATTCAGCCATACAAAGGAATAAAATTGTGATGTTTGCAGCAACGTGGATGAATCTGGAGGACATTATGTTAAGTGAAGTAAGCCAGGCACAGAAAGACAAATACCACATGATCGCACTTGTATATGGAATCCAAAAAGTTGTTCTTAAAGAAGTAGATACTAGAATAGTGGTTACCAAAGGATGGGGAGGGGTGGGGGAGAGGACAGTGGTGGAAGATAAATCAAGTACAAAGCTACTGTTAGGAGGAATAAACCCTGGTGTTTTATTGCATAGTAGGATAACTAGGGTTAACAAAAATACAGTATATTTTCAAAATATCTAGAAGAGAAATTTTTAATGTTCTTATCACAAAGAAACATATATTTAAGGTGATATGCTATTTATCCTAATTTGATCATTAGGCAATGTATACATGTATCAAAACATCATGTTGTATCCTATATATATATACATACATATATATGTTTGTGAAAGTTTATGATGTGATCCTGTTACCAATTTTGCCTAATAACCATATTTACTGTATGTGAATTTAAATATGATTCAATTTTTTCATATGTGATCTATTACAATCACTTGAATTTGAAAATGTTAGTTGTATATAAATATGGTTACATGCAGAATCTATGAAGCCAAAATGAATCTGTGTGAATTTTGATTTTGTTATTTGCCACCTGAATGAATTTAAGAAATTTACTAAGTCTCTCTGTGCCTCAGTTTCTTTATTTATAAGGGGGTAATAATGTTAGTAAATGTACTTATCTCAAAATGTTGTGCAAGGATTTGATGAATTTAAAAAGCAATTCGAATTTTACCTCATTATGCTAAATGTTATTTATTTTTTTATAAAAGCACTTAGAAATGAAAAATGCACTAGCTTTGTTTTCTAAAAATGTGCAGCTTATCAAAATTCCTTTGATTCATGTTTATCCAAATATGCACTTCTGTGATAACCTGCCAACTTGGTCTAGTGAAAACTTTAGTGGCATATGATTGCAAGGTTTTATAGCAATTTATTTTTGTGACACCAATGTAAGACCAAAGGAACCTTGGGTAATTGAAATGTAGTTTGTTGAATTTCAGTAGAAGCTCATGATGCAAGATCTCAATCAACATCTCTGCCACCTATTATAAGAAAAATGTAAAATGTCTCCTGAATTGTCCTCAATATAAACTGTTCTTTGGACAATTTTTAAAGGAAGCTGTTAGAAAAAGACATTTTTCTGACTTACTTTTTCTGTTCACCCTAGGGATACTATATGGGATATCTATCGATTCCCTAGTAACTGAATTTAAGAGGTTTTAAAAGTGACTAGATATGACCCATAGAGGACATAAGAATTTTAGCTGTTAAAATTGAGGTGAGGGTATGGTTTTAGTTGAATTGGAAACTGAATCACTACTTACTTTTAGACAAATGTTTATCTTTGGTGCCTTGAGGTTAAAGTCAATGGGAAGGCAAGAATCAGGGAGTTGTGCTATATCATAGCGGGCTTTCTCTAATGTAGCAGGCATGCAGTAGTGCCATTTGTGACTATCCTTTACATCTTTAAGCATGAATATCTAAGAAGAACAAAAATTCAGATATTAAAAATATTAAATGATATAGGTATCACCTGCAATGAATGTTTTCAAGTCATTCTGGTTGCGTGAAGAAACCAAGGCTTCCTGGGTGTACCTCAGGGAAAAAACGATGAAGGAGAAGTAAACTCAGACTTCTGCATTTACACACACACCCTCTCACTTAAATGAGAGATGCCTTTCAATTTGTTCAACCTACTGGATTTCATTGCAAGATTTTATTTAAAAAAAAAATTGTCTAAAATCAGTTTCAAAGTGTCTGCTTTACAGCATTTTCCCCCTTCAGGTAGGGAAAATATATGTTATTTAGTGTAATGTACAATGTAAGTTTCAGGCTATTTTTGCCTAAATAGTATTTTATACAGAGTTTATAGGAATGATTCTAACTTTGGGATAAATTAATTAATATCAATTTTAATCAAATTTAATAAAGCCTATGATTACAATATTATAAATTGAAGTGAAACTTATACATTTTTTTCATAAGAAACTTAATTACTGATAAATATTGAGAACACCTGAATATCTTTCAGGGCTTTGAGGGCAAAATCAGTAGAAATGCCAGAAACAGGGAGAGTTTATTTTCTACCTACCCTTATACTCTGTACTCCATACAGACATACAGCACTTTATTTTATGGATTTGAAGATATTTTGGGGGAATGTGGTATAGCAAAACAAGAATAGTGAAAAAATTAGAAAGAAATTGTTGTTTCTGCTATTACAGTGGTACTGAGGAAGTCATTTAGCTTTTTTAGTTTATTTATTTCCCTCCTATGAAAAACAATACGCTACTGAGTCTATATACTTGATATAGTGTCTGTAAAACTCAAATAAAACAAAATCAATGAGACTATTTTAAGAAATATAGAGTTCTAATGAAAATAACTCATTAGTGTTATTTGGAGGAGAGCATTTATATTGTATACAAGTATAGACTGAATTGTATTCTCCCTCAAATTCATATATGGAAGCCCTAATCCCCAAGTGATGGTATTTGGAGATGAGGGTCTTTGGAAGGTAATTAAAATTAGATGAGGTCATGAAGGTGGGACCCTTCTGATAGAATTAGTTCCCTTATAAGCAGAGACACCCAACAGCTTTCTACTGTTCTCTCTCTCTCTGAATATATTCAACAGGGAAAAGCTTTGTGAGCACAAAGTGAGAAAGTAGCTATGTGTAAGACAGGAAGAGAGTACTGACCAGGAACCACATCAGCCAGCACCTTGAGCTTGGACTTCCCAGCCTCCAAAACTGTGAGAAATAAGTATCTGTTCTTTAAACCACCCAGTCGACAGTGTTTTGTTATGGCAGCCCAAACTGACTAACACATATATTTCAAGATTAGATGAAAAAATAGAAGAATTTTGAAAATTATAAATCAGTTTTTAAATGTTAGTGATTATGATCATCTAAAAATGACCTTGAAAATAGTTTAAGTGTTAAGATATATGTTATTATCTTTGTGGTGAGAAATTGAAAGTTCCACAAGTTCTGGAAAAATCAGGAACAATAGTTCTCCTCATAGTATGTCTATAAAATCAGTGCATATTATATTAGTAATTTTGTCAGTCAGGGTGTCCCAGAGAACAAGAAGCATATAGATATGTAAAGAAGTGGATGTAGATATAGGTAAATATAGATATATTATGAGAGTTACTGTAAGGAAATGGCTCACATGGGTGGGTATGGGGGCTTGCCACTCCAAAATTTGTGGGGCAGGCCACACAGCAGAAAACTTAGGCGGGGGTTGATATTACAGTCTTGAGACAGAATTATTTCTCTGGGAAACCGAACTTTTGCTCTTCAGACTTTCAACTGGTTGGATGAGGACATCTACATTAGTCAGGGTAATCCCCTTTATTTAAACCAATTTAAAGTTAACCACATCTGATTATAGATGTTAACCACATCTACAAAATGCCTTCACAGCAACACCTAGGTTAGTATTTGATTAAATAACTGGGTACTATTGCCTAACCAAGTTGATACCTATAACTAACAATCCCAGTGTTGTACAAAATTTCTTTAAAGAGACTCACCACAAGTGAAAACACACACACACACACACTAAAGTCTTTATTGGATACATTAATATAACTAAAGAAAACCATATGCCAGTTATTGTTCAGACCATCATGGAAGCAAAGAAGGTTAGTCACAGAGGAAAATATTGACAATACTCTTCTCAGTACTGTCTAGGGCAGAGAACATTTGATCATAAAACCACTAATTTTTAAATCCCTCTGAAGATCTTCCCTAAAATAAGTGGATATATCAGGATAATAGCCTAATTCCATTAAACAGTTAATTTGCCCATTTCTCCTTATTCTAAGTTCTTACTCAACAAGAAATGTAATTATTTAGCATCCTAAATAGTGTATTTACAGGGAGAAAATATCTGCTACTCAAGCTCCAATCCATGTGGCAGTTTTATTTTTCATGTCCCTTTACAAAGTTGCCATTCTGATTGTGTACATTCATCTTTTAAACAGCTTTATTGAGGTATAATTGAGCTATAATATTGCTACACATATTTAAAGTCTACAATTTGATTAGTTTTGCCATATGTATACACCCATAAAACTAACATCACAATCAAAATAATGAATATGTATCTCACCCCCATTTGTAATGCCCCTATGCAATCCTTTTCTCCCTTCACTCCTGCTCCCTAGCAACCACTGATCTGCTGTCTAAAGTTGAGTTTGCTTTTTCTAAAATTTTATATAAATGATACTATACAGTACATACTCTGTCGATCTGTCTTCTTTTACTCAGCATAATTATTTTAGATTTATCTTTCTTGTTGCATGTAACAAGAATTCCTTTTTATTAAGGAGTCATATTCTATTGCAAAGAAATACCACAATTTCTTTATCCATTCATCTGTTAATGGATATTTTGGTTGTTTCCAGTTGAGGGCTATTATAAATAGAGCAGCCACGAACACTTTTATACAAGTATTTGTTTATAAATATACTTTTATTTCTCTTGCATATTTAGGAGAATAGTCATATCATAGAATAAGTATCTGTCTACATTTTTAAGAAACTTTCAAATTGTTTTTTCAAAGTTGTGTGATTTTACATCCCCATCAACAATATATAAAAGTTCCAGTTGTTTTGCATTCTTGTCAACACTTGGTATGGTCAATATTTTTAAATCCTGGACATTGTAAAATTATAGTACTCTCACTGTATTTTAATTTGCATTTCCTTAATGACTAATGATATCAAGTGTCTTATCATACACCTATTTGCTATTCATATATCTTTTTGTGAAGTGTCTGTTCAAACCATTTGCCTACTTTTAAAATTGAGTTTTGGGCCGGGCGCGGTGGCTCACACCTGTAATCCTAGCACTCTGGGAGGCCGAGGCGGGTGGATAGCTCAAGGTCAGGAATTCGAAACCAGCCTGACCAAGAGCGAGACCCCGTCTCTACTAAAAATAGAAAGAAATTAATTGGCCAACTAAAAATATATAGAAAAAATTAGCCGGGCATGGTGGCGCATGCCTGTAGTCCCAGCTACTCGGGAGGCTGAGGCAGAAGGATTGCTTGAGCCCAGGAGCTTGAGGTTGCTGTGAGCTAAGCTGACCCCACAGCACTCACCCTAGCCTGGGCAACAAAGTAAGACTCTGTCTCAAAAAAAATAAATAAATAAATAAAATTGAGTTTTTTGTTTCTTTAATATTAACATTTGAGATTCCTTTATATGTTTTATATACAAGTCCTCTATCAGATATATGCTTTGTAAATAATGTTTCTCATCTTGTGATTTTTTAAATTCTCTTAACAGTATCTGTGGTAAGGCAGAAATTTTAACATTAAAGGAGTCCAATTCATAAATTTGTTCTTTATGGATTATGCTTTTGGTATTGTACCTATGAAATCTTTGCTTAATCCAAGTTTGTAGAAGTTTCCTCCTATGTTTTATTCTAGAAGCTTTATAGTTTTAGGTTTGATGTTTAAGTGTTTAATCCATTTGAAATCATTTTTTGCATATGGTGAGAAGTATGAAATGAGTTTTGCTTCTTTTTCATATGGATAGGCATTTTTTTCCAGCAAGATTTGTTGAAAAGCCTATCTGTTTTTTTCAATACAGTGCCTTCACATCTTTGTCAAAAATCAGCTGTCCAGATGCATGTGGATCTATTTCTGGACTCTCTGTTCTGTTACCTTGAACCGGTGTTCTATCATAACAATTTGTCTGAACCACTGAAGGAAATTAAGGATGAGCAAAATAAATAGGCAGATATGTTATGTTTATGGTGTTGTATTTCTTTCTTACTCCCTCATAGACTTTTTTTTAGAATAGCTTCCCAAATATATTATTTGCATTTGAATTATTGTCTCAGGACCTATTTCTCAGCAAAATTTGAATACTATTATGGACAAGTTTGTTTTGTTTTATTTGCCTAAGCAAGCATTTCATAGTCAAACGCTTTAGGGACCAGTCAAAAAATGTAAAAAGTAAAGCAGATCTTTACTTTTAAAATGATTGAGAATAGTGAGTAGAGAGCATAGCCCTTACAAAATGATATAAAAGTTTACTTTTAAAACACCATATGGTACAAACAGGAACATGTCTTCAGGCTGAATTCAGATTGGGGGCTTTGTGGTAAAAGTAATTAGTAGTTATAGCTTTTTCAGCTGAGCTATTACCTTCCTAGGAAATGTGTCCCTATCCTATGAGGCTCTACTTCAGCTCTTGTGAAAGGATTGACTGCATTTATATAGAGTTACAAGAGTCTTACTTAAACCAAATTATTTCTCCTGTTTCTCAATAGGCTCTTCTCAAGAAGCCTACTTCTCATTTGTCTAAATTTTGACAAGATCAATTCCATCTCAATTTACTTACATGGGAACCAGGAGATAAAATCAACAATCTACAAATACATTGATTTTTTTTTATGCTAGAAGTGTATGCTAGGTACTTTCAGAGGTTTGAGATGACCAAAGTTGTTTCTATAATCAAACTGAATCAACTTTAATCATCACCATTTCAACCCAGTGGCTCTTAACATACATGTGATGCATTAGGGTTAACTTCCATTAGAATCTCTGCTCCTGCTACATGGGATTCCATAATTACCAAAGGAAAACCCTCTCAAACCAGTGGAAGTCTTTAGAGTTTACACAGTGACAGTCATGAGTTTTGAGCTTCACACTGTATAATCTCCGAAACTGACAGCATTCTTTGCCATGCGATGCAGTGTTTTCTTCAGCCTACTTAACCAAGATGTTTGATATAAAAGCCATATTTGTCCTGAATTATTTAATGAGGAAAAAAAGATGTTGGCCATTTTTAAAAATCAGGAGACATTTTTGAAGTTGGATACATTGTACTATTTTCTTTCTCCTTGTTACGAATTTTATGATCCTTTGAGTATAATGATTTGCCTTTAAAAAAGGAAAAGCATATCAAAGGAAGAGCTAGAACATTGACAGCTACTATTTCTTTATAAAATAATGGAATGAAGATGTAGGTTTTACATTAGAAACCTTACCAAATTGAAAGTTTCTATAAATTTTATGTGAACTAATGCAATATAATAAAATTAACAAGACAAAAGACTGATTGTCTGTTAAAGTACAAGAGAGATGCACACTGTCATAATTTATTCCTATATAACATTATATATTAAATAAAATATTAAAAGGGCAAGTCTATTAAGAAGAATCAAAAATTAGGAAAAAGATATTTGAATATTGAGAAAAACTGCCATTCAAAGATATCTGATTATTTTTATCATTATTCTAAACATATTTGTTGGCAGCTATTTTGGGTGACTAGAAAAATCATTGCTGCAATGAAAGAAGAGAGACAAGGCAGGTTTATGATGTGTAAACTAGATTGGATGAGTACCAAAATGAGTGGGTAGAAGAAAAAGAAAAGACTGTGTCAGCTACTGTTTAAAGAAATTCAAGATGTAATCAAAGAATAAAAGGTTGAAGGAAAATATATTTCCTTCAATTAAAAATTTATAATTAAACATTCATACTTTTAACTATTAATAAACTAATGTGAACATCTGATAGCTGCTTTGGCTGAATTCTCTATTGATATCCTCAACAATTTTAATTTCCTTCATTTCTTGATCATTTTGTTAAGATATGGCTTTGTAAATGTTAAGAAAAATATTCTGACCCTAGCAACACATTAAAATTCACATCTTACACTGGTTGGAGTCTCTGTAGATGCTGAATTGTTGATTACTATTCCTCTTTGACATTTTTCTTTGGTTTACATGATACCATACACTCTGTACTTCTGATCCTGACTACTACTTCTCCTGTTCTAACTTCTAAAAATAGGCATTCCCTTCAATTTTGTTCTCAGGACTCCTCTCTTCTCTTTTTATACATTATTTCTTAACACTCTCAATCAGTCATTTCCTCATCTAGTATCTTTACTCATATGATTCCCAAATGTTAAAGTCAATTATCCTTGAATAGATTGGCATGTTAGGTATGTGAACCAAAATTCTCAGTGATTCAGCTTTCATTGAGAAATAGACTTGGAAATAAAATGTTGAATACCTGGCTCTTTACCATCCTTCCAGTTTCTATATTACCCAGAGGCCATAGGTCATCTCTAAGGAAATACAGCAATTACAAATGTTTCTTATATTTCTAGCTGCTTATACTACCTGAAAGTGAGTTGATAACAATATCCTAATGTCTAGATCAGTATGCCTAATAGTCATCCATTTAGTATTACGATTTAGCCTATTGCTTATTGATAGGTCAAAGTGCTCTTTTATTTAGTGCTCTTTTATTAGCCACAGTTGCCTTGGTCAAAAGAATTTTGTATATATTGACATTCCTTTAACAAAATATCTACTGATAAATTGATAAATCAAATAGCAGTGAGCAATATAGGGCTTCTTGTTTATTTTTAAATCTACACAAAATTGATACTAATCAAATTAAATATCTTAGCCTTAATTATGATGGCTAACTTATGTGTTGCAGAGCTAACTGTTAAAGATTTTAGCATTCCAAATTTATTGTGTGGGTAGGAGTTTTCCTTCTGCTTTTTCATAGTACTTTATATCTTTCCTTCCCCATGTGTGTGACCCAGGTCTGAGATCTTTCAAATTGAATAGAGCAGCCGGTTATTACAAGCTCTTTTTTTAAATTTCCTTTCCAGCTACCACTGAAAATAATGACTGCTGGCAGTTTTTAATTTCATTTTAGACAGCAAAAGACATTTCTACATGATTAAAATGCTAGATATCTCTATAACTGTTATCAATTATATTAGTTAAGAGAAAATCGTAGTGGAATTTACTCTGAGAAAGGAAAAAAATAGCATTGCCATAAAACCTTTATTAAAACATAGCTGTTCATAAACTATTGTTTTTCTCATGATTTGGCTTATATTTTTAAAATAAAAATTTTAGAGGACTTAGAGAAAATGTAGCTATAAAGGGAAATAATTGTAAAATTATTCATGAGTAGCTAGTTTGATGTGATTTAAAACAACCTCTACACAAGTACAGGCTGATTAAATAGTTGAATTGACTAATTGTTTTGAAATACATGCCTAGTTGGATAGCCATTTAAATTCTCTAACAAGCTGCACAGTCCAGAAAGTTTTTAAGCCATTTAGGAAAATGAAACTTCTGGCTCAACAGCATTTCTACTAACATTTAGAATATTATAGTTCGAATTTAAAATGATGATAACTGTATATCAGTGTTTAAAGAGATTTTTGTGTACACTACCTCATTTAATCCTCACTGAAATCCTGCAGGATAAGAATTATCAGAGCATGCTATGAATTTATGAGAGACCATTCATGATTATGCAAATAGTAGCAGAATACAGATTCAAAATCAGTTCATCTAGTTCCAAGTTCAGTACCACCCCCAGTATTTATATTTAAGCACCTAGTATGTGCCAGTACTTGGTAAGTACATCAGAGGGCGGAAACTGAGGGCACCAATTCTGAATAGGAGAATATTTTTGCTTTCAAGTAGCTTTAAATGTAGCAGGTGAAACAAACAAGGAGTTAGACCACATGATATTGTTAAATTATCCATATCCAAGGTAAGTATGAGGTGTCTCAAAAACAGCTAGGAAGGAGACATAACCCATATTTTGGATGAGGAGCCAAGAAGAAGATATCTAAGGTGAAATTTGTTGATTTTCCTGTAAGTAGTCAGGTGAATGGGTATGAAGGACTGTTTCAGAAAGAAAAAAATGAGGAGTATTTAGAATTATCAAAGGTAAAAGAAAATGTTGCTTACTAAGTGAATTGTGAATAACTCATTGTGGTTGAAGTTTAGTATTTCAGGGAGAAACAGTCTAAACTGAACAGGTCCTCCAACTTTCTTAGTAACATTTGGCAATCTCTGGAGATACTTTTTGTTTGTTTGTTTTTTGTATGCAGAATGACTGAGAAGCAACATTACCAAGATTTAGTGGGCGTGGGACAAGATTTCATTGCAGGGCAGTCCAGTACAGTGAGTAATTTTCTTGCTCTTCAATTATAATTGTGGTCTCCTGAGCAACACAGATAGCCTTGGAGGATAAACCAAGACATTTGAGCTCTCTTCTGAGGTGCTGTTCTGGGCCATGGAAGGGTTTTAAGCAGAGGGTGGGCACTAAGATTTCTGTTTTAAAAAGATCCCTCTGGTTGCCTTGTGGAAAGCGGGTTGCATAACATAAAACATAGATAATATGACAAAGGCCTGTTCTACCTTGAATAGGCAATCCTAAAACAGCAAGAGAGATTTGGCCAGAGCTGAGATAATTTCACTTGCAATGATTCTATCCACTGGAAAATGTGGATGTCAGCTTCCTGTAGGCAGAGTAAATGAGAGGAGATGAAGTGTGCTATAAGAACAAACCCCAGTAATAGTCCCTACAGAGGCTGGAGTAAAAACCACTTCAGAGAATAGTGATGTTCCCTTTTCCAGGAATAGACACATCTACAATTTGGCCTCATTAAAAAAAAATTCCTCAAATCTTTGTTTAAGTTCCTGAAGTTGAATTTCTGTTCTACAAATGAAAGAAATTCTTACTCATATACATGGAGGTTTTTCGTCATTTCATGCCTTGATTTTGACACAAAGTCATTACCAGAGACGGGGGCTCTCAGTTTATATTTTAGTAGTTTTATGAAAAAGAAGATACTTCCAGAAAGCCAGATTTATTAATTCATTCATTATGAATGAATCCTTCCATTCATTCATCATTAATCACAAAAGATATATTGTAGGCATTGAGTTAAGCTCTTGATAGACAAAAATCATGCTCAGTGTTTCTGGAATTCACAAATTTTTTCTAAATTTCCAAGGATGGCTGTATTATCTTCTAATTTAACTTCATTTGAAACTTATCCACTGTAAGACCCACACCTACAGTATTGTAAAGTTTGGGCTCCAAACTCAGAAGTAGAAATGCAAAGCATACATTGTATTCATAGAAGTATATGACTGTCTTCTGAAATTGGTACTTTGTTTGTGTCAAATATGTTTTTAGTTCTTCAAAATACTTTGATTACACAGAAAGAGAAAATTTGTTCCTTTTCTAGATGCAAACTTCTTTATTTATGTGATCATTTTTAATCTGAATATACATTCTTTTCTTTGCACCTTTTAGTTATTCCAGACCTTCTGTGCCATTTTAAAAGATGAAATGTTTTTCAATAGATTGTGAAGATCCTTTAATTTTTGTTTTACACAGGTGTAACACAGGTGGTACGCCCTTTCCTCTCTGCCCCATAGGGTGTAGCTCTAACTACCCTCTAGGGAAGAGAAGGTTGGGTGAACAGCCTTACTATTTCTCCAGCTCAGTAATTATCTGCAGGTACATTCTTTTTACTGCCCAGGAGTTTTTAAGGAAAGTGCAAGCTGATGTATACAGAATGGGTTTGCATCATGGTTCTTTTTTCCACAATACACTCAGCCCCTGCCCCAAACCTAAGACACATTTTTAAGTAATTTAGTTTCAAGTATTATTTTAAAGATTCGGGTCATTGTCATAAAATTGTTCATGTCGTGGTGGAGGGGCCTCAGATGTGGTGATCCTTGATGTAGCTAATTTTTCGTGGCAACACATGTAGAGGAGAGTATTTACCACACAGAATTGCAGTGTATCCTACAAACACAAATCCCAATCTACCCATACAGATTCATAATTCTGATTTTGTCATGCTAAGAATATCATGGATTTTATTTAAAAACCTACTTCAACATAGTAAAAAATGAATTATTAAATGTCTAAATCACTTCTGATTTTTAAATTTTATATTTTTAATTATTATGGGTACATGATAGTTGTAATCTTTATAGGGTACATGTGATGTTTTGATACAGGTGAATCACTTCTGATTTTTTACCTAATTTTAAGAAGTGCTGAGACCTGGTGAGTCATTCACCACCAGGGTTGTTTCAGTCCACTCAACCACACCATGGAGAGGCAAAATTCCACAATGGAATTTAGATGAGCTAAAATGTCCTTTGAACATGGGTGGGGTGAAGGAGAGGAAATTTATAAAGATTCTTTTGTTTCTTTCCTGAAACACTGGATAGGTGTGCTACATACACTCTGTGTATCCCTCCTGATATACTCATTACCCTTCGTCTCCCTGCTCTGGCACCAGAAGACCAACCTTTACTGTCTTTGTCAGTGGTCTTTCCTTTCTCCTTAGCATCCTGTTGAGTCTGGGTAAGGGAAGTCATTGTTAAGAGAGGATGTGACAGAGCAGAGTGAAACTGAGTTACTTATTTCTGTGCTCATCATCCTGCTCAGTCATGAATTAGCCTTTTCTGAGTTTCTCTACCAAATTTCACAGTTCCTGTGGAGCAGTACTCTCTTGTAGTTGTAGCTACAGCACCAGCTTCAGCCCACTCTGTTTCAGTAAATGTTCCTTCCCACTTCCTCGTCAAGCCAAGTGATATTAATGTTTCCCTGCTGTTACTCAACTCAGGGCGCTACAACCTGCCTTGTTGGTTTTCTTTGAACCTGTTCTTATATTATTATTAATAAACTGCCTCTGCATTAAAGTTTGCTAAATCACTACATGTAAGTGTGCCATCTTTTTTGGCTGACAGCAACATTCATACTACTTAATACTTAATAACAACTTAATTGAGTAAGAAATAAAAGAGAGCCACACTTAGCTGTGGAAAATAGAAGTGGATTTAATTTTACACCTGTCAAATTTCAGATGCCTGACTAGTATTCCAGAAGTCAGATGTCTGACTGGTAATCCTGTAGGGATGAAAGACAAAAGAGGGATCTGGGATGGATATTGATTTGCAGATTAATTAAATTTATGAACCTGGAAAAATCTGGGCTTCATTTAACAATCTGTAAAATTAGGGAAAAGCATTGGTTATTTTCCCTGTGCTTTCATCCCTGCAAGCCTTTATTAAATACTATGCACCTAATTAGAAAAGCAGGAACTTTAGGGACCCAGAAATCTATCATAGCCAGAAAACCTATGTGAAAGCTGAAATGTCTTATTTTGTACCAATACTTCACAACCATTTACATCAAATTTAAAATAATTTCTTCAAGGGAAAACTTTCCTTCGCTAAGATATAATATATTATCTCTTCAAGGATAAAATGCATATGTACTCTAAATAGCAGTGCCAAACCATTTTGGCACCAGGGACTGGTTTCATGGAAGACAATTTTCCACAGACTAGATGGTTTCAGGATGATTCAAGCTTGTTACATTCACTGTGCAGTCAAACCTCTCTGCTAACGATAATTTGTATTTGCAGCTGCTCCCCAGTGCTAGCATCACCACCTCAGTTCCAACCTAGACCCCTGGCATGCACAGTTTATAGTACAGTTTGTGCTCTTATGAGAATCTAATGCAACTATTGATATGACAAGAGGTGGAGCTTATTATGCAGTGATGTGAGGAAGGAGTGGCTGCAAACACAGAAGAAGCTTTGCTGGCTCACCTGCTGGCTGCTTACCTTCTGTTGTGCACCAGGTTCCTAACAGGCCACAGAGCCCTGCTGGTCTACGACCCATGGGTTGGGGTTTGCAGCTCCAAATTATTAAACTACTGAAAAATGTGTTACTCTTTAAGACAGTATGTAATTGAGAATATGTTTTCTTTGTATATAGCATATCTTTAATATTAAAATCCTTTAAAAGTTATACAGTATGATTATTTTCCTAGTTCTTTGTGAAGAAATGCTTGTATTAACTCTGCAGTACTCATGGTATCTGAATGGAAGCCAGAGAGTGATCTGAGAATGACAACTAAATATACTTTCCTTAGAATAATGTGGTTATTCTTTTAGTTAACTATGAATCGATAAATTGTCATCCCTTCCAGTCTTTAAAATATTCTTAAAATATTTTTAAAGTTTTATACCCTTGATTTGAGAATAACTCATCACCCGTGAAAACTACTTAATCAAGATAGATGATTTAAGATATAGTTTTTTCTTAATTATAACATGCTAAAGTGGTTACAATGTTTCTATATTTCTTTATAGTCATATTAAAAGGCTCTGAATACATACTAATTGGATATGCTAAAAAATGTTAGTTTTCTGTTAGGATCACGCTGCATAAACCCCCTCCAGAACCTCAATGTTTCAACGAGTATTTATTTAATCTCAATAAGGTTAAATAAATTAAATAAATGTAATCTCTTCAGGTTAATCTCAGCTGGGCTAAACTGGGCTAACCTAGATCATAGATTTGGTTCATATATTCACATTCTGGTACTCTGGCTAAGCCAAGAATGGCTAACTAAAGCATGCCATACTCATGGAACAAGGTGGAGGTAGAAACACAGAATGTCACTGCTGTTAAGGTATCAACTCAGAATTGGCATCTGTCACTTTTCCATTGGTTAAAGCAAGTCACATAGCCATGTTTAACATAAATCATTTATGGAAGTATACTCTAGAAATACTGAACTTTGGCAAGCACTTTGGAAAAGAAAGAATTATTGGCAAATAATACAATCGACCAAATAGGGCTTGCAAAGAGATACGTGTTTTCATTAGGTTTTAGTTAATCAACCGATATTCATTATGCTTTTTGTAGGATTCAGAAATTTGTACCAGGGAGTGTACAGTGTGAGATAAATAATATATAAATCGTTAATAACCTTAAGCCCAGAAGGAGACACAAAAACACAACAGAAATAAGAATAAATTCAGGATAAATACATGAATTGGCTAAAAGAACCATAGACTAACTGCACTTTATTTTCAATGCCTAAATCAATGGATAAACCTTAAAATATAAAGATATATATATTCAAAAATGTGAGGATAATTTTGTTTAAATAGAATATAGGAAACATTTTTGGAAACTGTTTTACTTGTTTACTTTTTAATGTATAATTTAAAAACTATGAAAGAGTTTAACCAATACTATTGTTCATGATAGTTCCCTATTATATTTAGTATTCTAAAGGGACATTCTATTCAAAAGTAACACCTCAGGATTGGAAAAGTCCTTAGATGACATGAGAACTGCAGGAAGTTGTGTAGGAATAAAAGGAAGATGAATCACTGTGTACAAGCAAAAACATTCTTTTATTGAATTTCTGAAATCTTCGAGGCTACTTTCTATGCATAATGTCAGGGACTGTTCCTGGGTAGCCATTTTGTATTCTGAATGAAAAGTAAATTTTATTTTGGCTTTTACCAATTATTTAAAACAAAGTTTAGCATTATTTACTCTTCAGTTACTTAAATGACACCAAACAAAACACCTTGGTTTTTCAGTTTTTAACTTATTATTTCCAAGACATCATACTTAAGAACAAAACAGAAAAATCTGACAGTTACATTCTTAGGAAACTAACTTCAGGAAGGTTAATTATCTGTTCATTATTCATTTTCTTTAGTTACTATTGTGCAAAAAGTGAGTGAAATATTACATTCAATGTGTTATCTTAATGTAAAAAGAATTGCATTTTAAAATTTCAAAAGACCATACACCATTTTTATGAAATTTCTTTATAACTTAGAATAATCTAAAATAAAATAAGTAAGCAAAATAAGTAACATAATATTAATTTATTTTAAATATCATGTATCTTAAGTAATGTTTGGAGACAATAATTTTCACTAAAGAACTTTGTCTATTCAAATAAAAAATCCCAAACATATGTTATAAAATCACTTGTTTATCCAGATTGATGTTACTTATATAAGGAAAACTGCTCTTTTGAAGACTATCAGGACTTTGAGATTTTTCTGAAAACTTGTGAAAGCTGAGAAATCTAATACAGAGATGTTATTAAAACATACAATGATATTCTACTACACAGATAAAATACTATAGGAGGTATACTGTACAGAAATGCCTCATGCATAAAAACTATAAAATTATGGAGGGCATTAAAACTTCAAATTATGCAGTTGCTTCCTTTTGTTTCAATTTTATATTATTTTAATAAATGCTCCATGTATTTTCTTTCTGATTAATAAAAAGCTTATATTTGTTCTTTTACTTTTTTCATAGTTATAAATACTCTTTTACAGAATTATTTTCTTCAGTTTAGCTCTAAAAATTTCTACTGAGCAAAATCTACACTAAAGAGCAAAAAACAGAGTATAATGAATCCTATTTTTATGACCATAATTATTTTACAAATTTTGAAGTACCACAAAAGTATTTCTTTCTCAAAGAAAAAAAGATTTAAAAATCCACACTTGCTTATAATAATCTGAAATAAAATTAACTCTACTGTCCTCATAAAAGAGAACATAGCTTCAACACTGAAAAGAATTTGGAAAAGGATTGAAATAATGAAGGGTTCTTACTAAAATAGAAATTGAACATTTTGCTTCAAATATCTTTGCAATTTTAAAAATAATGATTGTGAATCAGCAATAGCTATGGACTTAGAGGTAAAAATGGAACTTCTCTGTGTCCTTAAAGAAGCCTTTTACCATGGATAGCTCATAAGGAACATTGTATTATGAACAGACTCTTTCAACTTAGGGAAAAATATATATTTTTATTTTTTATGTCTTGGGATATATATATATGTTATGTATTAATTATATAACATATAATTAATTATAAATATAACTTTTATGATTACTTATAAAAGTTATATATGTTAATTATATATATATATATATCTTATACTAACAAGTAGTCATCCCTCAGTATCCATGGGGAATTGATTCCAGGACCTCCCTGCAGATACCAAAGTCCACAATGCTCAAGTTCCTTACATAAAAGGGTGTAGGATTTGTATATAATTATGCACATCCTCCCCTATACTTTAAATCATCTCTAGATTGCTTATAATATCTAATACAAGGTAAATGGTATGCAAATACTTGTTATACTGTATTGTTTGGGGAATAATAAAAAGTAAAAGAAGCCTCTACATATTCAGTACAGATGCAATCATTAATTTTTCCTCAATTTTCACTCTGAAGGTGGTTAAATCCACAGATGTAGGACCCATGGATACAGAGAGCTGAGTGTATATACTTATTCTTCTTAAGTAGGAATGTGAACTTTATATAATTTGAATGTTATTAAAAGAGTAAATGATTAAAAAGATTTTATATCTGAATATTTAATTTTTAATTTAAAATCAAATAAGAAAATGTATTTCAATTTAGTTTACTCTTTAATTGTGAATAATATATAGACTTATAATAGTTATAATATCACATTCTCAGGAAAACAATTTGCAAATATTTGCTTTGCACCTAAATTTAATTATTATACAAAATTGATTTAGTATAAAATTTTGTACAGCAATATAATTTTCCCTTTTGGCTATAGATGTGGCTAGGCATTTGATACAATTTTATGTAAAAGAGTTTCTTTTATCAATCTTTTATGCTAACCTTCTCAATTTTAGAAATGTGTACAGGAAAAGTGTTGTGGTAGATGAAATCTACTAGGAGCAGGGAGTCAGATCAATCTGACCTGAGTTTACAGCTCATTCACTTTGAAGGTAAAACAATAATCAGTTGAAGATTTTACAGTAGAGTAGTATTGTGATCTGTTCTAATTTTTCCATGATCACTCTGGCTTCTCATTTAAAATACACTAAAAGGTGGAACAAAGAGGAAGAAAGAAATAGAGAAATAGAAGGTTATTCCAAAATCTAAATAAGATATGATAATGATTTGGACTAGTGTGAAAGGAAGGATTGTTGAGACATATTTCAAAAGAAATGATGTCGGGATTTGTTAATGAAAGGTGTGTGTGTGAGAGAGGGGGAAAATAAAAGGAAGGCTCAATTTTGTTTTTGTTTTTGTTTTTTTTTAGCTAGATAACTGGAAGCAGAGAGTTGTCATTGACTGTTGGTGAAGATACAAGAGAAGGAGATTTTAGGAATGGATGTAAAGGACTCAGTTTTTAACGCATTAAATTTGATATGCCTAGATTAAGTAGTTGGGTAAGTAAGTTTGGAGTTTAGGAACAATTAGAAGATGGAGACATAAATTTGAAAGGCATTGGAATTAGCAAGGGGTTTAAATCTTTGAAACTGGAGGAAATCACTTAGGGAATTCAATGTAGAGATATAGTTCAAAAGCTGAATCTTAAGGTAGCACACTATATAGCTGTTTGTTAGACGACTTTTTTTAAGTAGACTGAGGAAAAATGTTCAGCAAATAGAGGGAAAACCAGAATTGCATGTTATTAGGAAAGAAGCCAAATGAAGAAAGTATTTTAAGTTAGCTAGAATGATCAATGGTGTCATTTACTTCTGAGAGGTCAAAAAAGGTGAAGACTGAGAATTGACTATTTGACTTAATGGGAAAATTAACCTTGACAAAAAAATAGGCCATCATGGTGAAGTTGTGAGGATAAAAATTTGATGATAATGGGATCAAGAGAATATGGGCAGAAAGAAATTTAAGGAACCAAATATAACAGCTATTTCAAGGAGTTTTACTCCGTAGATAGAAGATAAATGAGGTGATAACTGGAAGAAGAAGTGGGACTAAGATGGACAGCATAGCCTCATGATATTTTGGTGCAGATGGATATGATTCAGTTAATGGGAAATACTTGCTAGTTCAAGAGAGAGATGGGAAAATTGCTACAGCAATGTCCTTGAGAAGGACGAAGGGAAAGGATCATGTGTACAATGGAAGGGCTGTATTTACTTACAAGCTAGTCCATCCTAATTATAGAGGATAGAATATTCAAGTACAAATGCAGGAAAATGGATGTGGAGGGACAGCTGGTAAAATTTCTCTTTTAAATCCATAATGATGTTCTGTGAAATAGGAAAAATGGTCACAAGCTGAAAGTGGGAGAACATAGTATAAAATTGTCCTATAGTACAGTGAAAGAGTGAATGGACTAGGGAAATACAACATGACTTAGGGCTCATAAATTTAAAGTAAGGCCAGTCTTGATGGTCTGGTGTTCCTGCCAGGCTTTTAGACTGATGGAGGTGCAGATGCACAATATTTGGAGGATTGTATTTAAGTATGATTGTGGTTTAATTAAGAAAGACATAAATATGATTAGGAAACAAAGAAGTCAATATTACATTTAAGGGAGTGATTTATAATGATAAGCAATGAAATTTAAGCTGGATAATAAGGGAAGTAAGAATGTTTGGTAATGAATGAAAGATAAGGAAAAGTGCTAAGGTTTCAGTGGCTTCAAAAGATTGTTGAAGTTGGGCTTTTAGAGGGAATAAGCTGGAAAGATAGAAAATCATAGTAAGACAGGTTTGAAATCGAGGTTTTGGGAGAGTTGTTATTTCAGAGTAAAATAAAGTCATGGCTATGATCACAGAAGTCAGTTCTGGAGTTAAGATGGGGACAAAGATCATTGAGAAGAATAATGGAGAAGCTATGTCTTGGGCTTTGAATTCACTACTACAGAAGTTATGTTCGAGGCAGTCGCAGTGAGACAGGAGCTAAGACTGTCAAAGAAGAAAGGTGAGGTGTTACACAGAATTATCTTCAGTGACAGCAACAAATGGGGAGGGAGAAGTAATTGTCTGAAATAAGGTTATAAGTACAAAAAGACACCCCACATTGAGGCTAAAACTTATAAAATGTGTGGAAAAAATGTCTCTCACTGTCAGCAAGACAGTGACAGAGACATTCAAAAATGAGGTTAAAGATATAGTCGATTTTGCTAATAACTGATCTTAAAAGGAAAATGTGTAGATGGCGAGTGGATGAAAAATCACTGGGAGTGAGGAGACATTTCAGAGATGATATACTCTAATATTTTTTTATCTTAAAGCCTCTTCACAATATAACTAATAATCATCCAATCTCTATTTGAATATTTCCTGTGACTGGTTCCTTATAAGGCAGCCTATTCCCAAAATGAGACATTTTCTATGTTAAAAATTACTTCCATTTACCTGAAAATCAAGGAGAAATAAACACATCACAGGTTCTTCATGATCATGTTTCTTTCTTGCTTCCTATGACTGCTCCCAGACTATTATCTCTGCTCTCAGTTTTATCCATCAGATTCAAACTGTCTGGCTTCCCTGCTCTCTCCTCCCTTCCTTTTCTAAGGATGGACACTTACAAATCTCCTAGTTACTTTTTTCAAACCGTTGATGATTTCATCAGCTGAAATCATCGCCTTAACAGCTAACATAATTACAAGCAATTTCAATATGGAAGTACCCAACGTATTGATGCCCATTTCATTAGTGTTCAGCTCCCTTCTACTTCCACATTCTTTCTCCACACCCAGATTCTCTTCCTTGTATCATATTTACTAATACTCTTTTAAAAATATTCTTGATTCTCTTGTTTTAATCTGATACTCATTGGGCAAAACTAAAACTCTGGACAAACAAACCCCTCTGTATATCTATACCCCAATAGTGAAGCATCAATATTTATTTCTCACAGTTCTGAAGTCCAAGATTAAGTCTCCAGTAGATCTGGCATCTGATGAGGACACACTTCCTGGTTCGCAGCTGGTCATCTTTTATATTCTCACATAATGCAGAGCAGAGAGAGGAAGCAAGCTCTCTTAGGTTTCTTCGTATAGGAACATTAATCTCACTCATGAGGGCTCTATCCTCATGACCTAAGCACCTCCCAAAGGCCCCAATCAAGTTGGGGGTTAGGATTTCAACATATGAATTTGGTGAAGGGGCACAGATGTTCAGTCCATAGCATGCCCCTTCCCACTACACTGAAAGAAGCACTACTCTAATCTAAAACTAACTCCTTCACACACACTCCTCTGCTCCTATGGCTCCTAGCTCTTCTGGCTCCTAAATCTTTAACATCTTGGCTTCTGCCACATTATCCTTCTGATCGTTTAAACATGACCTAGTATCCATAATCAAATAAAGCAACACAAGGCTTGTCTTGCCTTAACACCTCCCTTTAGCTATTACTTTTAAATGTCTTTTTCCATATTTCCCTTCATAATTAGTTTTTCAAAATAGTTTTATTGCTTGTTTGTTTTCTTTTTTTACATATACTATTTCAGCTTGCTTATATTCCATTTAATTTTCCAGCCATGCCACTCTAGAATTTTGCTTCCAATGTTACCAGTTAGTAGCCTGTTGCTAATCATATGCCCATCCTATTTTAGTTCTCAGCAGTATTTTACACAATTGACCACTACTTTCTTCTTGAAAGACTGTAACCTTTTGATCTCCAAGTGTGGTGGATACATATTCTCAGTTTTTAAAACTCAAGTGCACACCTACATAAATCTCTCTATGTTAATTTTATTACTTTTTCATAAGCAGAGTTGGATTCTACTTGAATTCCCATTCTTCTTGGTGGCAGAAAAAGTTAATTGATTTAAAGTAAATTCAGTCACTTCAAAGTATTCTCAGGTATTTCAGGTTTTAATACAATTAAATCAAATTTGCCTCTCCCTCCCCTTCTTCCTTTTTTCCTGGATTGGTTAAAGTTCTTGAAAGTTTACGAAATACAATAATATCAGATGGTGAGGCATCTGGGCTTCAACCTTCCTTTGTCCTACATTGGCATCTATTGCAAAGTGCAATCACGTCTCATATACTTACCACACTGGCAGCTGTTGAGGTTTTTGTACTCCCACATGGTTTCTTGACATACATTGTACACTGTTCTTTGTTATGATTTCTTCTCATAATGACTACAGATCCCTTCAACATCTGCCTGCTTTCTTTCTCTCAGCCAAGTGTCTTGTCTACAGAAGCAAAAGGAAATCCTTTTGTTCTTTTTTTAAAATTTATTTTCTTGTTTTAAAAATATTCATAATATTATGGGACTATAAACATTTTGGTTACATATAATGCCCTTGCATCACCCAAGCCAGGGCTACACGTGTTCCCATCCCCCATACAGTGCACTCCACACCCATTAGTTGTGAGTCCCATCCTCACTACCTCCCTCCCACCGGCCCTGCATCCGATGAATATTACTTACATGTGAGCAACTAAGTGTTGATTAGTTAGTAGCAATTTGATGAAGTGAGGTATCACAAGAATGGAAAAACAAGCACCACATGTACTCACTATGAAAAGAAAATCCTGTTGTACTCTCTTGTTACTTAGGGACCACAGGATACTTGCTCTGGCTGCCTTGTGTCTTCTCCATCTCTAGCAACAAAGAGACATTTTAACCCTTTTGCTTCCACTTCTTTGGGTTACTAGGAAATCGTTAAAGGACATTTCTTCACATTGTTACAAAAAGGATTAAGGGCAAATGCATCTATTATTTTTGGATCCCCAAACTGTGCTATGGGTTCTGTCAACATCCATGACATTTTCACCAATTTAAAAACAGCAAAGACAATGAAGAGAGCCTCCCCTTTGGTCCCACCAGGTTCTAAATATTTATCTTTAATGAATTTTTCAAACTTTTCTTTACTAGAGAGTGTAATTATCCTTTTAAAGAGAAGAGTAATTTTTTTCATTCTTCCAACTCTTTGTCTATTATATCAGTAACATAGTTTTCATTAAAATAAAAATGAAATACCCAGCATCTCTGTTCTTTGGTGTCTACCATGACTTCATCACAGCTGCCTGGAGCTGGAAAAAAAGACCACATTTTGAAAATTAAGATATTTGATGAAGATTAGTGGCAGAGACTTACATTTTTGCACTATGTCAGAATGGTTAATCTGCCCATCTATTTTGCTTGAGGGGAAAAACTATAAATGTTGAATATATTAAAACATTTTAATGCATTGATGAGCTAAATAGAAAGTAAGAGCACTCTGGGGAAAAGTAAATGAAAGGATAAAATGGAAAATATTAAGCAGAATGCAATGCTGATTCTAGTGTCCATCTTGAGGGCAATTGCAAAATCTAGTGAACCTGAATTTTAGTTTTCATAGATTTGCAAAGCATAGGGAAAAGGAAGAAAAAAATTCCAGTGGTGCCTTAAATTAGAAAATCTGAAAGAATATAATTCCATCATAAAGCGAGATCCAACAACTGGGCTAGTGGCTAGCCCCTCAATATAAGTGTAAATGTCCACTCACTGAGGGTTTTACAAGGAAATGTTCCTATTTTGACTTTTAGTGCTGATTAAAGGGGAAAAAATAAATGTTCTAGCTAAAAAAACACCCTTTATATTGGATTGTAGCCTAAATTTACTCTATTTGTGTGAAGTAAAAATCCTTAATGCAATACTACAGTTTAAAGGGCTTCTAGTTTGGTATAGCTCCCAGGCACCTGTCAAAAGCAATTTCAAATTTTCCATGGAAGAACCTGTCTTCAGTTCATACCCCAAATAATTCTTACAAGTAAAAATTTAAGAAATAAAGGTTTATAATACAAAAAAAAATCAAGAAACATCCTAGAAAACAAGGTGCCACAAGCTGGAGCCTCCAGAAATGAGAGACAGAATATCATAACTGGATACTTAAAACAAATATACTTCATAGATTCCACAAATAGATGAAGGTGCTTAAAAAATTTTAATACAAAAGAGCAAGGGAATTTTAAAAAGACCATGAAGATTTGATAAAAGACTGAAGACAATGGCTTGATATTGAAATCTACTATTTTAGGTCAGTGTCCCTGGAAACAGACTCTTAGATATAGATTTGCAAGCAAGAAGTTTATCTGGGTATATTCTCAGGGAAAGACACTTCTAGCACAGTAAGAAAGTCAGACTGGGCAAAGGCAAGAGAGATGTAGTTGCAATAGAAGCCTCAGCTGATCATATTTTACACTCTGGAACTAATCACTCCTAAAATTATTATTCAAAACCAGATATATTTTTAGTGTCTCCGTGTTATATGGAACATCTCTTGCTCCACAGATTGAATGTCATAGTTATGGGGGAAAATGAGATTGATCACAGGCGTGAAAATTATTTAGGTACTCTAAATATTCTATACAAATGGGTTATTTTGACTATCTAGACAATGACCAAAAGAACAGCCACTGGAATTAGATAATCTTAGTTCGCATCTGCATCTGATACTAACTAGTTGACAAAAACACATTGCTAAGTCTCTCTGTGCTCATTTTTTTCATTTCTAGAGTGGCATTAATAATAGGTATTTTTATAAAACTGCCATAGAGAATTAACTATGATGAATATATATAAAAATAAGTAGAGTGCCTATTATATAACAATAGTTTATTAAATATTAGCTGTTATAATAAAGGTACTTTTAAAAAGGAAGAGGAGGCTCATAATCATAATCCCTAGTTTAGCATCTGTCCCTACTTTTCTTATATTTACTTTAATGTGCTCTTTAATCCACCATTTCTAAGACATTTTCTGACCATGATACATGCAAAGCCTAATCCTACTCCAAAAGCAAAATAGCACTTTACTGAAAGTTTACCTTTACTGTAATATATGCATTCTACAATAGCAGGAGATTCTAGACTTTTTCTCTGGCTCTTTATATGCATTTATTGTAGAATACAATTGTCAATTTTTCCTTATAATGGCAATATATCACATATTTGTACTGTGACACTATTCCTGAAACTAAGTATTTTAGAATATGTTCAAGCTGATTCTTTTTATCCCACTATGACATTAACAAAACAACTATTGATTATAGCATTGAGATTTTTGTTGGCAGAAGCATTCACTGTTAATCAAATAACATTGAAAAATACGGTTTTCATCGTTGCCCTATAAAAGACGATATGATTTTCCTCCCATGTTTATTTGTTGTTGTTTTTTCCTACCCTTGGAACAAGCTGAGGTACAGTTGCTTTATTAAGCAAAAATCTTTTTCCTGGCCCTTTTAAAACAGGAAAATTACAGCTAATTTTAATTTATTGAGTTGCAATTGGCATAAATTTCATATGGAATCCAATCCACAAGTTGACTCCTTTGCAGCAATAAACAAGTACTTTTATTCTTGATGTTTGACCAGATTTATTATGTTCTTCTTTAATGAAAATCTAGGGCTGTTTGGCTCATACAATAAGCTGTCAAGATGAAAAATCCACTCTGTAATGTCAATTTGCAATGCTTGTGGTTCAAAGAGTATTTACGGCACATCAGATTTATTTTTCAATCACCTAAGATTTAACAAAGAAACTATACCATGATTGATATCAAAAAAATTGAGAGGTAATTTACTTTTACAAATTTTGCTGGAACAGCATAAAACATGTCATTTCTGAAGGTGCTGATAGTAACAATATAGCACAATAGCAATTGAAATTTTTATAGGGTAAATATTTTAAATTTCAAAGAAAAAAATCAACACCTGAGAAAAAATTAAAACAAATACTCTACTCCCATTTGGGGGAATGATTTCATAGATATTAGCTTAAGTGATGTATAACATTTTTTCAGGGCTGTTACAAGATTAAGCGCCCATTCTTCAAATGCATGTCATCCTATTGAGTCCTTCTAATGCATGATCATTTCAACATAGATTTTTATTTTCATGTTTATATATATATATATATATGCTTGACAAAAACAAATTTGTTAAAATAAAAATTCAACAATGGTGTAATAGCTCCTATGTTTCACACATGTCCCAACTCCCAATTTTGAGAAATGACTTCTAGGACTAGTTAGCATCAACCTCGGAAAATCTACTTTTAAATTAATATCCTATATTCACTTTTCAACTAAATTCTACTCAGAATCAAATCTTTCAAACCTCCTTTCTGCTGAGTAAATGTTTAGCTTCCTTAGTTACACAGTTTTATTTTCCTACAGATAACATCTATTATGGCAAAAGTCTCCTGACTTAAATTCTCCTTAAAGTATTTTCCCTGTTTTCCTGCAAAATCATTTTTTCTGTATAATGTTTTAATTGTAAAAAGTTTTAATAATCAACAGTTATTGTTAAGTGCAGAATCATTATATTACTGAAAATCCACATATAATCATTTTTATTCTTTTATTACAAGTATATAAGCATTAAATAATTGGATGGATTTAACCGATATTGAAAGTCATCTAAGATACAGTGCTAAGACAAAAAGTAAATTAGAAAATAAGGTATTTTAATAATTATATAGCAGTATATATAAATATATTTGTATGTTAGATAATGTTAAACCTTGTTGTTATGTACATAGAAAAAATCTGGCACAATATGCAGCAAACTCAATAGTAGTGAGTGGGATTATAGTGAATGCTCATTCATTACTAATTTATATATTATTTATTTTTGTTTTTCTATAACAGCCAGTGTTTTTGTAATAAGACCAGGGGAAAAGATAAGGCATGTAGACCCACATATTAATAATAACTAACTTCAGGAGGTAGATTTATAAACCATCTTAATTTTCTTAACTATGTGTTAAAAATCTATGTTCATGAATAAGAATTATTGATTTATATAATAAAAGCTAAATTCATTTTAATGAAATAATATTTTTTAAATTTCCCATGGCACTTATAAACACATCTCACTCATAGACTTTTTCTATGAAACTATGATTTTATAAATATGGTTAACTTTTGTTATTAAAAAAAGTTTTATCAGTTAAGTACCTTAATTGTGTGAGCATTGTTAGATCACCATACCAAATCTAGTCCATCACAACTAAGTTATTATTTGGCTTTCTCAAGAGCTTCTCCAGTCAATTGCATGGGGAGTGGCAATTAAGTGAGATTTTTGTTTCTTTCTTTTGTTGTTGTTGTTCTGGTGGTCATATTGTTACTTTTTTATAGGATCACAAGTAATGACAGTGAATAACAACATAGAACAAAATAGTTCTTTTCATATATAATGGAAAAGGTATATTAGGAACAATGATTTCTATTTAGAAGAAATATTTTAAAAACTAAAAAGTTTTAAAAGTATTCTATAAACCTTTGTTTTAGATATTTCTTTCTCTTATGTTTCAATAATGTGCCTTAATAATCACTCCTTTCTATAAACAGCATGAACATTTACATTTTATTAATTTGTTTTAAAAAATTGTATCATTAAATGTGCATGCATTATTTTCTAATAACCCTCTCAATTATTTTTTCACTTTTTCTGTCTTCTTTTTACTTCTGGCTAGTCTTTGCCTCTTCAATAATCTCCAGCAGTGTTTAAGATCTTCCTTAGCTAATGATAAATCAGAGAACAATTTTTGGATCAAAGCCAAGCATAACATTTATATGTTGCAAGTTTCTCAGATGCTTACCAGTGCATAACAAAAGATAAATATACGCTCCTCTACTACCAAGGCTAAAAGAAGCCAAGTCATCTTACAGCTAGTGACCTAACTTCTATATAGCTGTTTATAAGTCTTATCATCATGTTATACCAATATGATTTATTAATCCTTCTGGCATTTTTCTTCTTGACAGCTTCTCAGCTGCTGTTGCATTCTTCTTGGATGAGTAAGTACTATATGCTATTTTGAAACTGTGCATCAAGTTTTATATATTGAGTTATTTGTGTTAAATACTTAATATCCACTAAAGTAGAATAATTTGGAGTTACTACTATCAAAAATAAAAATTAAGGGTCAAGGGCTCAAGATAGATGAGAATGAAGAAAACATATATTTGATTGCAATGGAAGCTTTCAATGTATTTAAATTAGAGTGGGTTAAAATATAACTGACATGTCAGTTTTTGCAGGCAATACTACTTTACTTGAAATTGAAAATATACTTTAAGTCCTCTGTAGTCTCTTATG
This sequence comes from Cheirogaleus medius, assembly GCA_008086735.1. Lineage (NCBI taxonomy): Eukaryota > Metazoa > Chordata > Mammalia > Primates > Cheirogaleidae > Cheirogaleus > Cheirogaleus medius. The sequence continues at coordinate 8,342,562 of VBSM01003169.1, read as the reverse complement.
AATATTCAAATATTTTGATGCAGGAATATTATTGCTATAATATCTGAAAATATACACCTTTTTTAACAACACCCTTACATTTTCAAATTAATTTTAAATTATCAATAATTAGCTATATTCACCAATAAAGGTGATGTTTCTCTATCTCTTTCTCTATGTATCAATCATATTTTATTTAATTACTGTCAAGTTAGATTTGATGTTGCCGACATATTATACATATTAAATCCAAACAATAAGAACAAAACAAAACCCAGTGGAAAGCAGTATGTATATATTAACGAAAACCCAATTATGATTTCCTAAAGCTGAGCTGTAAACAAAGCTTGTTTTGTCCAGATCTATGGAAAAAAAGAAAGAGAAAGGATTTGGATTCTATAGTTCCCTTTATCTAGTAAAATAAATCAATTATTTTTGTTTTAATGTGGACAGATACATTTCTTCATCCCAGTGAATCCAGAAGGAGTTCAGGCATACAAAATGCATTAGATAACATCATACTGTCAACCAAAAATTTGCACAAATAAATTCATTCAGATGGGCAATTTTTATTTTTAGATTTTTATCTGACTTGTTGCTTGCATATTGACATCCCATCTCTACAGATTTATGTCTTAAGTTAGCGAAAAATTTGTTGTAGGAAATAAAATAATGTGGATTCATGTGACTTCCTCATGAACTAATTTGATAGATTTATTTTTAAATTTTAAGAGGAAAATAGAATTAGATTTATGACATGATCTCACTCCAATTTCTTACGTTTAAAATTATCTTTTATCATGTGGTAGATGTTGTTTTTGTTATAATTATTTAAATTTTTGAGATGGACATCTAAAAGAGCATATTCTCTGGTTCAGTTGGAAAAGGATCCATAATCTTTATGCCCTGGACATTCTGTGAATGTTTTTAATCCTGATTTTATATTTCCTCAAGTGTGCAGATGTGTTTTAGCATATATATTCATAAAGGTAAAAAAAACCAAAAAACAGTCAATTCCTAAACATCTAGGAAAAATGCAACTGTAAAGCAACTTAGAATCTGTTCCAACTTTGGAAAGGAGCTTGTTTGAAAATGCAGAATTCTTCACCATCTTCCTAGAAAGGCAAAATTTGTGTATAACATATTTTAAAAATAGCTAGGGCATCTGCATGAGGGTACACAGGATAAGAAGGAGGCATTGGTGATTTTAGTCTCTGTGTCTATCCAGTTTATTTTGGAATCTTTCATTCCATCTTGTCTAACTCAAAATCATGACCACTTACACTCAAATTGCTTAAGGATAAGCATTTTGGTATTCGTCACTGAGATTCAGAGAACTGGGGCATAACTAACACAGAACCAATTAAGTAATAATGCATTTTTACATAGCTCCTTGTTCATTAAAAAATAGGGGGAAGAGAAGGAAATCTGGTGTACTCTAGCTTCTAAAGAAGTAGATTACTCAGTTTTAATCTCATCTTTTAAAGCATATAATAATGTAAATAAAGTACTAGGTAATGCCATAATATTCAGATATTTTGACTTTTAAAATACTAGTTGCTAAACTATTAATCACTGTCAGAGGTCCTTTTAAAGTCAGGTAGTATTGATTATTTATATATTTTAAATTGGCAGATAAAATTGTATGTACTTATCATATACAACACAATGCTTTGAAATATATATGTACATTGTGAATGGTTAAACCTAGCTAATTCACATATGCATTAATTCACATAGTTATCATTTTTGTGGTGAGAACATCTAACATCCACTCACTTATCACAAAAATAGAGAGTAGAATGGTAGTTACCCATGATTCAGGTGGTTGGCGGAGGAGTGGTGGTGTTGGGAAGATGTTGTTTAAATAAAACTACAGTTAGATAGGAGGAATAAGTTCAAGAGGTACTGTTGATTTTTAAGCTTTCAATATTTAACTTTATTAAATTGATATTTCATGAAAAGCAAACTATTTTGCAGACATAGCACATCTTATTTTATAGATCCATCAAGTCTTATAATGAAAATAAAATCCTAAGCTTCCCCCCCAACCAACTGAATAGACAGACCCCTTCTTGGCCAAGGGATCCCAGGGAAACCTTAAAACTTAGTTACCAGTGGTGATGGGATGGGAGGTCAGATATGCTTTGTTATACCTGCTCCCTCATTTACTGCTAATTAGGCTTTCTTCCCTAAAGGTTAAACAGAATCAGCCTTTTGAAAATATTAGCTCCACCCCTAATTCAATCAACTACCTAATGCTATTCCTCTCTTTTTGTGGTTTTGGCACAACTGACCAGCATTCTTTCCTGATAGGAGGTCTCTGAGTCTCTGACCATGCAATGGTTCTGACCTAGTCTACAGAGAATGTACATTGAGGGTTTTTGTGTCCTCTGCTTCTTCACCTTTTGACATCAGATGGCCAAAAACTCCACCCTTGCATTATGCTAATACACCATTTTCTGAAGATGGTTCCCATGAAGTAGCATGAAGCTCAATTGCACATGTGCATGTTTCTCCTTTCATAAATATCCATGACTCCTCCCATAGGTTGTTGAATATGTATATTTGGCTACCCAGCTCAGCAGAAATTCCTGCTCCTATTGCCTTTATAAGTATATGCTCTCAGCTTCTGCCTGAGTCTATCACTTCCTGGTCAGTCTGTCAGAATGGCCACCCTGCAGGCTGGAACACTTTATGAAAAATAAAGCTCTACTTTCCAAATTTATGAGCCTCATTATTCTTCAGCTGACAAATGACATAAATGAACTAACTAATGTTTAACTCTCACTACTGCATGTATGATGGGGAAATTTTAAGAATTATTAACAGTTGTTTTTTTTAATTAAAACAATTTTTAAAAACATAATCAACCTATGTATAAAAATGCAGCTTAAATACTCCTTATAAAATACTAGGTGAGAGAAAATAGAAGCCCCCAAAACAGCTCTGGAAGTAATAATAACAAATTTAAAGCATAGGATAATTCAGTTTTTGAAACACTTGTTAATGAACAAAGATTAATTTTTTAAAATTATTAGAGATGTCTATAATTTCATCAAAGACCAATTACATAATTAAACTTTATAATTTAAGAAGGGGCAACAATGCTTAGAAAGGTCATAAAGATTGTTGCACTTTTCACATAACATATTCTGAAATAAAGAATTTAAGAGAAAGGTAGTCAGAGTGCTCATTTGCCATTAACTATTTTGAACCTTAATGAATGAGAAAGTGCTCATTTTAAATCATAATGACAATATTTCATATTTTTTAAATACCATATATGGTAAAATCTATGAAAGTGTATTTTTATCCAGGTTTGGATGTTTTCAGCTTGTTATAAAAGTTAAATTTGCAATGCATGGGTATTGTTTAAAACAAATACATGTCCAGATTAAGGAAAAAACTTTGCTTTCTTCTTTTAATTGTTACCCAAATAAGAAAAGACTTACACATACACGATCTGCAAATACATAATTTCAGAAATCTTTTCAGAGAGGAACAATTTAAGTACATGCTTCTTGCATATTTACCAAGGAACTTTATTACAGTTGTTATATTTTATTTATATTAGAACCTCCAGTTAACTAAGAACAGATTATAATAGTATTCTGAAAAATTTAATTGAAATATTTAAAAAAGTAAATTGCCAGGTAGAGAAAATTATATATAAAAAAAAATTGTCATGGGTTGAATTATGCCACCCAAATTCATATATCTAGTCCCCTCAAACCTCAGAATGTGACCTATTAGGAACTAGTGCCTTGACAGAGATAATCAAGTTAAAATGAGGTCTTTAGGTTGGGTGCTGCTCCAATATAATAGTATGCTTATCAGAAGGGAAAATTTGGACACACAGACTCAGTCAGAAGGAGGACAGTGTGAGGAGACCCAAAGATGGCCAATAGGCCAAGGAACACCTGTGGCTAACAAAGCTAGGAGACAGGCCTGAAACAGATCCTTCCCTGGCACCTTTAGAGGATACCTTGATTTTGAACTTCTGGCCTCCTAAATAGTGAGACAATAAATTTTTCTTGTTCCTACCCACTCAGTTTGTGTTCCTTTGTTATGACAGCCTTAGAAAACTAATATTAATACATTATCCTAACAAATCCTTTCCTGTCTAAGGTAGAGATTTCATTTCCACAACACCCACAGTGGTTTAAAGGAATTTATGTAGGAAATTGAGCACTGTTTAAGTATTTAATTATGAATTTCTAAGGAGCAATGATAAGCCTAGCAACCTTAGTGGTTTAAAATTCTTAAAATTCAAAGAGTAATTAGAGCCAACTCTTTTAGCCAATTGTTATAAAATTACTGAACATTATGTGATGTGGTTATCAGTGTATAAAATAATTGTTCAACTTCAGTACTTCACATATGTCTCTATATTTTTCTCAAGAAGCAGGAATGATGAACAGGACACTTGGGTTTAACCTATGTCAGAATATTGTAAATACATGTTATCCAGATGAATATCCTATTCTGTTACAGTAATCCAGATCATTCCATGTGTATTAATTAGAGGGGACACAACTCCCATCCCTTCATAACCTTCAAAACCAAAATAAGAGATGGGCATCTGACTCAGGTACGCAAAATTAGAGTTAATTACTCCTTTGGTCAGAGAGATTGGTTTAGGAGTATGTGAATAAACTGAATTAGGTCACTGCTTTTGTCATTTTTTGCTACTCAGAGGGAACAGAGTTTATTCAGCAAAGCTGAGATATTAATAAACACACAGGCTCTATGTCATGGTTTGAGACCCGAAATCATTTCAGTAACAACAGCCAATATATTTAAAAACTCATTATTTTGGGGCTGATTCTTGATAAATCCACTAAAGAACCAATGACTTAGTGTGATATGATCCTTTGGGACTTCCAGGTCATTCTCTGAGGTGACATTGATCGTATGCTTGACTGAGTCCACATGTTGTGTGAAAAAGATCTAGATATTTCACAAACTTTATTAAACTAGGGGAAAATAAAGCATTTAGATATCTGTTTTTACAGTGAGTGTATGTTTAATTTTTCAGCAAGTATAATAAGTTCATTGCTGAGAAAAGACTTTACAACAGAATTATGTGTTTTCAGTATTTTCTTGGCACATAAAGAATGGACCTCAACTTCAGATGTATAACTGTTCTAAGGACACTGGCTCTTTTTTTCAGTTTCTTAGGGTCTTTGGACAAGCTGCATGCGTAGAGCCTATCTGACCTGCAACAATGCTAGAGTTCTCTCTTTCAGTTTGCACCCTGCTTGCTTCCTGTCATGCTCAGATAACAGTGCCCTCCCTCCTGCTGTCATCCTCATTTCTCTAGTTCTTGAGATCACTGGTGGGAGAACAGAGCCATTACTAAATGATGACTGCAAAGTGCTAAAGTGCTCACCCAGCCATAACATTCTTCTATTTACTGTCCTTGTTATTTATGTTGATATTTGCTTAATCCAGGATGTAAGAGCTTGACGTATGGGGTGATTTAGCAACATCATGGAAATAAATATTATCCACAGTTCTTTCTATCATTGAATGACATGAGATTAATAATATCTGGGCTAATGATTTTACCCGTACCAAATATCCCAATAACTGATTTGGATCTACTCTTTAAAAATAAACAGTAGAAGACGCCTTTGAAACACGCTGTGCTATGTCAGTAGAATGGACTTACACAATTGAGGATCCAGTTTGGACCCTCTGGCAAACCTCCTGTTTTCTGCTTAATCTTACGTTATCAAATGCCTTGTTTGTGGTCAATTTAAGGCAGGAACACAGTCCCTATTCAGCAAATTTGAATAAACCACCACTTACAATAATCAAATTCTGAATTTACTTTAAAGTTAAATATTTTCCTCTTCCCCCTCAGGGACTTCGTAGTGCAAAGCAGAGAGGTGGTTATTCACTCTTTCCTGGTTAGATTTCCCACATCCATACTCAGCTTCGTAGTCAAGGATTCTTTTGAATCCATGCTCAATGTGGGAAAGGGAAGAAAGTGAAGTAGATAAGAACATACTAAAGGTGAATTCATGCCTTCTGGGTCAAATGGATTGTTCTTGTTAAACTATTTTGTCTCATATGGTGCGTTTCTGTGGCTCTCTCAAATTACTCTTGAGGTCCCCCTTCCTTGGTATGGGAAGGTGTATCTTGATTATGCTTCTAATTAACCCTCAAATGCTGTCATAGTACACATCTATAGCCTTGGTTATTATCTCCAGATCTTGGGAGGTCATCCTTTTGGAAAAGATTTCTTTCTAAATGATTGCAGACCAGCATTCTTCCTGCTAGATCCTCACATGGTACATCAGATTCTTACACTTTCTATCCACCATCAGGGCAAGTTTGGTTATTTTGAATCTTCTGCCTTTTCTTTTTCAAACACGAATCAAGATCCATTCTAGAGTTCCACATCCTTTAGTGAACACATAGCAGACTCTTGATTGGTCTGTTAAAGTTCCTCTTATTGACTTTGGATTAGTTTTACCCTCCATTTTCTGATGTGTAAATGTAAGAGGGATTATGGGGATGGGCAGAATATATAATTTCCTGCTTTGCTCTCTCCAAAGAAATCTTCTTTAAATGTTTTGTTTTTATTTTCCAACCCTCAATCATCTGTATTCTTGATGTGAGTGAGGGGATTGATCTTAATTGTCTGTTTGAACTTCCATACATGATCCATCTATTTTATGTTGATGACTAGGCCAAATTTTTATTTTTAATAAATTGTATCAGTTGATGGTCTAGAATTGCATTTCATATTTTAGAATTTTCCTCAACTAACTAATGAATGCCTTGAAGTCATGAATTATATCCTTTATTTCTTTTGTTTTTTCTATTGCTCCCTAAACAGATAAGTCATCATTAATACTTTTAAATGGATAATTGAGTCAGACTTGAAAAAGAAACAAAGGAGAGTCAGAAACTAGATCATGATGAAGAAAAGACAACTCATAGGCAGAGTATATAGATCTTTATATTAGTAGGACCTAATTGGGGTAGTCGTTTAAAGCAGTGGATGCCAACATTTTTGGCACCAGGATCTGGTTTCATGAGAAACAATTTTTCTCTGGGGCGGGAGAGAGGAGTTCAGGCATGATGCAAGACATGGAGAACGGCTGTAAATATGCTCATTCTCCTGCCACTCACCTCCTACTGTGTACCCCACTCAGTTTCATGGAAGACACTCTTTCCATGAATAGGACGGGGGTATGGGGAGGAGAGCAGTGGAGCTCTGTGGCCAGGAACCCAACAAGCCATGAACAGATACCTGTCCAAGGCCCGGGGTTGAGGACCACAAGTTTAAAGTAAAGATAACATATGGAGCACTGCTGTAGTATTAAAATGTGTCACAAATTCTTTGACTCTTATTCCATCAAGAGGTCAAGTCTGCCCAGTCCCCTTGAACCTGGGTGGCTTTGTGACTGCCTCAATGAATGCATTGCAGACTAAGTGATATTGCACAACTTTGAGGCTAGATTACAAAAGGCTTTGCAGCTTGTATAGATCTCCCTTGGAACACGTGCTAAAAGAATTTAGCTACCCAGAAATGCAGCTACTCTGAGGATGCTATGTAGAGAGATAACAAAGCAAGAAAGTTGGAAAAGGAAATATTTAACTTTTAAGTCAAATTTAGAGAAAATTTAAAGAAGTCAGGATTTTCTTGGTTCTTTTCACCCAGCAAACTCCTCATCAAGTGTATTTCTTACTCTTAGCTTCTCTAAACTGCAAAGTATTTTCAACTAAATTCAAGATGACATCAAAAACCCAAAAAGATCTAATGTAATGTTTTAAAGGCTTTCTCAAAAAAAGAAAAAGCCTTTTAAGGATGCTAAGAGTGTCTCTTACATATTCTTTGTTAAATAATAGGACATATAAGAACTTTAATGACTTTTCCTATAACAGCCTTAAATGGAGCCCACAACAGAAAAGAGTCCCCAAGGAGATTTGTGAATGTGCATTTTCCCTGATAGAAAGAATTATATATTAATTCAAGAAGGATAAAAGACTCAAATATAAGGCATGAAACCATAACAACACTAAAAGAAAATATTGAAAAAAATTCTTCTAGATATTGGCCTATGCAAAGAATTTATGAAGAAGATCCCTATGGCAATCACAGCAACAATAAAAATAAATAAGTGGGAATTGATTAAATAAAAATCTTCTGCACAGCCAAAGATATCACCAACACAATAAATAAGCAACCTACAGAATGGGAGAAAATATTCACAAGCTGTACATCTGATAAAGGGCTAATAACCAGAATCTACAAATAACTCAATCAAAAATTAGCCAGAAAAAATCAAACAACCCCATTAAAAAGTGGGCAAAAGACATGAACAGAAGCTTTTCAAAAGAAGATAGACAAATGGCCAATAAACATATCAAAAAATCCTCAACGTCACTGATCATCAGAGAAACACAAATTAAAACCACAATGAGATATCACTCTACCCCTGTTAGAATGGCTTTTATTAAAAAGTCCAAAAGAAATAGATGCTGGCATTTATGCAGAGAAAAAAAGATGCTTTTACACTGTTGGTGGGACTGCAAATTAGTACAACGTATACGGAAAATAGTATGGAAATATCTCAAAGAACAAAACGTAGACCCACCATTTGATCCAGCAATCCCACTACTGGGTATTTACCCAAAGAAAAAGAAGCCATTTTATCAAAAAGACACTTTCACTTGCATGTGTATCACTGCACAATTCACAATTGCAAAGATGTGGAATCAACCCAAGTGCCCATCAATTCAAAATGTGGTTTATATACACTATGGAATACTACTTGGCCATGAAGAAGGATGACTTAATGCCTATTGCAACAATTTGGATGGAACTGGAGACCAATATCCTAAGTTAAGTATATAAAGAATGGAAAAACAAACACCACTTGCACTCACTATTAAATTGGAACTATTTGATGAGCACACTTATGCAGAGAGGGATGTAAAACTCAACAAAAATCAAGCAGGGGGGAAGTGGGGGAGGGGAGCGGCAATAACCTACTTAATGAGTACAATGAACACTATCTGGGTAATAGACATACTTATAACCATGACTCAAGCTTTATGAAAGTGATCCATGTAACCAAAAATATTTGTCCAGCATAATACTTTGAAATTTAAAAAAATATGCATTAATTCATGAAAAACCCACATAATTTTAAAGAAATTTTTGTCAGGTTGGGTGTAAGGACAGAGACAGTATAATATTAAAAGACAAGTTGGATTTCAGAATTTCTTTGGGCAAAAAGCTGACTGAGAATACTGAACTGCAAACATCAACCATTTTTTATGTGAAAGGAGGCGACTCAGACAGCAGAATTAAGACTCAGAATGGAGACCCAAGGGCTATGGAAAATCCTTTCTAGGCAATGTACTGAGCTATATTCAAGAAACTAGCAATATATACTCAGCTGAATTTTAGAATTACTATGATTCAGTGACTCTTTTTGCCTCCCATTTCACCTATTTTGAATGATAGTGTATCAATTATCCTATACTTAGCCAGCATTGTATGCTGGCTGTATGGTAGACAGAAAACTTGCTTCTTCAGGTCTTAGGTCTTCAGACTGAGAGGAATAATACCAAAAGAGCTGTATTAGAAGACCCACACTCACACAGGTTCTCATGTACGTGGACCTAATTTAAAATGCAGGTTACTGAATCTCATATCTAAGTCTGATACTGCAATATATGAGACACTTGGAGGTCTTGAGAGGGAATGAGTGTGTTTTGCATGTGGAAAAATTATAAGTACTTGTGGCAAGAAGGTGGACTTGCCTGCAACTTCTTTGACATCCCTCATCCATTCAGAAGGTGGGTCCTATGTTTACCTTCCATAAACCTGGACAGGATATTGTGACTGCCTTGAAAAACAGAATGCAGTAGAAGGGTACTGTGTGACTTTAGAGAAAAATCGATTCAACTTCTGCCATCCTTTCCTGGAACATCTTCTTTGAAAGACAGTAACCACCATATAAGGTAACCCGGGTACCCTAAGGCCACCATGTAGAGAGATCAAGTAGAGAAACCATATATAGAGAGAGGAGATGTCCGAGTAGCCCCAACTGTTCCAGCACTAGTTGTTTGAGTTTTTCCAGCCCAGGTATTAGGTAGGCAGATGATGAAGTCTTTATGATAATGTCATGCTCAGACATTGTGTGACTGATACTGCGTGAGAAACACAGGCCAAACACAGACTAGCTGACTAGTCATCAAAATATCCATGCTACCCATATATTTGTAAATGTATAGAATTAGATTTCCATTAAGTTTTGGGTTTATTTAGGCTCACCCTGGCTTCATTTATTTCTCATCATTTTATTTGTCTCATTTCATGCTTCTGCTGATTTTTCATGTTATTTTTTATTGTTTCAATAAAAACACTTTTTAATAAATTAATGGAAGAGATGAGTTTGTCTCCTAGATAAGCTCATAATTTAGCATTTTAGGGTTTTAAGAATACTTATTAAGAAACAATCATTAATTGAGACTAATGCAATATGCTATGCATTTCTGACAGCATAATCTACCTCTTCAAATTTTGATGATAATTATTGCATGGCAACTTACAATTCAGAAAGGAAATGCTATCAAAATTGCTGCCATGGAAAAGGAACAAAGGGGCTGTAGTTGAGGTGAGGGAACACTAGGTCTTAAGAATTCTCGTTCCTCCTACAGTATCAATGTTATAAATTATTGACATAATATTTCTATTTTTGTGGAATACATATTCTTATGTACACATTTAAGAATGAACTCTGTGTATTTTGTTGTATTTTGTTATATTTGCTTCAAACTTTTCTTTCTAATCAACTAGGCTTATTGTAATACTTATAACTATGCGTTTTCTTTTCTTTCTCTCTCTGTTTCTCTCTCTGTCTCTCCCTCTCTATTGTGTTATAAACCAGAGGAGGTTAGTTGGTCAAAAAGAGAGCAAAACAGTTGATTTTTTTTTCCATCCTGAGGCCAGTGATGGTAATATTATTTCCTAACAGTTCTATTTCAAATGCTGTTTGTCACAAGCCAGGAGAAATCATGAGTGTGTTAGAGCAAATTTTTCTTCACAATTATAGGCAATGCAAATCTATCACTATAACAACGAAAACAGCTTTGAGTACAGTATGTACTGCTATGAAGTGAAGAGAATCAACTGCACATTTAAAGGGCAGGGCATTCCCACACTCTGTCAATATTAGCTTACTTTGCACTGGAAGTCCAGGTAAGCTAGTGCCTCATCCTATTCTGGACTTAACTTTTAAATATATGAGATGTTATCCTTTTCTTGGTAATTGGCATCTCACTATTACAAGGCAAATATCTGTCATCAGTTGACAGCTACCACTTATCAGAGGAATAGGACATTTGTTGCACAGAGCATTCAAATAGATTAAATCAATTTTTCTCAGTTCTAGAAACTTTACATAGTGCAGTGACATATGAATCAATTTGTAAACTATTCATAACTTCTAGGTGAGTTTATCCCCTTCATTTTTCAGGAGGGAAAGGAATTGTAAAGCTGAATAGATCTGGCATGCCAGTACATTTACCATTATACAACTGCTTTTCATTTTAATGTTACTTTTTTCCCCAAGAGCAAAATGCTAAATAAGATGAGATCATTTATATTTTGTCACATTTGCTTTCAAAGATTAATGAACATCAACACAAGGAATAAAAAAGATGCAGCCAACTTATGAAGCAGAGGCAATAGTTATCATCTAAAAGTAAAACTGCATTGCACGTTGTTTATCAAAATGGTTTCTTACTTAATTTTAATGTTTATTTCATTTAATTTGGCACAAATTAGTTTTACTTAATATTAAATTAATAGTTCATGCTGTTTAATTTCTATATATATATCTCCTTTAGCATATTGTTGATGGTTTATAAATGTCATTGGCAATTAGTATGCAGTTTACCATATCTTTTAGAAAATCAATAGGATTTTTTATAATAATTACAAACAAAATACTGTAACACATTATATAGTTATCTGCCTAAAACAATAAATCTTGGATTCTAAATATGTTGATTAATTTCACATGAATAAATTGAATCAAAGAAACAAGAACACAATTTCTAATTTTGTTCACTGTTTCTCCAAAAGAAACACATTAAACCTACTTGATTTAAACTACATTTTTGTAAAAGACCAATGTTTCCACTTTTGAAATGTATGTGACATTATTACTAAACGTTAAGCATTCACACACAAAGATAATAACCTAAAACTGATGCTGATTTAAGACAGCAAATAAGTCTAGATAAAGTATACTATATTTCTAAGTAAAAGGAATAATTTCCTAGGATATATGTATAACAAATATTGAATAGAAAAAGAAATGTACACAGGGATAATGCTGAAGAGCTGAGGTGTTGAAATCTGGCAGATTTGATATTGAAGCTTGGATCTTAAATTTTATTATTCTTTGATTACTTCTCCAATGTCTTCATGTTCACACATACCCCAAAACGGAGCAAGATTGACTCTTTAAAAGTTTAAACTTTTTATTCAAGTATAGTGTACATATAGAAAAATGTAGAGCTTAATGATTTGCACAAAACAAACACAGTCATATAATCAGCATCCAGATCATATAACAGAGCATTGCTAGGATCCAGAATCTTCCCTATATTCCTCACCTGTCAACCACTACCACACCCACTCCAAGAATAGTCTACCTACACTCTGACTTCTAAGTGCAAAGATTAGAATGTCGGTGTTTTGTTTCTGTTTTCTTGGTGTAGTAGTTTACTTTAAAAATATTGACAGGGTAAATTATGGTTATATAATAAAAAGAAAATTGGCTCCTGTACCTGAAATTCAGTTTTAAAACCCTCTCTAAAAGGTTTTGTGTGGGGATAAACATGTCAGAATAAATGAAAGCTTTATTGTTATATTATTATTGCCCATGTTTAAAAGTAGAGGGCTCTTTGTAAATTATCAGATCTAGTTATACAAGGTTTGATTCTAACATAATGAGATAAATTTTCCTGTGACTCCTGGTGGAATTGTCACAACTTCACAGTTATTCATCAAATATGGTATAGGTTATGAAGTGAACTTAATAAAGATGACTTTTGTTCATTTTTTGTTGCAGCCATATTTTGCTAACTTCTCATATTATAATCCTATTATTTTAATAGTTTTTAAAATATCTTTTTTCCTGTTCTCTTCACTCCTTTCTCCTACCTACCTCTCCTTCCTTCCTTCCTTCCTTCCTTCCTTCCTTCCTTCCTTCCTTCCTTCCTTCCTTCCTTCCTTCCGTTTCACTCTGCACTGCCTCTCTGTCTTCCTCCTTTCTGTAAATTTACTATGTATTTACCATATGTCAAATACTGAGATAGACTCTTGGAGCATAACACCGAGAACATTAGTGCACATGTCTTCAAAGGGCAACCTGCCAAATAGAGACAGAAGAAACATGAACAACCAAGAGTAAGATGCTAACTCATGTTTTGGTAAAAATCCTGAAGAAGTGTTTTCTCTCTGTCTTTACTTCATTACTCAATTCTTCCATAACTTGAATAGTTATCCTTGCTTTATTCAGTAAATGCCTATCAGATTTATTTTGCTGATAGAAATTTAATTCTGATGTTCCACATAAGAAATTCCTCCAGTGCTCATGATGACTCACATGACACAGTAAAACACAATCAAAATGTGTAATCCATCTTCCAATCTGTTTGTACCATTCCTGACTAAAGTACAGACCTATAAAGTAACAAATGTTTAAAATTTGAGTTAATAACTAGAGGGCGCTCTGAATTTAATACAAGTGTTTCTGTATGCTTGTACATAAGAGTATAGTACATAAGGGTGTAGGCACTGGAGTTAGGGGGTCTAAAATCAATTTTTGTTACTTTATTTACAAGCTTTGGGACTTTGGGCAAGTTACTTCAATTCTCTGAGCCTCAAGGTGCTCATCTTCAAAGTAGAAATAACAATGGTACTGATTTCATATGGTTAAGATAATTAAATTAGCTCATACACATAAAGTTATTGATACTTTGTTAAAGCTCAGGGAATAACGTTTAGCTAATATTTTTGCTTTTCAGAATTATCCATTACATACTTTTACTCAATATTTTGATAAAACTACCCTTTCCTATAGCAAAGAGTCTTCTAAAAGTTATCAAATACATATCTTTCCAATAGAGGTTCAGGCACTTACAATCATATAAATATTAATTTTATAATAGTAACTTATAACAGATGCATTCATTATGACGTGATAACTCAAGAAGATGAATGAATGAAGATTTTCAGAATAAGATGATACATCCTCAGAGGGTAGGGTCAACCTAATACTTGTGGGTTGAATGTTCAACAGCTGTTTGAACATATTGTCATTTGGGAGGAAAAAAGAACCAATTCATCAAAATCAACAACACTCACAGAGGGAGTTGTACAGTCTCATAGCTACCTTTATATCAAATCTACTTTAAAAAAAACGGCTTCATAGAAACCATCTGTTGTACCTAAGAAGACTATAGTTAGCAGTAACACTATTATTTTCAACTTAAGCATAACTGCTGAATATAATAATATAAATGCTATTGTGTGTGTGTGTGTGTGTGTGTGTGTGTGTGTTTCAGGCATATGTATTTGAGTAGAACAATTTCACAGTAATTAAATGGAATGAAAACTCGGGCAACAGAGATTTTCAGAATAAATATTAATAATTGGCAAATACAAATGGACTAACATGTTGCACTGCTAACCTTTTAACAAAATCTCTTTCCATAAAACAATTTTTATCAATGCTCATTTTTACTCTCACTGGGGGAGAGAGTGGCAGGGTGGCTTTTTGTTTCCTGGCTTAATGTTAGTGGATCAATATCAATAGGTATTGGGTTGCAGAAAAATATAGACTCTGTTAGGGAAGGGAACCAGAGGAGGAAAAATTGTCTACAGCTGGAAGCTACCTTTTATGTGTAAACTCAATAGAGCTTTTTCTTCCTGACACCTGACTTAAGACTGTAAGCACTTTGGCTACTCCATTCTCACTTCCTTTAAAATTAATTTTGTTTCCCCTGTCGCTAGAAGGTGAGTATAAAAGAAAAACAATTTTAATGATCCATGCTCAAAGAAACAGCCAGTTTTCAAAAATAATAGTTTTGTCATGAGTCACAGTGACATCAGATGGCACAAAAGCTTTGTCAAGTGGACCGTACTCAAGAGATTCTAGCCTCCCCTGAATGACTCATTTCTCCTGTGCTGATAATATACAGCCCAGAGCATTTAATTCACTCAGGTTCTATGAGTTTCCACTTTTGACTTATACAAACTGTCTTCAAAGGTTTTCTTGTATTTTACAGTCAGGAATTGATTGTGTTCTTCATAGGTCAAGAGCTGGTAAACATCTTGATTTTGGAAAATACTTTTTTTCCTATTCCATACTTTTATTTTTTGAGTTAGAATATTGTATTTTATTTATGAAGGGTAAATAAACATATACATACTTTTACTTTTTAAAAATATTTAAACTTTTAAAATTTTAGATAGTTTAATATATAATGTATTTTTAAATTATCTCTTTATTCTCCAGATTTTTTAATGACAATCTGAAATGGATTATTTTATTATTTTCTCATTTTGTAAATAAATAAAATAGGAAATTGCCACAAATTTAAAATCTAAAGGATGTTATGTTATAAATAGGTATTTAGGTAACATGAGATACAATCTCTAGCATATGGCAATATATCAAAATTAAAAGCTTCTCATTTACAACTGTAGTGTCTGCTTGTGGGGCAGGGCATGTTTCATGGGCACACTAGCTGCGCAGTTGAATGGGCCCCACAATTAAAAGGACCCATGTTTTATGGCTCTGCTGTTTTTGTCTTAAATTCTTAATAATTTTTAACAAGGGGCTTTGCATTTTCACTTTGCAATGGATCATTCAAATTGTGTATCTGGCCCTAACACAGAACAAGAAAAATATAAAAAATACCAAATTCTGTGTTTATGTAATTTAATGTTAGCCGTGTTAATGTAAAAATATCAATTTAAATAACTAAATTTGTGGAGTGAAAGCCTATCTAGTTTCCTTATTATTTCTTTTTCCTATCCTTTTATCCAAATTACTAAAAATATTCTACTAATAGACAAAAAAATTGTAATACCCAAAAGAAAAATGATAAGAATTAAGAACCAATTTTTCATGAGTGTGACAGTGACCATCCATGCACAATATGTTTAGTTCACATTTGTGATTATTTCCAAAATGAAGTGGTAGAACTGCTTTGGCACACTGAGTCCTCATTACTGGATCCATGTGCGCATCTCCCAGTAACCATGAGTGCTGGTTACTAATGTTCAAGTTCAGCTCACCCCCAGCTCCCTATACTGGCAGGCACGGAGGCAGCTCTGGAAGAACCAGGGATAAACTTGACTTAAAATGCATCTTTAACCTTTTTTTGGCATTTCCTCCTTCCCTATCCTGCTTCATTTCCTGTGTTAAGGGTCAATAAATTATTTCACCCAAGTATCTTCTCAAGATTGATTTCTGATTTAAGAAAGAAGTACACTTAAGACAGTTTAAGTCTGAGGAAAGCTGATATAAGACAGCTCATATCCCAGGATGTGGAACAAGAGACAATTATGATTAACTTATTTAAAAAGTTGCCTTCTAGAAAGATTAGATAATATCATACTGTCCACATCAGATAATCAAGAGGATTTACCTCATCTTTACCAGCATTGAGTGTTCATGTGAAAAAAAAAAAAGGAGAGGTCTGTCCACTTTGATAATGAAAAATAACAGTTCATGTTTAACATAATTTACTACAGTGATTAGCAAAGTTGAAATGTTTTTAATATGTCTTTTGGCCATTCTTATGCTTTCTTTGGAATTTTATTGAGATCTAAGTAGGAAGTAGTAATGTTTATTCCAAAATAAAACATATAGATTCCATAATCACCTTTATTTGAAGGAGAGTTTTAGCAAGGTCAGGGATTAATAAATCTCAGTTGGCACTAAGATCAGGAAAAAAATAACCGGACTCAACTTTCAGAAGGGCTTTTGTAGTGTATATACAAGAACTTTATGCCAACTATGAATGCTCACCAAAATAAATAAAAGTAGTTTCTAAACTTTCCTCCCTTGTAGGTATGAAAAAAGGAAACTATATTTCGAGGGTGATTATAAGTAGGTCTATGAAACTCTCAAGTACCTTTAGGGATTCAGAACCCGTAATTATGAATACTTCCAAAAATGTTCAAAACATAACATATATCTTCTATATCTACTTGTGTTAAAATAAGCATTTCTTGGAGTTTATAAATGTCAAGATTTTTTTTCTAATAACTCTGCTTCTAAGTACAAATGTTACCTGATTGTCTTATTTTATTACCAATATGAACAAATGCTACGAATATAAAATAAATAATGAAAAGACATTTCAGTAAAATGAAAGACTTCAAAAGGACAATATGGTCTAGTGTTTTTGTTCTTTTCCTGTGCTATTTGGAATTAGTGTACTTCATGCTTTGGGAAATAAAAGTGCCATTTCTTAAAGGAAGATATTATATTGAGGTTTGTTTTACTTCTATAGCTGCTATAGGAAATATTATAAATGAACATTTAATATTTTAGAGCTAACATAAAATAATGAAAAGCTTTTTTCTTATAATTTGCTGGACATTTTTGTGAAAATAGCACTACAAAATCTCCAACTTGATATTCCTATGTTAAAACTTACTATCTTCATGCAAATTGATACTCTCTTTCAAATTCCCTGCCTTTCAATAAAATCACACTTCTTTATTTATCCAGTAAGACAAAAAGTCTGTGCGTTTCCCCTTCTATTGACTTCTTTCTAATTCCTCTGCACTTATCCTTGTCTAGGATCATTACAGAAAAAATATATGTATATTTTTTCTACCATACAAAAATCTGTTTCTAATATAGTATTCAGTCTTCCCATTTTGGGTCTTCGTGGGAGTTAGGCTTGTCATACTAATGTTACTTTAAGAGAATTTTAATCATAGCATACATTGAAGCATCATCCATTGAATATGAATTCCAGATATTATATATAACATAACATCCTCTTTTCTAAGATAAGGATATAGAAGCTCACAAAAGTCAAACAACTGGTGCAATGTTCCCTGTAGCAGTCAGTATGGGGCCAAAATCTCTTGATTTCCATTAATTATTTTTTCCAGTACATTGTATCTTCTTTTATATTCTGCCAGTCACTCTAAAGTAACTTCTGCTTATTTCTTAAACATAAATCCTAAATTCCACTTTTTAAGAGTAATCTAAATTTTGTTATCCTTCATCTATAAAGCTTAATTCTAGATTAGGCTTTAATTAGATGACCATCCTGATTTTTGTGATTTTTATCCAGGCACATTTGTTCGTCCACTGGTAGGTCACAAAAATTCTACATTTTTGTCTTTCATAATATAATATCTCCTTTAGGTGGAATAGCTTTCCTTCTCCTAAATCCATCCTAAACCCCACCCATCTTTCAGAGTTCCTAGTAGATTTTTAACTCTATTATGAAACCTCCCCTAATTTCTCACTTTCTTTTGGGGTATGGTGATTCTCAGTAGTGTGTATCTTAAAGTTTAGCACTTAATTATGTGCTTTCCCTTGACTACCCAGCTTTTTAGTGGCAAATAATACAATCCACTGTATTTAGTTTAAGCATTTTAGGTAGATAGGTAGATAGATATTAATAGATAGATGATGAACATAAAGGTATATAATTAGGTAGTATACAAAATCTTGGAAGATCAAATTGTCAGTTTTCAAATTTTATGCTGACAAAATCAATGTATTAAAAACATTGCACCGTTCTGGGAAAGGCAACACTTACCTGCCCTGGACAAATCTCAGAAATAAATAAGAGTCTCCTTTTTTTGAATCTGATTGGTGGGACCTAGATAACATACTTGCACGTTTTTTCCAAAAAAGGTTGCAAATATTAACTCTGTTTCTAATTTGAGAAAGTAGGACAAAAATATGGGAAATTAACTAAGCAAGTGTCTGTTTACTGTGAATGAAGTACCACAAAATATGAAAAATATTCACTACAGTGACATGGTTATTATTGCAGATATGTTTATCTTGTTATTTCTAAAAGCATTTAAGTCTTAGAAGTAATAAATAATGTATTATATTTTATACACATCTGTTGGGTTCAAAACTGTTCCACCAGTGACTCTGGGCAAGAAAATTAATTTCAGTGCATATTGCTAATCAAGTTTACTATCAACAAATGTTGGATAATTAAATCTGCCTCACAAAGTGATAGTTATACCTGAAGAAAATAGCTAAATTACCCAAAACAAATATTAGGTATTTTATGAACTCTATTTCCTTTTTTCTCACTCACATAAATATTAATTAATATGATGAGCACATATAGTTAGCTAAAATATTTCCTCTATTTTCTGATCAATAGATTCATTAATACAAAATATAGAAGAACTTCCAAGTTAATTATAGTAATATATACTTGCTTTGTTTTCCATCATACAAAACTTCTTTTTAATAGTATTCAGTCTTCCTATCTTGCGTCATGGTGAGAGGTAAGGCTTGTCTTATTAATACATAACAGAAACTATAGGGGTCAGTTCCTACCACTCCCTAACCAATCACAGCCCAAGGGCTGACCCATAACTTAAATTGGAAATAATTTCCTCTCCCAAGAAGGTAAAACGTATTCCCCAAGAAAACAGAGAACTTGTTCCACTGGATAATATTAACTTTTCATAGATTCTTAAAAAAAATAAATGAAGTAATTCAAACAGAGTACTAACAGCCTTGAATATAGCAAAGATTATTAAAATTTATTCTTATTTTGATTATTGCCTTGTTGTTATTATACAAGGCCATATGTACTGTCAAAGTTATATTGCCCTTGGGTTGCTTTAACCAAACTGTTGTCTAAAATAGTAACTTCTGGAGTTTACTTGCTAGTTGTTTTTTCTAAATCCCCCCCAAATTCTAAGAACTTTTGATATTCACTCAATATTTAAGTCATTTGATTAGCCAGAGTTAGATTTTGTTGCTTATAAACCAAGACCTCTAGGTGATAAAAATATGAAAGAAGTTTGACATTGAAATTTTAAGTAGGCATAACTCACATCCATTCTGGGGTCAGTTCCAGACAACCACTGTAAAGCAAATATCACAGTAAAGTGAAACACACCAATTTTTCGGTTTTCCAGTGCATATTATGAAAGTTATGTTTACATTATACTGTAGTTTATTAAGTGTGCAGAAGATTGTTTCTAAAAAAAACACTATACATTCCTTAATTTAAAAACACTTTCTTGCTAAAAAAAAAATGCTAAGGATCATTTGAATCTTCATTGAATCATAATTTTTTTTGCTAGTGGAGCATCTTGCCTCAGTATTGATGGTTGCTACCTGATTAGGGTAGTGCTATGGTCCCCGATCCCCAGGTTACCAGTCTGTGGCCTGTTAAGAACTGGGCCACAGCAGGAAGTGAGCGAAGCTTCATCTGTATTTACAGCTGTTCCCTATTGCTTGCATCACTGCCTGAGCTCTGCCTCCTGTCAGCTCAGTCACTGTCTCCCATGATTACCTGGTGGGGACATCCAGTTGTAGGAAAACAAGCTTAGGGCTTCCTCTGATTCTGCATTATGGTGCACTACTGCATTATGGTATAATTATTTCATTATATATTACAATGTAATAATAATAGAAATAAAGTGTACAATAAATGTAATGTGCTCGAATCATCCTGAAACCATCCCTCCACCCTGGTCCATGGAAATATTGTTCTTCCCTATAACTGGTCCCTGGTACCAAAAAGGTTGGGGACTGCTGGGGTAGTGGTTGCCGTGGAAATTTCTTATAAGAAGACAACAATGAATTTTGCTGCAACAATTGACTCTTCCTTCCAAAAAAGATTTCCCTATACCATGCAATGCTATTTGATAACATTTTATCCACATTAGAACTTCTTTCAAATAGGAGTCAATTCTCTCACACCCTGAAGCTACTTTATCAACAAAGTTTATGTAATATTTTAAAGTCTTTGTTTCACTTCAAAAATGTTCAAAGCTTTTTCACTAGGAGTAGATTCCATCTCAAGAAACACCTTTCTTCACTCATTCATAAGAAGCAACTCTTTATCCATTCAGGTTTGATCATGGAATTGTAGCAATTTGGTCATATTTTCTGACTCTACTTCTATTAATAATTCTAGTTGGTATTTCCACCACATCTGCATTTACTTCCTACTCTGATCTTGAACTCCTCAAAGTCATCCATAGGAGTCAAAATCAACTTTTTACAAACTTCTGTTAATATTGATATTTTGACCTCCTCCCGTGACTCATAAGTGTTCTTAATGACATCTACAATGGTGAATCCTTTCCAGAAGGTTTCAGTTTACTTTCCCAGATTCATCAGAGTAATTCGTATCGGCAGCAGCTAGAGCCTAACAAAATATATATTTTTAAATTATAAGACTTGAAAATCAAGTTTACTCCTTGATCCATGGGCTACAGAATGGGTGTTGTGTTAGCACGCATGAAAACAACATTGATCTCCTTGCACATTTCCATCAGAGCTCTTGGATAATGGGGTATCTTGTCATTGAGCAGTAATATTTTTAAAGATATCTTTTTTTTTTCTGAGCAGTAGGGCTCAATAGTGGGCTTAGACTTATTTAGTAAACCATACTGTATACAGATGTACTGTTATCCATGTTTTGTTGCTCCATTTATAGAGCACAGAGTAGATTTAACATAATGTTTAACTGCCCTAGGTTTTTGAAATGGTAAATGATCTTCTAGATGACATCTTCTTCCAACATAAAGCTGTTTCATCTAAATTAAAAATGTATTGTTTAGTGTAGCCCTTTTCATCAATTAACTTAGCTAGATTCTCTGGGTAACTTGCTGCAGTTTCTACATCAGCACACACTGCTTCAACTTATACTTTTATGATATGGAGGTAGCTTCTTTCTTGAAGCATCATGAATCCACCTGTAATCCATCCCATTAAAACTTTCTTTGTATCAGCAATAAGTTTGTTTCACTTTCTTATCATATGTGCATTCACTGTAATAGCACTTTTCATTTCCTTCAATATTTCCTTTGCATGCACACATTGGCTAAATGTTTGCTGCAAGAGTCCTTGCTTTCAACCTATCTCTCTTATGGCATGCCTTCCTCACTAAGCTTAATCACTTCCAGCTTTCAATTTACAGAGAGAGACATGAGACCCTTTCTTTCACTTGAACACTTAGATGCCATTTTGGGGTGATTAATTGGCCTAATTTCAATACTGTTGTGTCTCAGGGAATGGGGAGGCCTAAGGAGAGGGAGAGAAATCGGAGAATGGCTGGTCAAAACACACACCACATTTATTGATTTTTTGCTGTTTTACATGGGTACAGATCATGGCACCCCAACACGATTACAATAGTAACATCAAACATCACTGATCACAGTCACCATAATAGATATAATAATAATGAAAGAGTTGGAAATATTGCAAGATCAAAATCTGAAACACAGACATAAAGTAAGCACATGCTGTTGGAAAAATGACACCAAAAGACTTGCAGGAAGCAAGATTGCCACAAATATTAAATATTTTAAAAACACAATATCCATAAAGTACAGTAAAGCAAAGTGCAATGAAATGAGGATATGACTATAATAGAGAGCCTCGGGTTTCTTTAATCATGAGTTGAATGTATTGATTTTGCATTTTAAAACACTCAGTCTGTACAGAATCCTTGAAATGTATAGAAGACATGGAAAATACAATAGTAGGGCTTGCGTGTATTTAAAATCCTAAAACAATATATATATTTATAAATCTATATATAAAAGTATATATTTATATAAATATATATAAAAGGGTATATATTTATATATATATATAAATAACAGTTCATCCTTTAACATCATAAGTCTGAACTGCATGGGTCCGATTATATTCAGGTTATTTTCAATAATAGTTAAACCAAATGTGCCTGTTTCCTGCCTACCCTTCTACCTCTTCTACCTCTTCTGCCTCTGCCACCCCTGAGACAGCAAGACTAACTCTTCATCTTCCTTCTCCTCCTTAGCCTACTCAATGTGATGATCCACTTCCATTTAAGGAATAGTAAATATATTTTCTCTTCTTTATGATTTTACTAATAATGTTTTTTGCTTTTCTCTAGCTTACTTTATTATAAGAATACAGTAAATAATATATATGTATATATATAAAACATACAAAATATGTGTTAATCCACTATTTATATTATCAGTAAGGCTTCCAGTCAACAGTAGACTATTAGTAATTAAATTTTTGGAGAATCAAAAGTTGTACATGGATTTTTTACTAGCAGAGGAACCAGCACCCCAAACCCCTGTGTTGTTCAAGGGTCAACTATGTACACACACACACACACATTGTGTGTTCTAAAATTACCTCTGTTTTAGTCAAAATATTAAGCAATTTAGAACCAATATGTAGGCTCTGATGACCTAAGTTGATATAAAAATTATATATCAATTTGTGATGGAAGCCTAATCATAAATAGAGTGAATAAATTTTAAAAAATACATTTTTCCTCTTTGAAAGACATAGAAATGATACTCTCTTGCACACTAGAAACAATTTCAGTGCTTATATCGCTACAGCATATTGATTTTCTGACTGCAGGATCCATCATAATTGGACAGTAAAATATCCGATTTAATTTGTGGCAGTGTTGTCAGAAGTATGTAATTTAGAATTATATATTAAATGAATTTAAATAAGTCCCCTGGACTTATTTATTTATCTACCTCATTTGAATTAAACTGCCCTTCTGTATGGTAATGAGAAGATATAGAATCCGTACTTAATGATGAAGAATGATTAGAATTTTAACATTTCTTTTGGAATATAAATTAATCCTCTAGTTAGTAAAAATGGAGAAGAATGTGCCTTGTTGCTCTAAAGCACTTAACAGAGAATGCTATCTTGCCCATTAACTACGAGCTTACTGCCTCTTTTTCCTTGCATGTTTTTCTAATCAAGGACATACTTTCTCCCCTGAGGCACGTGGGAGTTTAGCAATTACTTGCAGCTCTAACACTAGGCAATTTCTTCTGGGACTGCAATCTGTTAGAGTTCAATTTTCTCAACCACAGACAAAATGATCAGAATGAATTCATTCCTTCAGAATGAAACCAAGTGAATAAACTAAATGTGATTGAAATGAACTTATGTGGCACTCATACATAAATCAACAGAATACCCCCACACACATCCCGAATGTACATACTTCTGACATGTGTTTCATATTCTAGCAGTTTTTTAGAAGTGTTTTTTTTTAATCTTCCAAAGAACATTTTAAAAGTGCCAGTAATGTTCAATATAAATGTAATAATTGCAATTATGTATAGATACTGCTATATCATTTTGTAAAGAGGTTGCATTACATTACATGCCCTCCAACCTAAGAGATATAAGACAGTATCCATGGGCCCATAACCAGTGCTGAATGTTAACAAATATTATTGTCTTTTCCAATCTGTTAAATTAACACACACACACACACACACACACACACATATGTACTTTTTATTTAAATTTCCACTTATTTCAGGATAAAGAAATTTAGGTATTTTTACATGTATATTAGCCATTGATTTAGAATTTTTTTGGTAAATATATTCATGTTCATTTACAATTTTTCAGTTGGATTTTTTAATTTTCTTTTTTCTTTGTAAAAGCTCATTCCCATTTAAATAATTGAGTCTTTTTCCATGTGTGTTACACATTTTTTCCCCAAATTTAGCCATTACCCAGATATAACACTCCTAGAAATTTATCCAATGAACATATTGGGCAGGTTTATAAAAGTATATCTATTGTTATATTATGGGCAGATATTAGGAACTATAATTCACACAGATAAGGTGAATAAAGTACTGATTGGAAAAATTATGATATAACAATCAAGAGAGTTTGAAGTCATTACAAATAATGAAGCAGATCTATTTGTGATAGCCAAGATATACTATGTGAGAAAGGCAATACAGAAAAGTGATTTTAGGTGACAAGTTGACATTGGGCAGGGATGAGAGTTTTATATTTCATTATATAGCCTTCAGTATAATTTTAATTTATTACAATAAACTTGAATTACCTTTGTCATCACCATCATCATCAACATCATCATTGCACTTGTTAGTGTGGCCATCATTATTCAAGTACAGAATAATTATTGTTTAGCTTTTAGTAACAAATTCATATTTAAATAAAATTTATCATGTACATTTCCTAGTTTTTCTTTTCTCTGAAGGAAAAGAAGTGGAAGGGCAATAAGTAATAAAAGGTAAGAATGAGTGGGAGATGATAAAATTTAATTTGTATGGAACATTGGATAAATTCTTGTTCTGGATTTTTCTAAGTGTGACTTTGTCTTTTACCATGGAAATGTAATTTCTATTTCCAAGGATCCTAGTCATACTATAGGTATATAATGAGAAATTTAGACTTAGCAAAATTTAGGTTACCATTTTCTCAAGTTGTCTATGATTCCCTGTCTGTCTCATTTTAATATCATCAACTAGTTAAGATTGCAGAAACACTTAGCATGTATGGGGGATCACAAAGCTAAACTACATGAGCTCATGAGACTATGAATAGACAAAACAGTTGCAGATAATCTCCACTTTAGTCAATACCTTTAGGGAATTCTAATCTGTATTACACATAAGGCCATGAGCTTTGTTTTACCAATCACCTATGTAGAGTTCATGGAACTTTCCAAAAGATTGGCTGAATTACTAACTAAAACAAATTTTCCTTCTTGTATATAGGATTTACTACATTGATCTATGTACTATTTCAACTCAGTATAACAAGAGTTATCAACTACATACTGTAAAATTTCAGAAAATCACAGTTAACAAAACAATTATTCCCATGAAATAGAATTAGTGCTATTGGCATTTCTAATTTAAAAATGAGAAACAAAGGCTTAGTAAGGTAAAGGAACATGCCTACAGTCATATAGTTCATAAGTAACTAAATGTTATTTGGATTACATTGTCATATTCCAAAATCTGTTTGGGAACCAACATACATATTAATGATATTTTATATTCTGTTGTTTTCATTTCAATATTTTACCACAAATATATCTCTATATTTTATATAGATATAATTTTTATAAGCTATGCATTTACCATCAAGTTAGTGTCTATTTTCTTTTGTTATTTTTTTTTTGCTCCTAAAAATAAAGGTGTTTTTAACATTTACACACTTAGAAAATTGAAAAAATCAGATAATGAAGCAAAGAGAGAAAGAAGGGTTAGGTACAGGTTATCTTCCAACATTGGTTTGATGATTTTCCACAGTTTTAAATATAGCCTTCTTCCTTATATATTTGAAATCTGATTAGGTCTGTGCACTAAAAACAGATTTCTCTTTGTTTAGTGAGTTCATATAAAACACTCTTGAGAATGATGCTAAATGCCACATGACCAGTGTTATTTTGATCTAGGTAGACCTATAGGGGAAGCTGAATCAAAATTGAAAGGTTGCATGGATACCACAGCTTTGAAATATAGAAAGTGAATTTTGGTTTAATGCAGCAAATATATATATATCTATCCGTATCCTGTTAAATTCCTTTTTATGAATGAGATGGCCATAATAATAACAATGGGATTTGCAGAATCCTTTCACTGATTCTTTTGCATCCATCTCTAAAACAGGATGGGTATGCCACCAAGACCATTTTCTCAAAGTTCTTTTTTAAAGCTTACTTATGGTGGAATAGTGCATGAGTTGACTGTCCTGGATTTTACTTAATAATTTTTTATTCTATAGAATTGTGGTTAACTAATCTGATCTTTTGATTAATAACTTTTTTGACATGTCAATACTCTTAATAATTCAAATCCTATTGGAATGGGAACATTGCAATCACTTCTTAAGTGACCCTGACTTGGCATGCTTTGATTCCTTTCAAATAACCTTTGAAAGAAATATCTCATTTGAATTATATTAATTAAGGGAAAAATTCATTAAATCATTCAAATATTGATAATGTATTTAATACTAATTCTGAAGTTGGTACAAGAAGGTGTAATTTCTGTACTCTAATACCTCACTCCAAATATTTTTGCAGCTCTGGTTACCTAATGTCAAGATAGATACAAGAATCAAAAAATTCTAAAGAAAAGTTATGATAAGGGAAATAGAAATTTAATGATGAACTTCCACGTTTTGTCATATTCAGACTCTATTTTGAACATATAAGAAAAGGCATTTATAAAAAGTACAATAGAAGCAGAAAAACGACTAGATTACAAAGAGTAATTGAAGTAGAGGTGGTACCCAAGGACAGAGAAAAGAAGATTCAAAATATCTGATTTAACATTCACTAGGAAAGAACTGGAAAGACACATCAGGTAGAATTTCAGTCAATGTATTTGGAAATTTGTCATAACTTATTCAGCAACACTATATGTGGCAGAGGAATCTAGAAGCTACATGTTGAAAGTGTTTTCCACTCTCTTCTGCTTTGGACTGAGAAAACAAAATAAAACACATCTTCATTAAGTTCAAGTTTTAGAAAAAAAGCTGGAAACTAATGGATGCCATTATTAGCTGAGACTCTCAGAGATTTAGACATTAGTGTTTGTTGGCAAAAGAGGAACAAACTGATGAATTTTCATAATAGAATGGAGAAGACTTCAAGAGACTTCATGCCAAATACAAGGTTCCTAAATGAGATATAAATTTTAAAAATTTACAGTTGAAATAATTAAAAATCTAAAATTTCTTTCAATTAGGATTTTTAGATAAAATATGACTAGATAGGTGATGACAGGAACATAAAATTAATTATTTTTTTAGTATTAATTGTGACATTTTATTTGGTCATAATAATTATAATTACTATCTAAGTGATTTTTAAGAATAATTTATTTATTCTCTATCCATATACCTAACCAGGTATTTACATCAAAAAGATTAATTTATGAGCCCTAGCCCAATTAGCTAATACCTATTAGAGCTGGAGATTAAATCTAAACCAGCCCAACATCAAAGATGTCAGAATTAACCAGATACTGAGATATTTTTAATAATATTTACAATATACTTCATAGTTTGGCCTCTAATTAATTTTCTACCCTCATTTATTCATTTAAATATTTGTGGAATACTAGTTTTTGGCATAGTTCTTAGTACCAGAGAAAGGATAATTAACAGATGAATTCCTTGCCCTAATTAAGTTTATCAATCAATGAGTCAATCAATGGATGAATGACAGATAGTGATAAATCATATAATAAAAACTAGAGTGAAGCATACACTCTGATGCACCTTCCAGTCTGCCTTCAAGAACCACCTCACCTGCTGAAAGTGCTATCTGCAGAAAGCCTTCAGCTATTAATACCTTCAGATATTAGCTCAACTGTAGGATGCTACCTCACCCTAAATTATCCCTTTTCCTAAGGTGGCTTACATCCAAAGCCTGATCCAAGCAAGAATGTAAAGACCTGGCCACCTTGGCCTAACGGAGGACCACTTAATCAGACCACTCTAGTTTCAGTGGGCCCAGGAGGTCATTCAAGGCTGTTGGTCCTGAATCACAATTGATTATCCGCTCTGTCCAATTCTGCTTCATGCCCTCCCCTGCCATACATGTTGATCCCAAGCACACTCCTTAACAAACATTCTGCATGCTGTACCATGTCGCAGGTAGGCAACTAATCCAGCACTCTTCATTTAAAAAGTGATCCTTGGGCTGGGCGCGATGGCTCACGCCTGTAATCCTAGCACTCTGGGAGGCCGAGGCGGGTGGATAGCTCAAGGTCAGGAGTTCGAAACCAGCCTGACCAAGAGCGAGACCCCGTCTCTAAAAAAAAAAAAAAAAAAAAAAAGTGATCCTTACCATAGGTCTCTACAGTGTCATCTTTCCATAAATCAAAAGACTATACATGAGTGGGTCTGATTTTGGATACACTATTCTACTTTTAAAAATCCTTGTGCCATTATTATTATATGAATTCTTGATTACTGCAGCTTAAACAGTGAATATTGGTATCTATTTAATAGAATGGTAATCTAAATTTATTCTTATTCAAAATGATCTTTGCCATTTGTAATTCTTTTCATTTCCATAAGTATTCAATTTCCTCAAAACTTATGTTGAGTTTTTATTAGCATTGTGTTGAATTTAAAACAATATTTTCAGGATATTATGGGGGTACAAACACTTTGGTTGCTTTTGCACCACCTGAGTCAGAGCTATAAGCATGCCTATCCCCCAGAAAACAAATTGTTGAGAAATAAATTATTTATAAAATTGAGTTGTTCATCCTGTAGTACAACTGTCCATTTATGTCCTTAATATTTCTTAACAATGATTCAGTTTTTTTGTGTAGAAGTCTTATACATTTTTCATTTAACTTATTTCTAAGCACTGATAGTTTTGATAACTTTTTCAATATAACTATATATATGTGTGTGTATATATGTGATAACATTTAATTATTTAATGCACATGTTGTGATTTCATTTTTCTGTAGGTATACTATTTGTTTCTTTGGCTTAATATGTTTTCCACATTTAATGATACTCAGATACTTTTTCTGCAAATATTGTTGCTGCTCCATTCTCTCTATGCCCTTTTTTTGTAACTCCATTTACAAATATGTTCCATCTTTCTACCATGGCCCACATACCTTTTAGACTTTTTTTTTCTTTTCTTTTCTTTTTTCTCTTCATGCTTCTATTGAGGACTTGCCCTTTGAATCATCTTTCAATATAATACTTCTGTCCTCAAGTTGTGACTAATTTTTAACCAATTCATACATATCTTTCTTAAATTATATTTTAATTTCAGAATATTACGAGGGTACAAACACTTTGGTTACATATATTGTTTTTGCACTGCCTGAGTCAGAGCTACAAGTGTGCCATCCCCCAGATGGGGCATCCATTAGGTGTGAATTTACTCATCCCACTAATCCTCCGACCTACCCAACATCAGATGAATGTTACTTCTACATGTGCAAATTAAGTGTTGATCAGTTATTACCAATTTGATGGTGAGTACATGTGGTGCTTGTCTTTCCATTCTTGAGATACTTCACTTAATAGAATGGGCTCAAGCTCTATCAAGGATAATATAAGAGGTAGTTCACCATTATTTTTATGGCTGAGTAGTACTCCATGGTATACATATACCACATTTTATTAATCCTCTCATGTATTGATGGGCACTAGGGTTGTTTCCACATCTTTTCAATTGTGAATTGTGCTGCTATAAACATTCTAGTGCAGATGTCTTTATTATAGAATGGCTTTTTTTCCTATGGGTAAATACCCAGTAGTGGGATTGCTGGATCAAATGGTAGTTATACTTTTAGTTCTTTGATATATCTGCATATTACTTTCCATAGAGGTTATACTAGTGTGCAGTCCCACCAGCAGTGAAGGAGTGTTCCTATCTCTCCACATCCACACCAGCATTTGTTGTTTCAGGGCTTTTTGATAAAATATATTCTCACTGGAGTTAAGTGATATCTCATTGTGGTTTTGATTCACATTCTCCTGTTGATTAGAGATGTTGAGCAATTTTTCATGTTTCTTGGCCATTACTCTGTCTTATTTAGAAAAGTTTTTGTTCATGTCCTTTTACCACTTTTTAATGTGGTTGTTTGGTTTTTTCCTGTTGATTTTCCTGAGTTCTGTATAGATTCCAGTTATCAGCCCTTTATCAGATGCATAGCATGGAAATATTTTCTCTCATTCTGTCGGTTGTCTTTTCGCTCTAATGATAGTTTCTTTGGCTGTGCAGAAGCTTTTTAATTTGATCAAGTCCCATTTACTTATTTTTGTTGTTGTTGTGATTGCTTTTGGGGTCTTCTTCATAAATTCTTTGTCTAGGCTGATGTCAATAAGAGTTTTTCCAGCATTTTCTTCTAGAATTCTTATGGTTTCATGATTTAGGTTTAAGTCTGTTATCCATCTTGGATTAATTTTTGAGTGGTGAGAGGTAAGCTCCTATTTAAATCTTCTGCTTGTGGCTATCCAATTTTCCTAGCACCATTTATTGAATAGGGATTCTTTTTCCCCAGTGTATGTTTTTGTCTCCTTTGTGAAAGATCAGATGACAAGGATGGTTTTATATCTGGGTTCTTAGCCCTGTTCCAGTGGTCTATGTCTCTGTTCTTGTGGCAGTCCCATGCTGTTTTGGTGACTGTAGCCTTGCAGTATAGCTTTAAGTCTGGTAGATTGATGCCTCCCACTTTGTTCTTTATGCTTAAGATTGCTTTTGCTATACGGGGTTTTTCTGGTTCCATACGAAGTGTAAAATTATTTTTTCTAGATCTGCAAAAAATGATGTTGGTACCTTAATAAGGATTGCATTGAATCTGTAGATCACTTTAGGTAGTATAGACATTTTAACAATATTGATTCTGCTGATCCATGTATACATAGGAGACCTGTCTATTGAAATTCTATTTTTTCTTTTAAATACTTAAACATAGATTTTTTAAAATGCATATAATAACTATTATATAGATTTACTTTAAATATATCTCTATTGAATATATTTCTCTGTGTATTTGGATATGTTGTGTGTCTTATATGTTGTGCAGTTTAGTAACTGAGTTTCAGTCTAAGTGCCAGATGGTTATTGCAGTTCACTCATAAACCTAGCTAAGGTATATCCCTTTAAGTTACAACCCAAATCTTTATATATTTACCAAAGTGTGTCTTTCTTGTCTCTACCTCATCAACAATTGTTGCATCTTCTGAAAAGCAATTTTGCTAAAGCTCTATTCATGGATCTCAAAATGTTACCTGCTGTTTTTGGAATCTGAAGCTCAAAGGGAAAAGAAGTTTCAAATTCTGGGCTTGCTCTTCTATCCAATCTTGACTCTGCTAATTTTCACTGCCATGGTCGCTCCACTGTACCTTTAAACTTATATTGTTTTATTAATTGTTCTGGTTATTCTCAAGAGAATTGTTCCAAAACATGCTAGTGCTTCATTGCCAGTAATTGGAACTAGGAAGACTGATAAATGGACTGAATTAGGATTGATTACTGGGGAATTATCAAGAAGGCTCAAGTTTTCAGACTTGAATAACTGAGTAAGAAATTTTGCCATTTATTGCAGTGAAAATATTGAAAAAGAGCAGGTTTAGTAGCTTATAAATATAAAGGTTTATTGTCAAACATATTTAATTTGAAATATGGACACAAATATACATGTCTAAAATTTAAGAAAACTAAGAAGGTTACAATACACAAATTTCAGCGTCATTAGTCTAAATGGTAATACAAAGCCATTACACTAGATGGGACTATGGACTGTTATAGGTAGAAAAAGGAAATGATTAGATGATTAAGTCCTGAGTACTTTAGATGTTGGGACTGAAATAATAAACAAAGAGAATGAGAAGTAGCTTCCAGAGATGTAAGCGAATCAGTGTAGAATGTCTCAGAAAACATTCAATGGGTGTCGTGCAGGTGGGAGGGGGGAAGAAGGGATGAGTACATTCAAACCTAATGGGTTCAATGCACACTGTCTGAGGGATGGACATGCTTGTAGCTCTGACTCGGGTAGAGCAAAGGCAATATATGTAACCTGAACATTTGTACCCTTGTACAAAAAAAATAAAAAAAGAAAACATTTATAATGTTGGTAAAATATTAATATAGAAATATCAATTAATGATATATTTACATTATAAAAATACATAGATTTAGTAATGCCCATATGATGTAGCAATGTGTTTATCAGAGTGCCTTGAAAAATAGTTTCAGGGGGGATATGAGAAGGAAATTACGGCTGGGATATTCAAGAAAGTAGAAAAAAGAAGAAACGTAGACACCAAATATTTTTTAGTAATTTCCTATAACAAGTAATGGACAATTAGGGGTACCTAAAAGGATATAAAGTAAAAGGAGGTTTTTTTAAATTAAATTTGGAAATTGTTTAGAAATAATTCTGCTCAAGAGAAAAAGCTGACGATTTGAGAAAGAAAGGAGAACATTTCTATTAGTATAATTCCATTGCTAGAGAAAGGATATGAAATGCACGGCACAAGTGGAGATCGGCATTAGATAAGAGAGTGGACATCTCATCAGCTGCAACAAGAAGGAAGTATATGGGTGCAGATGCAAAAATTATAAGTGTTGTTGTGGTATGTTGGGGACACAAATGTTTATCAGAGTGTGGGAATATAGGAAAAGGATTATAAGTTTGAGAAGAAGAAAATGTGTGAAGAAATCCCCAGGGAATGGCAGAGTGAGTTAATTAAGGAAATATGATAGGAAAGTTAGATCAGGGCTGTGGGCTTACTCCATATCTGTGGTCACAGATTTTTAACATGAGACAAATTAACATAGTGTTAGTCATGATAAGGTTTTGTCTTGCTTTGTTTGGTTTTTGTTTTTTTCATAGTAGTGAGTTTTTCCCCAGCCTCATTCATCTTCACAGAGGCACACATAATTCAGTTTGGACTTAACAGATGTTGAGCTTTTGGCAGAACATTAGGGCAGATAGATTTAGTGGAGTGGGAAAAAGTAATTAAAAGGATGGACAATGAAATTTAAACTAATCAAGCCCAGAGAAGAAGTTATGAGGATGCTGATTAACTGTGTAAAGTTCTGAATTTTTGGCAAATTTCCTGGAACATGTTTATAATTTGGAAAACAAAAGTACATAATTAGATAGATAGATAGATTAGTAGTTAGATAACTTTCTTTTATTGAATAGTTCTTTGTGCCACAAAGCATTCTGTTTCTTCTTTTTTTTAATCATGTAATATTTACAAACACTCCATGAGGTATTCTTACATCCATTTAACAGACACAGAAACTGAGACATGGGGATGTCATATAATTTACTCTAAGGCACAAAGATAGCAGTGCCATAGTCAAGCTTAAACCCAAGCTTGTCATGCTCTGTGGCCTAGTTTCTTAAATTTCACATTGTTATTTCAATCAGTGAGATATCCTGTTACCTCATAAGGGTTAGCATTCAGGGGGTATTGGAACAGTCTCTCTAAGTTGCTAGACGTGTATAATAAAGGGAATTGGGTAAATGCCAATGTTTAAAATGTGGGAGATGGTGATAGTGGTGTTCAGACAAACACATCATTCTTGGTATCTGCTAAAATTGTAGCTAGAGAAAAAAGTGCCTCCAAATCAAAGTTTTTAACTGGAGGTTACTCTATTATAAAATACATTTGCTAAATCTTTGTCCTTGCAAGCCGTGGGCTGTGGAATCATTCATTCTCTATGATGTGTGCAAGTGCATTTTGCACCAGTATATTTGATAATGAGCCTGAGATTTCTTGGTGAAATAGAAGCATAGCATTTCCAATTATAATGTGGCAAGCAACTTTTTCTCTCTAGTTTGGGCTCCTACATCTAGTTGGCATAGCAGTTGCTGATAAGATGAAGACAGCTTGAATTACCAATGTTCAATTTATGGAAAACATAGTTACAGACAAATATACCAAAGACCAATGAAAAGGTTCAAGATTTTTTTATCTTCATATTTTAAATTTTTGCATTCTCTTTTTAATAATTTATTTTTAATTATTATGGGTATGTAATAGTTGTATATTTTATAGGGTACATGTGATGTTTTGATAAACACATAATGTGAATTAATCAAAACAGGGTAATTGGGATATCTATCACTTCAGGCATTTAGCCTTTCTTTGTGTTAGGGACATTCCAATTCTACACTTTTAGTTATTTTAAAGTACACCCTAACTTACTGTTGATTACAGTCACTTTGTTGGGCTATCAAATATTGTTCATTCTATCTAACTATCTAACTATATTTTTGCACCCATTAACCATCCCACTTTACCCCCACTCCCTCCCCACTACCCTTAGCCTCTGGTAACCATCATTTTACTCTCTGTCTCCATAAGAACCAAGATTGTTTTTACATATAGATCTTATTTAATGGTACAGAGAAGCACAAATTTATCTTATAGTTTATCTATTATTTATGTGAGGTTTTATATTATAGCTAAAATAAAAAACATTTGCATGAAATACACTGAAAATATGCCAAAAACTCCCTAAAATGTAAGGACTGGAGTCATAGAAAACATTGAGCAAAATGGTTTTTACCTGTTATTATCATTTGCATAATAAATATCTGCTTTAAATCCTCTTCCTTTTACTTCTAGAAAAGTTCAATGGATATCTATTCTAGAACTCTGATAATATAAAGATATTATTGTAAGCTAATTATCTCTATAACCTTAGACAGTTATTATTCAAATGTTTATATTCAAGGCCCTCTACTAGGTATTGGATATACAAAGAAGGGTAAGAACCAGGCCTTTCTGTCATTGAATTTATTGTACAAATATCTTTACTTCCTTCTTAAACAAGTTATCTCTTTACTCAGAACCTCAACCAAGAATTTTGTTAAAATTAAATAGTGCATCTAAAATAAAATCAAATTTCATATTATTTAACAAATGCTAGGTCCTAACTACTGCTAGATTTTACTGCTATTAAAATTTAAAATTAATAAGAAAACTTACCTACATTACTTGCTCATACCATACGGGTTGCTTGAGAATCATTAGAACTGTATTTGCAACTACTAATATTTTTCATTCTGTCTTACATACACAACCATGCACCTGCATTCATATTTATATTTTTAAAAATCTTAAATCTATGTTTACAATCCACTGGAGATTATTTTTGGGTGCTTCAATTGCCATTTTGTACATACTCCCCTTCAAAATTACATCATATTTACATGTTAATTGTACACTAAAAGAAGATATGATGGAACAGCAGTGTTAGCAGAGAAAGCTGCCTGAATTTCAAGTCTTCTTTGTTCAGTAAATTTCCACTTGCCAGGTTCTAGAATTTTCTGAAAGCTCATAAGTTGATTTTGCCTCCAGTCTAAGGTAAAATCAATCTTTTCATGTTTGAGCTCGTGTTAACCTCATAAAATTTTATGTCAGAATTCCAATATGTTAATTCATAATAAGAATTCTAATTAAATAAAATGAACCAAAGTATAACTGTATTTTCAGTCACTGTTAGATATATGAGAAACCACATGATAACTTGATTTTTTTACTTGTGTCAATAAGCTATACACTTCTTTAGAAGATTGATCATTTCCTATCCTTCTTTTTACTGTAAGGAACTGGCAGAATAATCGATAAGTATACAAGTACTTGATGAATAAGTGAGTGAGGGAGTGAGCAAGCAAATTTTGCCAGAATTATTTTAGATTATCATTTATAATTAAAATAAAATCTCACTAATTGAATTGTCAGAGCATAATGTAGGTGAGCTTTCAATACAGATAAACTATGCAGAGGGAAAATCTCATAATCCACCAAGATTGAAATGTCACAGCTTGTAAAGTAATTGTTATTAGAGACTGGCCTTCTTTAAATCAGAATAATTTGTTCCTTCTTTGATATATAGTTTGTCTTTTTATATCATATCAATGGCAAGTTAGTCCCGACATGGTTAATATAGAGGCTATTTCTCCTGTATTCACAATGAAATCTAAATTCTAAAAGATATGATGCTAGAATATTGCATGGATAATAAATACAGTATCTATACTTAGAGAGAACTTCATATATCATAGAAATTGCTGGGTAATATATATTTTCTTCTCTGTGAGTAATAGATCTTTTCTCATAATTTTTATTTAAATGAGTATGCTAAGGAGGTTTTGAAATAAATTACCAACATCTTGGAAATAGAATGCACAATAGTCCCATGAGCATGATGTATCACACATCAGAAAAAGTGCTTCCAAATTTATAACAAATAAGGTTGTTTTCTTTTCCTGTTTCTTCCTGAAGTCTTGGATTCAAACAGCTCTAAATTCACAACCATGGAAAGAATAAATGGTAAGAACTACAATATAGAAACCTAAAATTTATAAATTACATATAATGGCTTTTCTTTCACATTGAATATCAATTTTATTCTGGCTCAAGTGTATGGTTATGAATTTACCTACAGAGTGCTGTAACAATGCATGTAACATTTCTTCTACATCAGGAAAATTAGATAGGCTAATTGTTATTTTGTCTCTAAGCCATTGTTTTTTTAGAAGATAAGTTATTTGAAGAACTTACTGTTTAAAAACGCTGTCTTGTCTGGGAAACTATGCAACCATATGGCCAGGATTTATGCTCTATGCATCTTTGATGCTTCATTGAACACAAAATAATTATACATTAGTCCTGAAGCTTAGCCATTTAAGGAAAAGTCCATCAGATCTCAGATTTTTCCCCATCTCCACCAATTCAATAGATGTGGGAGCTGGGGATAACTTAACCTCTCTTAGCCCCATTCTCTGTATTTGTAAAGTGAGGATACTTGAATCTGCCTATAATACAATTATCATATGAGATAACCAGTACTTTGTAAATGCACAGCATTGTAAAATTTACAGTTTGTTTATATGCAATAATTCAACCACTGAGATGTTACTAAAAATGTATTAGCAATCTTCAATTATAGCATGTCTGTATGCATTTAAAATTGTGTATTCATCCATTCAAATAAGATTTATGAATCACCTGCTGTGTATCAAATAATCTTTAACATAGTGGGGATTTGACCAAATTCTCCTCCTTATAGAGCCTATGTTTTAGGAAGGGAGATAGACATAAACAAGAAATATGTAACTTCAGTGTGAGGGGATAGCAAGAAGGAAGGCCTACCTGAATCAATGACATTTTATCAAAGACCTGAATAAGGTGGGGGAGGATATTGTATGCCAAAGAAACATCAATCACAAAGGGCCTATCTTGGAGAATTGGTTCCGGCTTCAGTTTAGATGGCAGATCCAAACTAGTTTCGCCCCTTTTTGGCTTCTGTAACAAAATATCATAAACCAGTAGCTTATAAACAACAGAAATTTATTATTTACAGTTCTGGAGGCTGGAAATTTCAAGATCAAGCCTCCAGCTAATTTGACATTTTGAGAGGTCCCACTTTTTGATTCATAAAACAAAATGGTGACTTCTTGCTGTGTACTCACATGGTGGAAGAGGCGAGCTAGCTGTCTGAGGTCTTTTTCATAAGGGCACTAAACACAATAATGAAGACAGAGTCCTCTCAAAGGCCCCACCTCCTTATACCATCACTGTGGATGGTAGGATTTTAACATATGAATTTAGGGGGAACACAAACATTCTGACCATAGCAGGACTGATTAATATGAAAAAATAATCTTGTCGTATTTTAATAACCACAAAAAGGCCATAAAATAGTGTCATGGTTGAGAGTTTGCATTTCATACCAAGTGTGATAGGATGCCATTGGAGAATATTGAACTAGAAGAAATGATCTGGTTTGCATTTTAAAGAAGATAACATTGATAACTGTGTTTAGAAAAGTCTTAAGAGAAACAAAAGAGAAAACAGAGTGGTTTTCAGGTTGTTGAATTAGGTAGGTAATGGAAGATGCAACCAAAAATAGGCAATGAAAATAGAACTGATGAGCTAAAAAGCTCACTGAACCATCATGTGTGGGGGTGGAGTAAGGTTAGCGGAGGAATATATCGGAGTCTTAGGGATTTGTGAGGATGATGATGCCATTGACTGCAATGGGTAAACCAAGTGGAGGAACAGCTTGTTTGTTGTGCTTTGTTCCCCCTTTGTTCTGGGGCAGAAAGCAAGGATTCTGCTTTGGATATTTGAGATTCTCATCAGAGATGTCCAAATAAAGAACTCAAGTTGGTTGTCATATGAGCAAATGCGGAAATCAGGGTGAGTTCAGAACTGAGACTCAGCAGAATACATTTGGTATTTAAAGCCATGAGACTGAATGTGATTTCCTAGGAAGAGAATGTAAAGATAGAAGAAAGAGGTCCAATAGCTGAAGACTGAAAACTATTGTGTTTAGAGGTTAGGAAGAAGACCGATAGTCTCCCGTTTAGTAGTTTTAGTCATTTATTTTCTAAAATATGATAAAAGGTTTATTAAAAATTATCATGGATAAATTAATAACCACATTTGTATTGTACTTATCCTATTTAGTATTTTTGCTTTTGACCAACATTTATTTCAGCTATTTAATCTCAAATGAGTTCAATGTGAAACCCATTAACTTGTTATAACACAGTATATTTATAGAAGATTAATTATTTGAGAATAACTAAAGAATGCTCATTCTTGTATCTCTTATATATGAGAAAAATTATATTAAACATTCAATGTTCCTTAGTAAATCTCTGTAAATGAAACATACTCATGTCTTTTAAAGGTTTCTAAATGTTTGTAAAGGCAATGATTTTAAAAACTGTTATTCTGAATGTCATGGAATTAGCAGGATGTGCCCTCACTCCCTCATTCCTTAACTAAACAGAAAAGTTAACCTAGTAAGTGTATTTTTGAGTAACCATTTTGTACATAGTTCTATAGCCATTGATAAGGCTTTTATAAAAGAAGTTAAAGATACAGTGAGTACTAACTCCCAATTGGGAAATTTGCAATGTAATAACTAGCTGGAGATTGGATTGGTGACAGAATAGGAGATATGATTGGAATTTCTACAATTGAAGAGGGATGGATTAATTCTTATAAAAGAAGGTAACTTTTTATTTAACTTAGGAAGGTTTTTATGATTTACCACATGATTTCTAAAATAAGAATTTATGTAATTAAATGTTGGTTGACTACCATTTGATCTAGCAATCCCACTATTGAGTAACTAACCAAAGGAAAAAAAGTCATTTTATCAAAAAGACACTTGCACTCGAATGTTTATCGCAGCACAATTCACAGTCTCAAAGAGGTAGAATCAACTCAAGTGTCCATCAATATATAAGTGGATTAAGAAAATGTGGTATATGTATACTATGGAGTACTACTCAGCCATAAAAAAGTGAACTCACTCCTTTTGTAACAACCTGGATGGAACTGGACACCATTCTTCTAAGGGAAGTATCACAAGAATGGAAAAACAAATACCACATGTAGTCACTACTGAATTGGAACTAATCAATCAACACCCATGTGCACATATGGTAGTAAAATTCTACAGAAACCGAGCAGGTACAAGGGCATGGGGAGGAATAAATACACCTTTCTAGTTCTTTCTCTCTTTTTTTTTTTTTTTGCTTCACAGAGGCCTATTTCTCCATCTACCTCTTAAGTATTTATGCTTCTGAGAGATATTTTTTGTCATGTTTATGTTCTTTGCCTTGTTTTTTCTTGGGCTCAGATCTTTTTTATGTGTGTATGGAGTATGTCCACATGACTATCTCATGGTGATCATATCAATACTGACAGGTCAAAGGAAGTTAACTCTTTCATCCTCCTAGCTTGTACCCCCATACTTCATGCATTAGAAATTGTAAACGGCAATCTATACAGATTCTCTCAAAAGGTAGTGCATTATCAATTTTTTTTTTTTATTATTGCAGTGACTTCTAAACTGCCTATCTCCAGACAGGATATACTATCAGTATTTTTGCAAAATCCATAAATGGCTTATGTTACTAAAATACAAACATGTTCTATAGTTTCTACCCTGAATGTAGAATATGGATTAATTGTATATATTTGGTTTGTTTATTAATATTCTTCAATGCCTTCCTATTCCCTTTAGAGTAAAAATTTAACATCCTTGGCACGACACGTGTGTTTCCCGTGAACTAGCTCCAAGCTAATTATTTAACACTAAGATTTCTATACTTTCTTCTGGTTTTTTTTTTCCTTTGGGGCACTTGTATTGAACTGGATACTTGAAATCACCCCACATATCCCAGACTATTACATCTTTTTAACTTTGCACATACTATCTTTCCTATGGAAATTGTCTTTCTTTGACTCTTTCCTTCTTTACTTATATGAGTGACCAAGATTAAGCAGAATCCTCACTTCCTTTAGGTATCCTTATCTCACCTCCACCCACAGATTGATTTAGTTGCCTCCATCTGTTCTGATATAAGAATGCATCTGTGGATGTCTCTATTACAGTGACTACCACTCTCTTTGTTAATGTTTTCACATTCAGCTATGAGCTCCATTGAAATACTGTTGTTTTTTTATCTCTGTGAATATCAAGTGCATAGCAATAGCAAGGAAAGGTTGCAGAATAAAGAAAAGAAGGAATGAAAAAAAGACAAGAGGAAGAACAGATGGAAGGAATAATAGATGCTATAATAGTTGCAATATTGAAAATATAAAATTAAATAATAATTGCTTTGGGGATGAATGGTAAGCCTTTACCTAAATATGCAGAACTATGCATTAACTTTAAATTATAAAGCGAAGGGATACATATGTATATGAATATATATACACATATATATGATATACACTATATCATGTATATGAGTATATATTACTACTATATACATGTATATACACACACATACACACATAAACTAAAACCTGAAGATAGAGTAAGGTTTAGACCTTCATGTAGAGACATATTGATCTTTTTAATTTGTTGAAACAGTATATTTTAGATTTAAAGGTACTTTAGAGATCATCTGATACTATGTGTCTCAATTCAGGCTGCGCATTAAAAAAAACAACAAAATGCTTTAGATTCATTAAAAAAAAACAATAGCAACTATTCATGGGAATGTAAATTACCACAGAAACTATAAAAAATTATATGGATGCCCCCCCAAAAAAACTAAAAATATAAATACCATATGATTCAGCAATCTTACTAAAGAGTATATATCCAAAAGAAAGGAAATCAATATAGTAAAGAGATATCTGCACTCCCATGTTTATTGTAGCACTATTGACAATAGCCAAGATATAGAATCAACCTAAATATCCATCAATGTTTGAATGGATAAAGAAAATGTGGTATTAATATTAGTATCCCTAGTATATACAATAGAATATTACTCAGCTATAAAAAGAATGAAATCCTGTCAATTGTAGCAACATGGACAAAACTGGAGGTGATTATTTTAAGTGAAATAAGCCAGGCATAAAAAGACAAATATCACATGTTCTCACTCATATCTGGGAGCTAATAATGTGGATCTCATAAAGAAAGTTTTTTTGCACTAAAGAAAGTAGATTGGTGGTTACCAGAGGCCTAGAAGGGTAGGGTGGAGGTAGAATGAAAAAATGTAGAATGAAAAGATTAATTAATTTGGGGTACAAGAATACAGCTAGATAGAAGAAATAAGACCTAGTGCTTGATAGATCGGCAGGGTGACCATAGTTAACAATGGTCTATTGTATATTTCAAAGTAACTAGAAGAGAATAAGTCCAATGTCCCCAATATAAAGAAAAGATAAATGTTAAAGGTGATGGATATCCCCTTTTCCATGATTTGATCATTAAACATTATATGAATGTATCAAAATATCACATTCCCCCAAAATGCATACATTTATTATGTATCAATAAAAAGAAAAAGTCAAAACACTCCAGGAGCATTTAGAAATATCAACGGCAAAGCCCCATTTCAGACCAATTATATCCTGCAAAGGAGTGTGAGCACAGTGATTCAAATATGCAGCCAGGTTTGAGAACCACTGGTCTGGTATAGCAACCTCATTTTACAGTTGAGAAAACTGAGAATCTTTACATATAATCTTTAAAAGCCTTGGTCATCTGGTTCCCTGGCCCAGAGTGATTGAGAGCAATCAGAGCGGAAGGCTGTTAGAGGCAAGCAGGATGATCACAGATATGACAGCTGACAGCTTGACAGGCGCTGCATCACCACAGGGTGTGATAATGGATGTTCATGATGAAGGCTGCAAGTCATCAAGACAAGAGTAAATTCCCCTTTAGTGGCTTCTTTTTAAGAAGGAAAAATAGTCCTCCAGGAGATTTCTATCAACAAATAATTAAAATCAATGTTTCTGTGAGACCCAAAAGGCAGTTTCTACTTTTGGAACATTCAGTAGGTACATTCCCCTTTAGTGGGGTTATCTTTTGGGTAGCGGGAAGATACTTGGACTAGCACTCAAAACCCGCATTCAAATTTTGACTATGGCATATATTTGCGGCACAATCATAAAGACATGATGCACTTTTTTTTTGAGTCTGCTAAGTTCTCTCACTTAAAGACAGAAAAAATAATAAACACATAATAGGTTATAATGAAGATAAAATGAGGTTAAGTGTGTTTTGAATAAATATATATATCTGTTCCTATCCTATAAAGGATGTGAGGAAGCGGAACAAAATGATATGCAAAATAAACAATTCAACTGATCTGAATGAAATAAAAAGGACATTCAGTAATATTCAGTGTATATTATAACTATCTTCAAATGTGACTATTTATTAGTCTTAATTACATCTTTTTATTATAATTCATATATTTCTATTAAATTAATATTTTGGTACTTATTGTGTTAAATGATTACATAAGAGCTATGTTTAGCTTTAAAATTATGTATTATGCCTGAAAAACTCTGTAATGGATTGTTGAAAAAACCCAGTCATGATAAACTGTAGATAAGAAAATGCTCAATACAAATTTGGAATATTCTTACATCTTTGCCTAAGAAACCCGGATAGAAAAATGTTAGAAAATGTTGATAATCATAAAACATAAAAATATGTAATTTGATAATTTTAGAAAATATAACTTAGAGTTTTTTAAAAGGACATATTTTTATCTCTGTGAAAATTTAAGAATTTATTCAAGCTCATCAATGTTTTTATTCATTCAAATATTTAACATTTTATACATAATCTATTTTTTTGTGGTTGTTTATTGTTTGTGTCTCAAAATTTGGATTTTTATGATGTTAAACTTAGAAACATTTATTTTAGAATTTATGTTTTAAAAGGATATAAAGACAAGGAAATAGAATGTTTTATACTTTAGTGGCAATGCTATCAATTATCATATATAAATATTTTTAAGTTAAATATTACAACCAAATTTTAAAAATATTTTACTCTGATCTTCATTAATAAATATGAGAGTTGGAGAGCAGTTGCAGATGCTTCAATAACTTCTCTTATTGAATTTCTATGTAGCGTGAACATAAAATTTGCATTAAAATTAGAAATGTATATATAATGTTCACTTAGAAATTCAGAATCATTTAAACCATATGATGAGCAACCTTTCAATGGAATAGCATTATTCAGTTCCTTTCAGATACAATTTTCAGTATAATTAAAGTTAGCTGATTGATAATGCTCTTTTTGTTCAAATTCATATACTTAAAATAGTTAAATATCTAATATAAGACATAACTTTTTTCTATACTTCTACTGGCTAAAGATAAAATATTCCTGTATATTTAAAAATACAGTCTAATTTTTCTGGTTGAAATGAGAAATGTAACTAGGAAATTACTATTGTATTGAAAGTTGATCAAATGTATTTAAAGTTCACCTAAAGCAAGTTTATCTTGATCAACTAATTTATCATGCTTAGCAAAATTATATAATTATTATGTGATTAGTTATTATGTGTGGTTGTATGTGTGTAATTGTGGGTGTTCTTATGCTTACTCAGGGAATTTGTGAGAATAAGGGAATGATACATGACACAGG
Source organism: Cheirogaleus medius (assembly GCA_008086735.1). Taxonomy (NCBI): domain Eukaryota; kingdom Metazoa; phylum Chordata; class Mammalia; order Primates; family Cheirogaleidae; genus Cheirogaleus; species Cheirogaleus medius. The sequence continues at coordinate 8,298,078 of VBSM01003169.1, read as the reverse complement.
TGCTTTTTGATAATGATGATGAACCCAACAGTTCTATAAGACTTACTCTGTGTCAGTTAATATTTTACATATATTAACTCAAAGCAATACAATAGAATATCTCCAGTTTGTAGATCCATACACTGAGGTGCAGAGTTTAGGTAACTTACCCAAAGTCACACAGTAATAAGTAGCAGAACTCTGATTTGTACCCAGTCTGTTTTTATAGAACAGTCTCTTAACCATTGTTCATACTACCTTGAAAATGTGAATGTCCTCTTTAAAATTAGATATGAATATAATAGTCATCATTTTTTCACAAAAGTGTAAAATTCAAATAAATGCTATATGATAAATTACATATTTTGCTATATTTAGACATAACTCTATATGTATTTTATAGAAAAATGAAATAAATATGGCTATTTATTTTTAAAGTATCCTTCAAGGATCTAAGATAGCTTTATAATATTCCTTGGATCAAGATACAAAGAAATAGAAGTAATACTATGCACAATCTGCCGGTTATTTAAGCTCTTTATTTGTCAATAAATTAAGGCCATAGGCTCTTGTTTCAGAGGAATTGAATTTTAATATTACAAGTTGCTGATATTATTGACTCTTAGAAATAAATTTCAGAATAGAAAATCCCTGTGAAAACAATCAACCTAGTTTTTGCATATTCCCAACAGCAGAGAAGTGTTTTCACTTATTATATAGATTTTATTTTCCTAGACCATGGGTCAGCAAACTAGAATTCACATGTCAAAGTCAACCCTTATCTGTTTTTGTATGACTTGCAAACTAAGAAAAGTTTTCACATGGTTTTAAGTGGTTGAAAATATAATCCAAAATATATTTTGGATCATATAAAAATTCACATTTTAGTGTCCATAAAAATTTTTTATTAAACACTGCAATACTCATTTATTTATGAATTGTCTATGGTTGCATTCCCACTGCAAGGACATATTTGAGTAGTAGTAATAGAGACTGAGTGGCCTGAGAAGCTGAAAATATCTACTATCTAAACATTTATGTAAAACATTTGCTGAAGCCTGCTTTATACATTGAAATCTTTCCATGATCTGGTTTGCTTGCTGGTTCATAGAATAAGCATATGAATTCTAGTGATGTGCAGGTCTCTAAGTCGTTGTATTTCTGACCATTTGTCCTACTGTCTCAAAATCAAAACCCAAACTCTTACATGTTGACCTGGATTTTCACTTGGCTACTGTGTCGATTCTTTTTTTTTTTAATTATTTTTTTATTTTTTATTTTTTTATTTCAGCATATTATGGGGGTACAAATGCTAAGGTTATGTATATTGCCTATGCCCCCCCTCGAGGCAGAGCTTCAAGAGTGACCATCCCCCAAACGTTGCACATGTCACTCATTATGTTTGTATATACCCATCCTCTCCTCCCCCCCAACCCATCCGACACCGATAAATGTTATTCCTATATGTCCACTTAGGTGTTGATCCGTTAATACCAATTTGCTGGTGTGTCAATTCTGCCTAGGTTAGCATATGTCAACTATGTGACAGGTGTGTTCCAAATCCCCTTCTCCTATTATAAGACTTTCCTTTGACTTCACTGTGATTCTACTCTTAGCTTGTATACTGGATTTTGCTCTTACTTCTTACACTCCTCTTTCTCTTAAAATTTTATCTTGTATTTTGCAACAAAATTTCTACTGTGTGTATTTTATAGACTATACTTAAATGGCCTGATCTCTTGTACTATGGAAGTTTAATAAAATGTAAGTAACACACATCAAGCAGTGGTATAGAGCAATTTCTGCATATTCCATGGTCAAATGCTTCCCAAATGTATACATTGTATATTTCTTTCCCTAACCAATCATTCAGCACAAATTACTGTTGATTCTGATGACAGCTGTGTCTTCCAGGAAAAATGATATTGGACTACAGTTCTATACAAGTCAATTTGAATAAAGGTAACATGTTTTCAAAAGCTGTGTATTTACTCACATGATCTAGTTACTATTTATTAGATTGATAAATGTTCACCAAATATCAGTTTTGGGGAAAAGCTGCTGCTTCCTTGCTTAGGGATATCAGATTCAAAATGTGTCAGAAAGACTAGTGATGTGCAAAGCTCATGACACCTCTGAGAAAATACTTAAAGCATTTTCCTCAAAGGTATTCTTAGAGCACAAAACTGTCTTCATGTTTCTAATTGCCAAAACACTTGTGGAGAAACAAGGGAATTCCTTGTTAGGATTCTTGTTGCTTTTCATGAAATAATAATTTTGTTCATGACTCATATCAGAGCAGATGAGAGTCTGTGAAGAGTAAAGATTAACAAAGTAATAATTCTCAGTAATTGTAGCTCTCATTTTTCTGTAACTTTTCTTTTGAAAAGAGCAAACAATGAAATGCTCAAAGATGTTAAGGAAAAAGTGCTGTGGACAAATAGAATCCTTTTCTAAATGTGGCATGATACATCAATAATATTCAAATGCTGAATGGACTACTGACTTGCACTAGAAGATTTACATGGTTGAGGATTTAACTAAGGCCCATTCTTAGCTATGAGTCTTTTTGAATTTGTGTGCTATTCTAATTTAAATGGAAATGCTGATCTTAGAGCTATAAAAATAATTAGGCTAATGGTGTCAGAGTGCATGTCTTCATTAGAATAGCTAAAAATTAGAGGTTGGTAACTAGCTATGATCTAATTGTCAGCTTTAGAGGACTTCTCTGATATAGCGTACCTTTGTGACATTTCCTGAAAAAAACAGAGCACGATGTAAGGAAGCATGTCTTATGATTTTTAAAAATACTTTAATCCTAAATTGCATCAAGCTTGTTTTAAGAATTGTAGTTTTGATTGACACTTTTCCAGTTTAATTGGTCAAGAGAAAAATGAAGGTGACTTTGTATAATGAGTTTCAAAATGTACTTGTTTCATTGAATTGTAAATTGTGGGAAACTAAAAAAGAAGATATAATCTTTTATTTCTTGTGTTATTTTATTTTCTTTTTGAAACTATTTCCAATAGTTTCTTTCTAAATAAAATTGCAAGCATAAATAGACTGACTATTAGGCAATATAATTAGTCCTCTCCAATTTTCCCTGAGGAAAATGATCAGTTGCTTGAACATCACTCTTTTTTGCAATCTTTTATCTTCTCCCCTCTATGATTCCAAACAGGGAAAATTGAAATTGTATAATTTTACACTATTGTATATTCTATATAAAGCTTGTATAAGATTTCTAACATAATCACTTCTCTATAATGGGCTTCAAGTTGTTTCACCCTCTTACTAGAGCCAGACAGAAGAAAATTATAGAGACAACTTTTCAAATCCATTAAAGTTTTGTCACCTCAGCAAAGGCTGGCTTATCACTGACTACTGTATCCTTTAAGTTTATTATACCTCTTACACTGTGTGATGAACTTATTACTAATTTTGATACTTAACTCTTAATTAAAATAAACTAATTCTGTTTGTCCTCTCAAAGTCATTTTTTAACTAAAAAACTAAAGTACAATGTGGAGTGTATATAGAAAGGGGAATGGATTATTGGTTATTCTATTTGATGTGAGTGTGAGCAATGTACATTGCCTTAGTGATCATCAGGCATAAAATGAGAGATATTAATATTAATATGAACTAAATTTTTTGGATAAAATCAGGCGCATATTATTTAAATATCATAGATCATTTAATTAGTTGTGTTCCCACATCTGATTAGGACTATTATATCCTTTTATATACTTAGATTATTAAATTTGTTATATCTCAAATAAGAAGTGGTAAAATTAATCAAAGTATGCAACTAAACTATTGGCACAGTATTACCATCTTAATGGTAGCTTCTTTATGCTAGAAGTGAAGAAGCCTGGAGAGTGAGTGGTGATGAAATCACTAAAGGAGTTTTCCACAGCTTGTTGAGAATTGAATACATTTCCCTACAAGTGATTCAAAGCCTGAAAGAAGTGGTAGTCAGTTGGTGCAAGGTCCGGTGAATACAGTGAATGAACAGAGAGTTTCCAAGTCCAGCTTCTGTAGTTTGAGCAGCTTTGTTTGTGCGACATGTGGTGAAGCGTTGTCTTGCAAGAGGACTTGCCTGTCTCTATTGACCAATCTCAGGTGCTTACTCACAAGTATCCTCTTCATTTCAGCAAAGTGATTGCAGTAGATATCCACTGTAATAGATTGACCAGGTTTCATGAAGTTGTAGTGGAAAATACTGGCACTAGACCACCAAACAGACACCATTAGATTTTTTTGGTGAATATTCAGTTTTGGACTGTGTATCAGCACTTCGTCTTTATCCAACCATTGTGCCAAATGCTTGCGATTGTCACAAAGAATCCATTTTTCATCACACTTAACAATATGGCATAGAAATGGGTAACCTTTATGCCGTGACTGCAAAGAAAAGCAAGCTTTGAGATGATTTCTGTTTTGATGCTTATTTAATTCACAAGGAGCCCATCTATCCAGCTTCTTTACCGTCCCTATTTGTTCCAAAATGTCCAATATTGTTGTAATAATAATGTCAAACCTTGCTGATAATTCATGTGAAGGTTGAGATGGATTCACTTCCACTACAGCTTTCAGCTCATCATTTTCTACCTTCGTCTCAGGTCACCCATGTGGCTCATTTTCAAGATTAAAATCACCAAATGGAACTTCCTGAACCATTGATATATTGTACATTCATTAGCCACATCCTTCCCAAACACTTCGTTGGTATTTCAAGCTGTCTGCACTGCATTGGTTCTGCAACAGAACTCATACTCGAAAATAACATGAATTTTTGACTTATCCATGGTTTCACAAAAATTGCTCTAAAAAAAAGATACTCAAGAGCCAAAATGTGCATTTGAAAGACTAAGGATGTACCTTCACAATAAAAATAAAACAAGAATTGTCAAAGTAATATGTCAAAGATATCAACAGTCAAACTTAGTACTTAAGGAAATCGGACATTTCATACTTAATAACCACTGTAATTTTGGCACAGTTAATTATAACATCAGAACAGAAACTTAGGATTTTTTTTTCTATAGTAACATATTTGATGGGATCCCTTAGACCACATAACTATAGACTTTTAATAATAAAAAAATTAGTGTTCTATAGATTAATAATTTGTCCAAATAATGGGTGCTTTTTTGTTTGCTTAACCTTTTCTTTTTTCAAGCAGTTATCAATGTCTGGAAATTAAATTGCTCAATGTAGCCAAAAAACATATCATTGTAGCACTCAATTACAGACAGTCCCCAACCTAGGATGATTCCATACAAGCTAAAATCATAAACTATTTTTATAAAAGGTAGTATATATTGGAATGTTTATAGAATTGTCTTCTTTGCAACTTGATTCTATTTTGCTCAAAATCTGATACAAATAAAATAATGAACTCTATTTTCAGACAAAACTATTTTGCATAAATGTCTAAATTTCAAGTTAAACCATTTCCTTTGATCTTTCAAATTTAAATGAATAGAGACAAAACAAATCCTGAAGAAAGGAAGAAAGAAAGGGATTGAAAAGATAAGAAAGCAAGGAAGGAAAGAGAAAAGAAAGGGAGGAGAGAGTGAGAGAGAAAGAGATAAAAAAGAGAAACATAGGAAAACATGTGGAGAGAGGAAATAGAAAGAAAAATAAAGGCATTATCTCCAGATGTTTTTCCTGGGTAGCTGTATAGAACTAGGTCTTTGAAACAAAAAGAACATTGGTTGTGCAATGCCAGAAGATAAACAGTTTCAGAATTCTGATACTTTGTTGTTGCTGTTTCTTTTCTACATTGACTGAATAAATACATTCCCAAATGTTTGAATGCCATGTCCCAATAGGTAATAAAATAGACCTGACTAACGGCAGATGTGACAAACAAAGCCTGATTAAAAGAAATACAGAAACTCAAAACAACCAACCCCTCCAACTAATCTGAACTTCTTTTGGGCAGAGACCCAGAAATTCTTTGCCTGCAAGCATAGGAGCTTTGAAACAGCAAATTCAGTTCCATAGTTTTTTAACTCACCATACAGTTTCTCTCAAACAACTAAGAACTTTGTTTTTTCATTTCAGAAGTAAGAAGACCTTTGAAATCATATCACATGTGCTGGATGGGAAGGCTTTTAGGTAGCATTTTTTTGGAAAGCCTCATTTTACCCAATCTCCACTTGTAATCATCCCATTTCTGTTCTTGAGTTTTCCATTGGTTGCAATTATAGACAAGAATAGTGTATTAAAAGCCAAAGTTAAGGGTCTAGATGGAAAAATCAATAGGGCACCTTTTCCAAGTACAAATCAATAATACTTAAAACAACTTTTCTTACCTTAGAGGCAAATCCTATTGTGGTAAATGACTAAATTCCACATGTACTCTGACCCTGTCATGTCTGACTTACCATGTCTCTTTTTTTTATATATATATGAATGGCCATCTGATCAATTAATTCTGACAACACTAGTTACTGAATAAGAATTTATTAATGTGAAAGACACTTGGATTATCAGCATAGAAATTATTTTAACTGCAATTAAAACATATATATTTTTTGCACTAATGGCTTCAACATAATTTGAAGGGAAGGTCATTCAGATTTCTAAAAAAGAGTTCCAGTGTTCATTTTTTGACACCAATTAATGAAGTTAATTGATTGCCTGTAGCCTTTCAAACCTTGCTAGTGATGGAGTTAGTTTATGATTAAAGATAAATGCTGATTCAAAGCAGTGCTAACTGAGTAGCTACAAGTATAACAACTCTAATGAGAGTGACCATTTTCTCTTTGTCATACACTGTGCCAGATGTTGTGTATGCATTATTTTTAATTTCCAAAATAGCCTACAAGTTGCAGACTATTTTCATTTACATATTAGAGGCCAGAAGATCTGAGACATAAGAAAAAAATCATAATTAGTAAAGAGCAGAATTTCATTTATAAAATCAAAATTCTTTGTTACATTCTACATTACAAATGCTCTTCTACTTTCTTAAATAATGGTGGAAGCATGAACCAAGGATTGATAATATACATAGGTCAGTGCCTAAACTTCTCTGTTTATAATCTTCATAGGTAGATTATTCTTCAAGTCATTCTGAGATAAATATTATATATAATATAAAAATATAAATTGTTCATCACAAGCTATGTCAAGACTATTTTCTAGGTTTTTATTTTTTCTGAAAATGTTTTAATTTTCCTTTCCTCTAAATATAATTTTGTGGTTATATTCAATAGACGTGAATGACTTATGGGGTACACGAGTAAATCTACTGTTGCTCTGATTTACTTAGATTTCTGACAGCCTTGACATCTTAGATTTCTGACAGCCTTGAACTCATTATTCCTGGATCTTAGTAGCTCACTTAGGGTATTCATGTCTCCCTAAGTTAAAAAGAAGCCTAAAGTAAAAAGATTATATGCCATTCTTCAAGCCATTCTTCAGGGTGATTGGGCCAGGTTAACCAAGGTGGTGGACTGTACACCAGAGATCAGATGTACAGAATACCTTTGTAAGAGTCCATATTCCTGTCCTGATTTTGTTTGATTTCTTAATTTCTAACCTGCCAACCTCTCATTCAAAGACATTTTAACTCACCTTGAACTCCCCTCTATATCTTTGGTATTTATTTCATCAACTAGCATTTTTTGCCATTTTTTAAAAAATAAATTTTGTATATTCCTAACTTTAAAGAAATATAGTTTTATATTTTATTATTATTTTATAATCAATCTCCAGAATGCATGTTTACATTTTATTTTAGACTTTTAAGATTATTCATTTCTTTTATATTTTAACCATGCATCTCATTTATTATGAGCTTTATTTTAAATCTCATTGCTTTAACATTTATCTTTGATTATATATTTTATTTTTATTTGTTTATTTGTATAAAATTATTTGCCTTAATATTTCTTCATGTATATTAGTTTTAAAATTTAGCTTTAATTTTCTTATCTAATCTTTTTATTTATACTCAATTTCATTTGGCACCTTCCTTTTTCTTTTCTTCTTGTCTTTCTTATCATTATTATTATATCAATAGATTTAGGGGATACAAATGTCTTTTGCTACAGGGATGAATTGTATAGTTGTGAAGTCAGGGCCATAGTGTACCTGTCATCAGACTATTATACATTTTGCCCAACAGATAATTCTTGATTCCTCACCCACCTCCCACCCTTATGTTTACTTAGTTTACAATGCCCATCACACCTCTTTGTGTCCATATATACCCATCCTTTAACTACTACTTATAAGTGAGACATGTGGTGTTTATTTTTCCATTCCTGAAGGGTCCATTCAAGCTCCAGCTCCATCCAAGTTGCTATAAAATACATTACTTCATTTCTTTTTATGTCTGAGTATTACTCCATGAGGTGTGTATGTATGTATATTCACATTTTCTTTATCCATTCATTAGATAATGGGTAATGAGGTTGATTCTATACCCTTGTACAAATGTGCTGCAGTAAACATTCGGGTGCAGGTGTCTTTTCCTTTTGATAAAATAACTTCTTTTGCTTTGGTTAGATAACCAGTAGTAGGATTGCTAGACTGACTGGTAAGGACACTGTTAGTTCTTTGAAAAATCTCCGTACTGTTTTCCGTAGAAGTTGTACTAATTTACATTCCGACCAACAATGTATAACTGTTCCACATCCACATCATCACCATCTATTGTTTTTTGACTCATTAATAATGGCCATTCTGAAAGGACTAAGGTGGTATCTCATTGTGGTTTTAATTTGCATTTCCCTAATGATTAGTGATGTTGGGTATTTTTTTCATATGTTTGTTGGCTATTTTTATATCTCCTTTAAAAAAATCTGTTCATGTCTTTTGTTCACTTTTTGATATGGTTATTTTTTTTCCTGCTGATTCGTTGGGGTTCTTTGTAGATTCTGGATACTAGTTCTTTGTCAGATGTATAGTTCAAGACAAATTAAAAATTTAAATTGAGACACAAAATCATAAAAGTCATGGAAGAAAACATAGGAAAAACTCTTATGGACATTGGCCTAGGCCAAGTATTTATGAGTAAGACCCCAAAAGCAAATACAGCAACAACAAAAATAAATAAATAAATGAGATTTCATTAAAGTAAAAAGTTTCTGTACAGCAAAGGAAAAAATCAACAGAGTAAACAGACAACCTATATTATGGGAGAAAAGCTACTTTTTTTTTACTGCACAATTTGTTTCTTTTATAATTATTGATAGAAATGTGTCTACACTGATGGTAATATGCAAAGATCCCAAGCTATCAAAGGGAGACTGAGGACCTTCTTACCCATAACTTTTAACCATAACCTTCCAACTTCCCCAGGTGATATTCCAACTTATTTAAGAATGGTTACCTAAGAAAACTCACCCTGAGGAACTAGTTCATTCTACCCAGGGCTATAAATCACCATGAAGGTGTTACTCTTGATTTACTAAGATGGTATTGCTTTCTGACAGCTCACATCATTCACTTATTGTATGAGAAATTGTTTTAAAAATTCATGATCTACATGTGAATAAGGTACACATGTCATGGTTTGCCATAAAATAGAAAAAGATGGTATATGGAATATCCCAACTGTGAATAAACCCTCCATGTGCTACATAAGATCTGACCTTCTTGCTAAGAGTATAAGTAGTACTAAACATCCTAACTAACAGAAGCCAAGGGAATAAAAGGGTGCCATTAAATATTAGTGTCTTCTAAGGTACCCGTTCTTAGCAACTTTCTCCTTTCACTCAGTGATAATCTCTGTTATATTACCTAGCTGTTCTCTACTGTTATCTATATCAAATATTTAATAATTATTTTATATATAAAATGTCGAATCTGTGTCTCAGGTTAGAGCTCTCTCCTGAGCTCCAAATCTGTATATTCAATTACCCATAGGACACTTCCATCTAGGTATTTAATACATATCTTTAATTCAATGTGTCTACAAATTTACTTACTAACTTTGCACCCTACGAGTCTTCTGTTTGAATCCTTTTTTTTTCTTTCTTTCTTTTTTTTTTTTTTTTGAATTTTCAAGTTTCCTGAATTCTACATCTTAGGGAATCAGTCATTCCAAGTGCAATCTGGGGATTCTTCACTCTTCCTTTTTTTTCAATCACATATCCAATCTGTTATCAAATCCTGCCAATCTACTTTGTTAATGGCTTTTCATCTGACAAAGGTATCCTGTCTCCTTTTCCAGTTATTTGGAATGATCATCATGCTTATCAAAGTGTTAATTTGGATCCTCTCAGCTCCAAATTCATGCTATATTGATGATCTAGGAACATGATTATTTACCTTTACCTTTAAACTATTTTATTTGCCAGCATGACTTAAAGCTTTGCAAGCAGAGGATGCTGGAAAGACATTGAAAGTGAAAAGGGTCTTTGCTTCCTTGTTCTGATGTGCTAACACAAGTAGCTTCTTCATCACTCTGATCTTGCAGTTTATAGTGATCAGCATTTTCCTTGGAACACCCCCTTGGGTGATTTTGTAGCAGAATGTCATAATAAGATGCTGTCCAGTCAACAGCCTGCTGTTAGAGGACATATTTCTAGCAAGCTACACAGGCATAGAACCACAGTAACTTCTCTGTCATTCAGTGAGTCAGAACTATGCTAGCTAACGAGGTCTGTATCTCAGCCATGGATGGGGGTAAGGGGACAAGCTGGACCTTGCATCTCAACTCTGGTGTCATTTACTTTTGTATTTGTGGCTGTTTCTTACATCTGCTATTATATTCTTTAGAGTTTCCCTTATCTCTTACTGTCCCATCCCTCATTACTCCAATTCTCTGTTCTAATGTTTCTATATATTAAACTTGCCCCATTCTAATTACTATATAGTTTCTCTCTCATGATTGGATCAAAACTATATGGATAACCATAATAACCCAGTCTAATTTCCTATATTTCCCAGTTTTGTTCATTTCTTTTCCCTCCAGTTGGAAAAGCTAAATGAATTTGATGTAATTCAACAGCTTGTATCTCTCCTCTGGCATTTTGGGAAGATTGACACCTTAGTTTGAAATGCTTTTCCTCCTCCCATGCACCGCCCATCTGGAAATAATTACCAAAGTCACTGAACTAGGCACTGGGGATTCAGCAAATAAGAATAAAGTCTCAGCCCTCATGGAGGATACATTTCTATAAACAAAGACAGATGAGAGACAAATATATATATATATATATATATATATATATATATGTTAAGTGGCACAAGATGATATAAAAAATGAAGTTAGAAGAGGTATATCTGCTGTCATATGTGAGATAGTATATCCCTAAACATAAGCTAGGTTCTACTGTGATAACATTTGAACCCGAAATCTCAGAGGTTTAATACAATAAACGTTTAATTATGGCTAACATTAAATGTCAATCAAAGGCTCTTTCCCATGTGGTCTTCCTTCTGGGGTCCAGGTTGACAGGGCAGCTTCTGTCCAGATTATTAGAAGACATCCTAGCAAAGGGAAAATGTAACACCAGCAGCAATGTTAAGATGCTTATGGCTTCTACCTGGAAGAATCTGTGTCCCTTCGCTTCACATACTATTGGAAAAAGCAAGCCAGATGGCCAAACCTAAAGTCAACTGGGCAAGAAAGTATAATCTTCCTGGGGGAGTGAATAATTGTGAACAAAAATAAAATTTATTATAGGTAATAAGTAAAAACCTTTTTAAGAATGTGACATTGTATTAGTGCAATCTGAAGACCAGAAAGAAGTAAAAGAAAGAGTTGTGAGGATATCTAGGGACAGATCATTCCATAATAGGCACATAATGACTACTTTTATTCTTTATGTTTTAAGTGAAAACACTTTAAGTGCAGAGAAAATGATTCTTTTAATAGTAACTATCTTGACAGTAATTGCTGTGATATGTCATGCCTTGTACAGTTATCATGTGAAGAAAATGAATCAGGCATATCTTCTAATAATGATTATTCTAGTGAATGATCATTCATATAGACAAGAGAATAGAACATCCTTAAATGCTTATCTCTCTTGAAACTTAATGGTAAGTTTTGTGTTTTAAACAAAATATTCTCAAAGTACATGTTTTTGTGAAATACTTTGTCAGATTCATCTGATTTTGCTGTTGAGAAATTCTTATTCAAATCTCTGTTATTCAAGTGATCATTTTTAAAATAAATTTTTCTGATTATGTAGAGACTGAATTTATGAATCCATATAAATTGAATTTGATTTAACACTTGATTTAAACATTAAATTTTGTAAAATACCTTCATAAAAACTATCCATCTATGTACATATACATCTCATATGTGACCTAATAACATTCTCTTTGGTTGTGTTAATAATTGTGACCATTAATTAACCTAAATGTTATCTTCCCAGCTTTTCAAGGCAAAAATAATTCTTAGTAAGATTTATTTATGATTTTTAAAGTAGGCTATGTTCTTTATATAATATTTCTAAAGTCCTGAACAGTTTACCAAATATTGAATGCAATCATAGTAATCTATAAACGTGGGGAACTACTGTTTTCTGATTATTATGTGCTCTTATTTTCATAAAAAAGTTTGAGTATGGTGATGATTTTTAATAATATTTCACAATATTTCAATTTACTTTGTTGATTTAAGCATTAGAATTCTTCCAAGATTTATGCTTTTTCAACCACATTTTTCTATAAAAGCATCCAGTAAATTTTCATGTAGCATTGTTCATGACATTCTCATATTTTTAATTTCTTTCATTCTAGTTATAATTGTTTTCATTCCCAATTTCATGAATCTTTTTGGTTTATTAATTAGAGTTGCTGGAAACTTACCAATTTAATGTATTTTAAAGAGCTAAAACTTAATTTTATTTATCAACTTGATAGTTATCCAGTCTTTTCACCATTTATTTCCTGCTTTTACAATTCTAATTTTTCATTTTGTTCTATTTTCTTTCTATATTCTGAATTTAAATGCTTTGGAGTGCTACCTGAGGCTCATAAAGCCTTTCTATTATCTTCTTATTTTCTCTCTCTTTTTATATATTTTATGGAGGAAATAGTATTTTTCCCTGTGGTCATGAAGACAATCTATTATCAAGGATTTCAGCATAAGAGTAATGGTAAGAAAGAGCTCATTACTTTTTGCCCTACTTGGTGTTTTGTTTTAATCAAAGCTTTATGTTTCATACAGATTCCTTCTAGATATTTCTAGCTTATTGACTTATATGCCCAGATTCCATCTTTATTTAATCTTTGCACCCTCCTTTTCTTCATAATTTTTGCAATAAGGTTATACTATAAGATAAGGGAAGTGTACTAGCTTTCTGCTCCTCACTTTCTATGATTTAAAAGTTGGCGGATGAGATTCTTCTTTGAAGTCAGTTCATACATAAACAAAATGTATACATAATTCTAGAATACTCAGATCATTAGCAATTTCTAATGTTTCAAATTGGTTAAAATTGAAATGTTTGAAAATATTTTCAGATATCTGAAATTAAAAAATAAAACATAACTTTAAATGTGATCCTAAAGTTTCACTCAGGCTATATTTATGGGGAATTCAATTAATTAAGAAGGTGTTAATTAAACTCTCAAGTATCAAATTTGAAAAGTAAAATCACACTTGGCTCAGAACATATTTACCTGAACATCAAAAGATGTGCTTGCTCTATTACTCTACAAAAAACCACAAGATTTCAGAATATTTTCAAATTGCAAAGCAATTTTCATACTCAAGCAGACTCCCTAAAATGTTTTATGAAACTGTTATATCAATTTTGGATAGTAAATCAAATAAATAATAAACACTGAAAACTTTCAGTACACATATTTAAAGTATTCCAATTTAGGAAGTTTATCCTCATGTGGATTGTTATAATGCCTTTTCTGAGTCAGCCAAGAATACTGATTCAGAAATAAAGCATAGTGGTTTAAGAAGAAGCAGAATCATAGATTTCTTAGGATCTCATATCTCCATTATCTCTCCTTTGTTGACAGCTGATTTTCCTTTCCTTGGAATTGATCCTAAACACTCTGAAATATAGAAATTATGAATAAACTTGGTCTTTTTGTTAGTGTCTTTATTGTTAAATATTCTAATTTTCTTCATGTTGAAATACTCTTTCAACTTATTTCCAAAAGCATGTATGTCAATGCATTCATCAGTAATACAGTATGTTATGATTGACCTTAGAAAGACCATTTGTTATTTTATACTAAGGTACTAAATTTTTCTGATGATGTGCCTCATATGTTTATCTAGAATCTACACTAATGGAACAGCACTATTCTCCTTTATGTCTTTTCCAGACTTCTTCTATAAACAATGAAAGGTCACCTTTTTTTCCCTTTTTTTAGACTACTCCCAGAAAATACTCAGAATGAGATAAATGGGAGTGAAGGGCAATGTCTGATGTTGCTTATCCCCTAATGCCTAAGTCTGTGCCTAGACCATAATAGGAGAACAAAACATTTGTTAAATGAATGTTGACCATTAACCTCCTTGCAATTTTTTGTTCCAAATGTTACTTAAAATTCTTTACATCTTCTTCCTCCCTTATTTTCATCCTCAGTATATACAGAAGGAAGTAGTAGCTACCATTTATTTCGTGATGTCTGTGGACTAGGCATCACTGATTATCACAATTTTGCTAGTTTAGAGTTTCTCAAATGTTCATGTTGAAGAAACTACTGGTGACATTAAGTGATATTTTTCAAACTTACACAACTAATGAGAATCAGAGATAGAATTCAAATTCAATCTGCTTGGCTGAACTTTTCCATTGTCTTCTGCTTCTAAAATGTTTCAAATACCAGTAATACTAGAGGATACTTATTTTACTTCACTATCTAATGATAAGTTGCAGAGATAGGATTTGAAACCAATCAGTATGGCTCTAAAGTTTGTTCTCTTAACCTTTTTCCTTACACTCAGAGGAAAAAGTGAGCACACATCGTTTATTGAAAGTAAGTTATTTAATATTTTACCCGTGGTTCAATGAACTAAGCCACAAATTCTTCTTCTACTTCTTCTACAGCAGCATGCTTGAAGAGTCGTAGACAAAATAAGTTTGGCTGGACAAATGAAGTTTTGTCTCATTGAATGTGGCATTCAAGTTGTAGAAAAGAAGCTAAAATTCTGCTGCATAGTGTCTGTGCGAGGGGAGGAAAGCATAGGCTGAGTCAAGGGGAGGTACATTGAAGAGGGAGAAACATAGAAGGCAAAAAGAAATATCAAAGGACTTGTAATCTGCAATGTTTTAGGTCTTGTCTCTATGAAATGTGCGGTAAAACCCATATTATCCATCAAAGCTTTCAGAGTTGAATGGAGTTGAATCAGGGAAACAATCAGGAGCAAAATATTCCAAAATGGGCACAATCACATATTTATTATCTTTCCTTATACTCAATGCAAACTTTTACTCATTTTTCATAATTCATATATTTTCATGGGTCAATAACGGTCCTGCCTCCCACAAAAAATTCAAATAATTGATGATCTTGAAAGATGCTCCCTGTTTATCCTGAGGATTTTCCTCCTATTTTCACAGCAATACTCATATATAATATGTTGCAGCTTATTTAATGAACATCCCAGAGAAAATTCCAGAGACCATATTAATATACCATTTTAAAAGAAAAATATATATACAGGGAAAAAAAGTCCTTGCCCTAAATCACCTAACTATGACATTGCTGGATGAAAATCTGGGATTCTTCTATACCTATGTTCTTATAACTGAATTAAAGGTACATTTCATAAAGAAGCCAGGTAGATTGGGCTGTAACCACGCTGATTTGAAAAGCTAATTTTTTGCCTTTACGCCATTCGAGTCATTGCTACAAACATTCCCATCCCCAGACAGTGTGTACCGTACCCATTAGGCATGAAGTTACCCATCTCCTCTGCTCCCCTTCCTCCTTCTTGATGCCCCATGAATGCTACTTGCATATGTGCACTTAAGTATTGATCAGTTAGTACCAATTTGATAGTTAGTACATGTGGCACGTGTTTTTCCATTTTTTTAAACCTCTGAAGTTTAGAACTAAAACTTTTCCTTGGAATAAAAAAAGATGCTCCTAGCACTCTGGGAGGCCGAGGCGGGCGGATCGCTCAAGGTCAGGAGTTCGAAACCAGCCTGAGCAAAAGCAAGACCCCATCTCTACTAAAAATAGAAAGAAATTAATTGAGCAACTAAAACTATATAGAAAAAATTAGCCAGGCATGGTGGCGCATGCCTGTAGTCCCAGCTACTCGGGAGGCTGAGGCAGGAGGATTGCTTGAGCCCAGGAGTTTTCAGTTGCTGTGAGCGAGGCTGATGTCACCCGGGCAACACAGTGAGACTCTGTCTCAAAAAAAAAAAAAAAAAAGATGCTCTTGCTAGTACATAAATTATGCCTATTTTCTTGTGTTAATGTTTGTATATCATTCTGTTCTTCCACCACTTTGAAAAGAAAGGTAATTTCCATTGCTTTAAGAGGGAAAAATCCCCTCAAACTTATTTCCATTAGTTTCTAACTTCTACATTGGATCTTTTTTTATCTTTTTCATCTCAGCCACATTGGTAGACTTTACTCTCCTTGTCTGATGCAATCAGTGTAAATGAAATGGAGAATTGAAAGGTCAATACCTTTCTAATTCAGGAAACACCATTTCATTTTTACTTTCTCCAATTTCTCCTAAGCCATGAGTCCTTGTTCCTCAGTGATTAAAATTTTATAAGCATAGTGCTTTTAAGAGTATAGACATTTTCCTGTTTAGTGTTTTCTAACATTATTAAAGTTTTTCTTAGACCATTATGACAAATATGACAACTTGCCCTCATTTGTATGATGTTAGCTTTTATTTTTCATTTCAGAACTTGTACTCCTATTCAACAGAAATTATAATAGCATTATTTCTAATAAGAAAAACTATGTAATGAGAAAAGTGGCCTTTAAAATTAATGAAAGATTTTATTTCATATTTTCTTGTGTTAAAATATACTTGTTTTTCTAAATAAGTTTTATGCTTGTTAATACATATATCCTGAATCAAATCTTTAAGTGAGTAAAAAATGTTCAATTGATAATTGTCAAAATCTTTGTTCCTGTCAACCTATGTTTCTAAATATTAATATTATTGTTATATGGAAAAGATATATACAAAAGGATTGTAATGGAAGATTACTCATTGGCAGAGATTCTACACCAATGGTTATATCTTTCTTTCTTTTAGTAATAGAACTCTCCATAGCTAAGTCTTAGCAGGTCTGATGACTAAAGCTAAAAGACTTCCCACGTAGCCAGATATGACAATTTGATAAAGCCCTGCTATAAAAATATGAACAGATATGATATTTTCAAATTTTGTGATATTTACATAAAATTGTTTTATTCATTCATTTCCTTCTTTATTCCTTTCCATTGGCTGTGGAATAAAGATTCCTGTAACTACTACTTTGGACCCAGAGTAGAGTAGAAAACAACTTTCTTAGGAAAATAGAAGTTATTGCCAAACTGAGTGCCTGGAAGAAGACATAAAGTAGAACTTCTCTAGACCACTTGTCTACCTAGAAAATTGTGTGCAAAAGAAATAAACTTCTATATAATTAATTTGAATACACCGGAAACAGTATTATAAATGAATATAGTTATATCACAAATGATATAGTCATGCATCATAATAGTCTATTGTCTCTAAAATAATTCTATAGTGTACTCCACAAGCATAGTATCAATTAATTTTTCATTTAAAATTAGGAAATATTAGTTTACTAAGGTAAAAAGCCCACATAACCTTCATTTCTCCAGAAAAGAATAATTTTGTTGTGAGTCCTCAAAAATGACACACCTAGGTATGATTAGCTTTGCTAATGTAGGATCATAATTATAGATTTTTATTATAAAATTATAGATACACACTCAAATGAGTTTAAGTAAAACAGCAATATATTATAATATGGAAAATATAAGGAATTAATTGCATGAAATACAGTGTGGCCACAGTAGAAATGTACAGTTGCAGGCAGAATGTCTTTATCTTTTTGTGGGACTGAAAGACTTCTTATCTTATCTCTCTATATGCATCTGTTCAAATTTCTTCCCTGAAAACTGACTTCTTAGGAAAGGTATTTCATTTTTGTTTCCTCAAATTTTTACATGACCATATCTTTAGCTATTATTTGTACCAATGGTGGTGCCAAATATATGGACATTCTTAACACTGATTTCCACATTTACCTAATTCAGTCTATCAACATTCCAAACACCCTAAAGTAAAACAAAATGATTTGCCCAGCTTGGATCAGGTATTCATTTTCAGACTTCCCAATCCCCTCCCTCTTCTAAATAGCTTACTGGAGGTTGGGTGTGGGTATGCTATCCAGGTAGACAGCAACTGGGATATCCAAAGATAAATAAAAAATAAATTTAAAAAATTGTTGATGAATCTATTATTTCTTTTTATTATTATTATTTCAGGGTATTATGAGGGTACTAACATTTTGGTTACATTTTATGTCTTTGCTTCACCCAAGCAAGGGTTAGAGGCCCTTCCCCTCTACAATGCTCACCATGTCCTTTAGTTGTGAGTTTACCCCTCAATCCCCCATCCCTGGAGAATATTACTACTGTGTGAGCACCATAGTGTTGATCAGTCAGTGCCAATTTGATGGCAAGTACATGTGGAGCCTATTCTTCTGATCTTGTGATACCTCACTTTGGATAATGGCCTCAAGCTCTATCCAGGAAAATATAAGAGGTGCTAGATCACTGTCATTTCTTATAATTGAGTAATATTCCAATGTATACATATACCAAATTTTAATAATCACTCATGAATTGACAGGCACTTGGGTTGTTTCCACATCCTGGCAATAGTGAATTGTGCTGCCATAAACATTCAGGTGCAGATGTCTTTATTATAGAGTATCTTTTGCTCTTTTGGGTAGATGCCTAATAGTGCTATTGCTGGATCGAATGGTATTTCTATTTTTAGCTCTTTGAGGTATCTCCAAATTCTTTTCCACAAGGGTTGCACTAATTTGCAGTCCCACCAACAGTGTAAGAGTGTTCCTGTCTCTCCACATCCCTGCCAGCATTTGTTGTTTGGGGATTTTTTGATAGAGGCCAGTCTCACTGGGGTTAGGTGATATCTCATTGTGGTTTTGATTCGCATTTCTCTAATGATTAGAGATTTTGAGCATTTTTTTATATGTTTGCTGACCATTATTCTCTCTTCTTTTGAAAAGTTTCTGTTCATTTCCTTTGCCCATTTCTTGATAGGGTTGTTTGATTTTTTTTTTCTTGTTGATTTTTTTAAGTTCTAGATAGATTCTTGTTATCAGCCTTCATCAAATGTGTAGCATGCAAATATTTTCTCCCATTGTGTAGGCTGCCTATTCACTCTAATGATAGTTTCCTTGGCTGTGCAAATGCTTTTTAATTTGATCAGATCCCGTTTATTTATTTTTGTTGCTGCAGTGATTGCTTTGGGTGTCTTCTTCAAAAATTCTTTGCCTAGGTCAATGTCTGAAAGGGTCTTCCCAACATCTTCTTCTAGAATTCTTAAAGGTTTCATGCCTGAGGTTTAAGTCTGTTATCCATCTTGAATTGTTTTTTGTGACAGGTGAGAGGTGGGGATCCAGTTTCATTCTTCTGCATGTAACTATCCGGTATTCCCAGCACCATTTATTGAAAAGAGAGTATTTTCCCCAGTGTATATTTTTTATTTTACTTGACCTTTAGGTATCTGAAGTGTAAAATGTCTCTATTGGGTAAGGGAATACACATGTGGGTTTAATTATTCTTTACATAATCATTATTTAAATTAAAAGTTGGGTTTGTGTATGTTCCATATTCATTGTCATTGTATTAATTATGATTATACATAATTTTAGTTTGAGAGAGAGTGTTTTAGAGGAGAAAATAATCTTTATTATAAACATAAGCAATGTGAATAAGTTGCAAGAATACTAATTGCTATGAAGCTATAATTATTTGAAAATATTTCAGAAGTTATCATGTATGCCTTCAAACAAAACTAGCCTGGTATGGTGTCTCTGAAAAGCTCATCTTCAGCTGTTTTCACTTAGCCATTAAGTCCCGATAGTCTCACATAGATAATATTTTTAAAAGTTTTACTTGATTTACTATTTCCACTTTTTATGAAAAGAAATATCTGTAACATATTTTCTGTAATTCATATAGTTTTCTATGAATCTAAATGACTCACCTTTTACAACATCCTGTTCCATAATTGATCATTCATTTATTCATTAATTGCAGTGTTAATCTAAATGAAATCCAGTGATTTCATTTATTTTAACTACCCATTCTCCTTCTAAAAAACAGATTATTGGAAAATAAAATTTGGGGATGCTAGACTAGAAAAATGTATTTGTGGGGCTATTTTTTTAAACAGTGTTAGGCATCTTGTGGGGAGGGAAAGTAATCATTAAGTAATAT
This sequence comes from Cheirogaleus medius, assembly GCA_008086735.1. NCBI lineage: Eukaryota > Metazoa > Chordata > Mammalia > Primates > Cheirogaleidae > Cheirogaleus > Cheirogaleus medius. The sequence goes on along the minus strand of VBSM01003169.1, from coordinate 8,277,687 downwards.
CAAAGTTCTATTTTTCGCATTTCTTGTATCTACTTATAAGTAATAATCAAGCCCATATTTGAATGAATTCTAGATTGTCAATTTAAAAAAATAATATCTGAAATCATATTAAGTTAGGTATTACATGGATCTTTGAAACAGAAGAATTCCATGAAAACATTAGTGACAAAACTGCTAATTTGAACTCAAATCTTTGAATTTTATTTGTCTGACTTGCTACTATGTGGCTATGTGTGGTATTTAGCTATTTGTTCATACTGGATCTACCAATGATTTTTTAGATAAATAGATCTACAATTACATGGATTCTGGCTTCAATTACCATAATATTTCATTTGTTTAATATACCATGAAGTATAATCTGTGCTTCTCTAATAGATCATAGTAATATAAATGGGTTGGAACTTTTTTCTACAGTAGCTAGCACACACAATATATAACCACATAATATTACATATAATTAGAATGTTAAATGCCACCAAATACACTTTATAAATTATAGCTAATGTACCTTTCACCAAAGAGTTGCTCACCTGCTAAGGTAGTCACATATTTAAAGCTCTTTTCCAAGTTTTCTTATGCCCTCAAGGATAAGACAGAGTAAAGTAATGATACTATTGGAACTGCACATAATCAGCTCCTATAAAAACATCTAGTCTTGATTCCAATTATGTTAATTCATTGCAGTGGGACTGTACATTCAATCACCAGAAGGTTCAGTGCCTCTGTGAAGCCCCTTGGCAGCACACAAGCAGTCCCCATGAAAGTATTTAGCAAAACCCTTTGTGATGCATGAGAGGTTTAAAGCAGTAATAAACCAATCCCTTTACATTGATAAATTCTTCTTAAGTCAATGAGGGCTTTGCTGGGACTGTAGACTGAGAATTTTTCTTCTGCAGTTCAATCTCCAGTAGAATCTCAGATAATATATAATAATACAGACATCCATTTTCAACTTCTAGACCCACTGTAGGGCAAGAGGATCATAACTCACAGTAAAACAACAGTTTAAATCTGAGCCACCCAATTTTAGTCCCTTAGAAATGCTAGTGATGCTTTTTCTGCAGCGTTGGCATTTAAATGTGTCACTGCTGCATTCCTGTACACTTAATGGAGCTCTCAAGACACATTTGTTGTGGTGGTGTGGAAAGGGTTACACTGGAATATTATGGCTTTACCTGTAAAGCTCCTTTTGTAATAAAGATGTTGCTTTTTAAGTCCATAGTGGAGTTTCTGGCATAGAATTCTACTGAAGCAGAAGCACAGTTATATTTGAAGACCCAAAAGGAATATACTTGGTAGAACTGTAAGCTTAATATGAGTATTAACTTGCTTTCTGACATAATCCTTTGTTGTAGAGTAAGTGGAGATTTCCCTTAGAAGTTTTTTTTTTTCTTTTTCCAAACATTAAGCCATTTATTAGTGACAAACATACTCAATGTTGTCAAAGGGAATATATTCTGAGAGGAGCAGCTATTGTAAAATATAGAATGCCGTGAAAAAGTATATTAAAGTTTATAACTCCAAAAGCATTACTTAATTAAGAATTGTGATCTGCAGCAGTTATTTAGCAAACCTTGACTTTTTTCAATTTTCCAGACTGATGGTGCATTGCAATAGGGGAAGTCTGGCAAGGGTTGTCCTACTGACTTTGGAATTCTTTTAACATTTTTAATATTTTAAAATACTTTAAATATTCAAATTTATAAAATAGCATAGGGATTTCTAATAGAGAATCCAAAATATAGTAGGCAGAAGTTATGATGTATGTAAATTGTCAATAACTTACAAATGTACTTTTAATATCTTGATATATTACAGGACTTTTGGCTCAATATACTAAGAGAATACCTAAAATAATGGCCCTTAGATTTAAATGAGACCAAGTCTTTAGTTAAATATTATATCTTCCTTCAATCTGCATCTTGGTTAAGGATCAACTTAATGGCGTACAACCTAACTTTATATACAAAGTGCATGTTGTTAGGTAGGCTCATAATGACATCTACTTCTACATGATTTATTCTCTTCTTAGGGCAGAATGATATGTAGCTTTATATGCACATAAATGATGCATTCTGTATCTATACATACACCGATATTGTATTGAGATTTTAAATTCTTTCCTATATTATATAAATTAGAAATCATTGTCTAATATCTAAACACATTTAAAATATTTCTTAAACATCTACTATAGTAAAAGTCATGTATTTATAATAAGGAGAAATAAAATGTTCAACAATAGTTTTCCTGTCTCACCAAAGAGCTTATACCTACTGAGTGAACCGAATTTGTAAATAATTTCTATAGAGTATAAAACTGTTATAATAATGAAATTCCCTGAGGCTTATAGACAGAGAAGGACACTCAGAGAAGGACACTCAAATTGGTCTGAAGTATAGAGATATACAGAGGAAATAACACTTTTGTTGGTTCTCAAAAAAATGGTTACATGTAAATACTAAGTATATGAGGGCATACAGTTATCTAGAAAAGACAACTTAATAGATTGTGATATCATTGTAAACATGGAAAAATGACATGTGTTTAAATTCCTGTGTAAATATACCAGCCCTATATGAAGGCCCTAAATAAAATTGTCGTGGGTTAAAATAAACCAAAAAGTATACATTGAAATCAATAACTCTAAATTTCAGAGTGTTCATAGGAAAAAAAATAACTATACAGAAGAACAATTTTAAAACACAAGGAATTAGTATTACTTACAATTATGTAAAAATTTTGAGGAGTGACATTAATCACTACCAAAAGTAGTCTAAAAAATCAAGTAAGTTACCTTGGACACCAGAGTATAACCATGATTGGGTCAAAATGCTATCTTAGCCAGTTTCTGATGCTATAACAAAATGCCATATACTGGGTGGCTTAAACTGCAAACATTATCACAGTTCTGGAGGCTGGGAAGTCCAAGACCAAGGTACCTGTCCATTTGCTTCCTGGTAAGTTTCAATGGCTGACGAGAGCTCTCTTCCTAATTTGCAGATGGTTCTCTTCTTATTATTTCCTCACATGGCCTTTCCTTGATGCCTATACTTGAAGAGAAAAGAGAAATCTTGTGTCTCTTCCTCTTTTTATAAGCACATTAATTCCATCATGAGAGCCCACCCTCATGTCTTAATCTAACACTAATAACTTCCCAAATGCCCCATCACAAAATAATATCACATTGTAGATTACAGCTTCAATAAATGTATTTTGGGAGATCACAGACATTCAGTCCATAGTAGATGGCAAAGACCAGATTAGAGGAAAAAGGAAGTGTATTTGTGTTTGGTTCAATATCCCCATTTCACACAAAGTGCCTAACAAGCAGTGAATACTCAATATATCTCAAATAAATAAGGAGTCTTTCACATGACAGGGCTGCCTCACAGGTCCTGTTGATATTGTCAAGTACTCAATTTCCTTGATTTCTTTTTCCTTCTGACTACCTATGCATACATTCTCCTGTTACTGAAAATTATATATTCTGCTCTTTCCTTTGGAGATAAAGACTAATTCAGACCATCTTTCAACACAATCTCAAGATCTCATTCTCATTTAATAGTTCTACTGATACTGACAAAACATATTTTAGAACAAAAACTATATATATTAGTAAAAATTTCATGTGAGAGACAGAAATTATGAATGATAATGCACAGATAACATTATTTTAAAGAAGTAAAAATTGACAGAAATATGGAAAAATTGACAAATCCACCTTCATAGATGTGGAAACAACCCAAGTGCCATTGATACATGAGTGGATTAATAAAATGTGGTATATGTATACCATGGAGTTCTACTCAGCCACAAAAAACAATGGTGATCTAGCACCTCTTGTATTATCCTGGATAGAGCTGGAGCCCATTCTACTAAGTGAAGTATCACAAGAATGGAAAAACAAGAACTATATGTACTCACTATCAAATTGGTATTTACTGACATAACTGACCAACACTTAAGTGCACATATAGTAGTAACATTTATCGGGTGTCTGGCAGGTGGGAGCCGGGAGAAGGGGATGAGTATATTCACACCTAATGCGTGCGGTGCACACCATCTGGAGGATGGACATGCTTGAAGCTCTGACTCCAGTGGGGCAAAGGCAATATATATAACCTGAACATTTTTAGCCGCATAATATGCTGAAATAAAAAAATAAAATAAAAAGTTTAAAAAAAGGGAAAATTTAAATAAATTTCTCTGAATAATAGAGAGTTAAAACATATAAACATATTAATAAAGATATAAACTATTCATACCACATAACTAATAATAAATGCACTATTGAAAATAATTGGATATTATACATTGCTTAGGGTTTAGAGAATACTTATATTAATAAAAATTGACCATATAAAAGGTAACTAAGGCAGTTCTCAAAAATTTCACAGATGTAACATAATGTTCACCATATTCTACGACCATAATGCATATCAAAAGTATGTGACATTAATGTTATCAAATGAAATTGATAGGAAATTTGAACATTCAAATTAATATTCAAGAACAGTGTTAAATTCAAACATTTTTTTCTCCACAATAACTTATGGGCTTTATGTTTCTAGAATAAATTTGAAGAAAGAATCCTGAAACTTAACCTAAAATTTAACCTTCTTCTGTTCAATAGAACCTGAATTTTGGAAACAGGTACACTTACTTTCCTTCATTGAACAAAGATTTGTTCAAAGATCACGTTGCTAGATTCTGAGGTCACAAATGTCAACAAGAAATGTGTGGTCCTTTCCCTCATGGATCTTATTGTCAATAGGACAATATAGAAATTAACCAAATGTATATAAACAAACAAAGGAACACTAAAAGAATTACAAAACTATATAACTTGGAGATTCAAACCTAGTAGAAGGAATAAGGAAGACTTCTGAGAGGAAATTACATTTAAACTCAGAAGACCATATAGTTTATTATGATGTTGATAAAAGTTTTTTAGCTTGTCAGCTAATTTTTCATATAGTAAATATCTCATGTTCTTGCCACGTAAAAATTAGCCATCCTTCATTCAGTAAAATACTTTTTATCATTCTGAATAACCATATATATCAGGTGGAGCTGTAACCCAGGTAATAATTATAAAATGTGACCTAGACTTAAGATAAGCAGTACATCTCAAGGTCAATTAAGCTCAAGAAGAATTTTCTTGGAATCATAGAAAATACATTCACTTAAATATAGGCATTGACTTAACTTAAAATTGGATATATACTACAGAGTACAGAACTGAGAAAAGAGAAAAATCAGGTTCCACTAATCAGTGTCATTTGAAACCTTGAAACCTAGAACTGTGTCTCTGGATTTCAGAATTATGTGAAGCAAAATATTCTCACATTCCATTTTGTAACAACATATATTAAATATTTATTCTCTTACAGTTATGAAGTCCATAAGTCCAAAATCAAGGTGTCAGCAGGGTTGTTTCCTTCTGGAAAGTCTGAGAGATAATTTGTTCTACATCTCTCTTAGCAATCCTTGGTTTGTAGCTACATCACTGTAATCTCTGCCTCTGCCTTCACATGGTATTCTTCCTTGTGTCTTCCCTCATTCCTTGAGCTAGTTTGGCTTAGGTTTGATGTTTGAATACAAAATGAATCCTATTTGATGATACATGCAATGATCCAAGAGTTGTTATCAGGTTTTTCCTGTATAAAAAGCACCCTAAAATTTAGTGGCTTAAAACAAGAACAACTTATTATCCCTGGGATTTTTCAGGTGGCGGGGCAATGTTTTTCTGGTCTCATCTGGGTTAATTGATGAGGCTGCAGTCAACAGGGGACCTAGCATAGTTAGGATACTTAGGTCAGCTGGGCCTGTTTTTGTTCATGTCTCTCATCTTCCATGAGGCTATTTTGGGCTTCTTCACATGAGAGAGAGAGACTCAGGGTTGAGAACAGTAAGACAGGGCAAGCCCTAAAGTGAACAAGCACTTTACAAACCTCTCCTTGAGTCACCTCGGCTGATGTTACCTGAGGGGTGGGGAACCTGTGGCCTCAGGGACATTTGTGGCCTCCTGGATCCTTGAGTGCCAAATTTGTATTAAGCCAAGGGGCTGCACTTGGGTATCTGGAGGGCCACATGTGGACCCCAGGATGAAGGTTCCCCACCCCAACACAGTGCAGGATCAATTAAAATAAAATTAAACAAACAAACAAATAAATAAATTTGAGGAGTAAATAACTCTACCTCTTGATTGCAAGAGTGGCAAAGTAGTATTGTGAAGAGTGTGCATCCTGGGACGAGAGGAATGTGTAACTGTTTTTGCCATATACCACGATAAGTGTTCAGGATAAATAACAGAAGTGAACATAAAAAAATATTTACAGAAAGAAATATAAAGAATATAAAATGGCCAGTGCAGCATAAAATGATGACATTTGCTAGAATCACAAGAAAAAATAGAAGTAAGATGCCTTTCTTGTCACCTTAGATTTTCTTTTTTCAAGAGAATTGATAGTCTAGTTATACAATCTTGAGCGATTGACTAGTGCTCAGATTCAATTACAATCATAGTGTCTGGATTTTTGCGATCTCATAGAAATTAGGTTTCATGGTCATATTTTCATAATACAAACAGACACTCAACTTTATACATCTTATTTTCACAAATTTTTATTATGTATCTAGAATACAGTATAGTCTCAATAAATATTTATCGAATAAATTAGGTGATTTTTATGCTAAGCAACATGTAAAAACTCTGTAATAGTAACTCGTTTGCTACTTTAGAAAAACATACTTATCCTGATCTCTAACCATAACCGTTTTATCACTTTTCTTGACAATACTTCTTGGTTAATAGGTTTTGTATGAATATTGAGCACCTTCAATTTTTTTTATAATTAGCAGTCATTTTGATGAGCCTTGATTATTTCCTATTATTCCAATTATTTTGAAGGGAAATCTTAGAAATATTGTTGCAACCAATCAAAAGAAATGCTGCTTTTCCCCTTCAATCTTATTTCTAAATGTATCACTTCAGACTCCAAAAATTAGTTATTCATATATCTTCAAATAAAGCTGATTGGAATATGACTGAATATATAGATTAAAAACAGAAATCCTTTTATTTTGGGAGATTCTGGTAATTGCAGAACAGTGTCAGGGAGCATAGGTATTACCTATTTTCAGTAGGAAAAAAATACTAGAATATCACTAAATAATTCTGTTTTGAACTTTCTGGTGTGGTTACATTTCACTTTTGAAAACAAGTGTAAAAGGCCACTGCTGTCAAAACGAATGAAATGTAGAAAGTATCTGCCATATATATTTGGCATAGGACCATAAAATATTGAATTGTAAAATTTTAAAACAGATTTATGAGGGAAATGCTTCCACATAATTCCAGTTCCTTGAATACCTTAAAAACTTGCTGGGATTTTAAAGTTTTCAAATTTAGGGAGGTACAGAGGAGAGGGATAGAAATTATTACCAAGATTTTACTTCATTGCTTACTGAATATTGTTCACTGTCTGAAAATTCCTTGACACAGGTGACTGATTTTTACCACATAGTATTTCCTCAATAATGGTCCCATGTTATACTGAGAGGATTTAAACTGTAAAATTCCAAAAATATTAATGAGTAAAATGTATTTAATGTTGCTTATGATTTTTTATTTAAAAGTTATATGTGTAACTCATGAGTGATCTTGGTAAAATAAAATTTTAGTTTTTCGCAAGTAAATCATGAGAATCCCTATTTGCCTCCCCCACCTTAGGCCAATACCCAGAGATGTACACTGCTAAATATTGTGTTCCATCCAATTAGAACTTTTCCTTGGCATTTATAAATGCTATATTTTCTATATAATATATATAAAAATGCATTTTTCAGCTACGAACATATATTATATGGTATATTTTATGATTTATGAATATGATTTTGTTCAGAAGTATCCATATGTATGAGATCACATATGTATATTATTTGTTGACTTGCATTTATAGAAATATTTATGTTGAAGTGCAATGCACAGAAGAATGCAGAAATCACAATTTGTCAGCTTAGTTATTGTGCAATCAATCACCACTTAACTCAAAATATTGAAAATTATCAGTAGGTGAAAGTTCTATCTATGTCCTTGTCCAGTGAATACATGTTCTCCTCTTCTCAAACTTAATCAAAATCATGACTTTCAAAACTTAGAGTAGGTTTGCATGTAGTTTTAATTAAATTAATAATTTTGTGTCTGGTTACAATCTTATACATTATATAAATGAGATTAAATTTTATCTCTGTATACCCTTCATATATTTTAATTGTTAATGAAAATGTAACAATCTATTCCTTCTACAGCTGACAAATTTTGGGTTGAAAGAACAAGGCAAAGAACATTCTTGTATATAATTTTTGGTAAAAACAAGCATTAATTTTCCTGGTTAATACTTAGAAGTAGAATTATTAGGTTACAGTATATGCGTATGTCCATCTTTAGTAAATAATACCTAAGAGTTTCCAAACCAATAGTACAAATTTGAACTGTCATCAGCAATATAGAGCAGCAGTCCCCAACTTTTTGGCACCAGGGACCGGTTTCATGGAAGACAATTTTTTCGTGGGAGGCGGTGATGCAAAGCTTCCTTCCCTCACCTGCCTCTCACCTGCTGTGTGGCTTCCAGGTTCCTAAATTTCATGAAAGACACTTTTTACACAGATGGGGATGGGAATAGAGTTCTGCTGTCTGTTCTCTAACAGGCCACAGACCTGTACTGGTCCATGGCCCGGGATTGGGAACCTCAGATATAGAGGATATGCTAATGCTATACTATGTTGTTGCTGACACTTGCTATTGCCAATCCTTTTACTTCTATTCATTATGATTTGTATAAAATAATACACAGTTTTAGTTTTCATGTTAATTTCCTAAGGATAAATGAGCATTTTCTAATAATACATTGACCATTTTAAAATATATTTATGGAACATTTGAATATCCTCTTTAAGGATTCATGTTCATCTGTTTACCAATTTTTCTTAAGCTTATTGGTCTATTCTTATGGATTTGTGGGAGATGTATTGTATTCTGAATATGTATACTTTGTTGTCAATATTTTCCACTCTTGGAATTATTTTTCACTCAAACATGGCTTATTTTGATTAATAAAACATCTTAAGCCTAATGTAGTCAAAGTATTCAGACATTTTAAGGAATTATAAATTTATTGTACTGTTTGTTTTTCTTTTTGTAATCTGAGTTCATAAATATGTTTTAAATAAAATCTAGAATCTGTTTCTTTACCTATTATAGTTAACTTTAAAATATACCTATAATTTATTAAATTCTATTATTCTTGTAGAGATACAATTAATGTAATGAAAAATCCTTTTAAAGTGTAAAATCCAGTGGCTTTTAGTATATTCACAAAGTTGTGCAACATTGACACTATTTAATTCCAGAATATTTTCATTAAGCCCAAAAAACAAAGGAACCCATTAGCTAATCCTCATTTCCCTAACCTACTCAACCCCTTGCAATCACGAAACTACTTTCTGTCTCTATAAATTTGTCTTTTCTGGGTGTGTCATAAAATAGAATCATACTATGATTGGCCTTTTGTATCTGGATTCTTCCATTTAGGATAATGATTTCAAGGTTCATCTGTGTTGTAGTGTGTATCGGTATTTTATTCATCTGTATAGCTCATATTACTCCATTGTATAGGTATACTACCTATTATTAATTATGTATTAACTAATAGATATTCAGGTTATTTGTATTTCAGGCTATTATGAGTAATGTGGCTATTAGCATTTATGCAAATGTTTAGTCTTTGCATATGTTTTCAATTATCTTTGGTATTATTATGGTTTGAATGTATCCCCCAAAGTTCATGTGTTGGAAACAATTCTCAATGCAACAGTGTTGAAAGGTGGGGTCTAAAGGGAGGTGATTAGGTCATTGGTGTTCTGCCTTAGTAAATAAATTAATGTTGTTATCATGAAATGTGTTCATTATCACAAAAGTAAGTTTGTTACACAAATGAGTTTGGCCCTCTCTTGCTCCCTTGCTCTTTCTCATGCTCTCTTTCCCTTCCACCTTTCACCATGGGATGGCACAGCAAGAAGGCCAGATGTGGGCCTTGGGAGTTCCCATCCTCCAGAACTGTAAGAAGTAAATTTCTTTTCTTCATAAATGACCCAGTCTGTGGTATTTTGTTATTGCAACACAAGACAGACTAAGACAGGTACCTAGGAATGGAATTGCTAGGTACTATGGTAACTCTATGTTTAACATTTGAAGACTGCCAAAGCATTTTTAAAGTAGCTGTACCATTTTACTTACTACAATCATGCATGAGAGTTTCAAAATCTCTACATTCTCATCAAAACTTGTTTTTCCTTATCTTTTTGATTGCTGCCATCCTAACGTATATGTGGCATCACTTAGACATACATATACAGTATATAGAAAACATAAAAATATTTAATATTTTCAAAATAATAAGGATGTGATGAGCAATGTAATTTAAGTCAGAAAATGAGAGAAATAAAGACAAAAATGTAAGTTTGAATGCTTAGTGATTTTGAATGAGTTACCTAATGTCAATTTTTTAGTAACTGGCGTAACTAAGTCTCCTGACTCCTTGGCAGGCTCCTGCCACAAGACTATTAATTTAAACTTAATTTGCAAAATCCTCAGTTTTTGGCAAATGCTGGAACTTGAAACTATACTCACCAGCATTCAGAATAGTATTCTATCATGTATCATATAACACATAATATTCTATCATGTTATACTAACCAAAATTTTCAATGCTGATGAATTAGGTATGCTCCTAACTTGTTCACAACTCTCTAACCCTCTCTAACCCTTTAGAGTATTTTTCCATATAGCGTTTTCAATGGGAAAGAATAAAGAGGCAATGTAGATTCATGTACACTTGGTCATTTAAACTGGTCATGAGTATGATAGCAAGAGAAATGGCAGGAGAGAGAAACTCCCAAAATATTCTTTAGCTAGCAGGTTGAACAAATGTCTTTTCATCCATATCTCAAATACTTGTCTATATAATCTCAGCCTTTGTTCACAGCATTGGTTCTACCTAATCTCCTTATCAATTACTCCTCTATTTTATAGTCACAAGACTGATATAACTACACACTCTTTCTCTGTCATTCTCATTTTATTCTTGCTTGTAAAATAGTAGCTTGTAAAATAAGGTATATTCTTCTTGACCCAAACAAGGTCTATGGACAGAATCTTTTACTGATTGAATATCTATTATTTTATCAAAATTATTTTTAAATAAAACATGTAAAATATTCCCAAACATGACCATATATAGAACAATTGACATGTTTTCTTCCCCATACATTATTTAACCTAATGATTTTTATTTATTTAAATACTAATGCCCCTTCCCAATCAGGACTATCTTTGAATTATATATTATTCTCCTTTTTTGTAGAGTTTATATGTTTTCCTTTGCTTTCACTGGAAATTCTCTGCTGATTTGCTGTTATCCTAGCAATCCGATTCCCAGCTAAACACAGTTGCCTCTATGCAATACTTCATTCCATTCTTCAGTAAACTAGAGGAAAGCAATCAAAATCAGTGCTGAAAAGTTTGACATATTTCTATTGAAGCTTTATTTAATCAGAATAACTCCTCTGTTTATTACCATAGCTAGTTATATGTTGCTGTTGCTATATTTAGCTTGAGAATAAACAGTGAATACAGCAGTGGTTATTCAAACCAGTTCTACTGAAATGTAAAATACTTACATGTGGTGAGTAAAGCTATTCTTTTATTCACATGCTAACTTTATTTTATTATAAATATTTATTTTTCAATATATTTATGGGATACAATATGAGGTTTTCATGTATGATTATGTTGATTTGTTAAAAGCTATCTTTTTGAATAATTAAAAATGAGACAAAATTGAGCATAGATAATCAAAATCTGGTTAATTACAAATGACATTTATTAGAAAAATGATTATAACTATACATATGATAATGTATAATTTAGGATTTCAGAAAACATATATCTGACTGGGTCTTCCAATAGCTGATCAGATACCCCTCACAGGAAGCCAGTTAGAGGAGAAAAGTGATTAAAGAAACTTTATAATCTTGATGTTGCTAAATTTTCTCTTTTTGTGTTTGTAAGTTTGAGTTATTGATTTCAGTCAAAACTAAAAGAGCTAGAAAATGTTAACAACTGTTGGGTCCATATTATACAATATCGATTTTTCCCATTTATGTTGGGAAGTTTTATTTGAATATATAACATACACAGATATACATTATGAGCAACCATTATGCCAAATGATTATAAAATGATAATTCTGCCCAACTAATCTAGGAATGGCCAATTTTGGGAGCTTCAAAGAGCTTAAATCCTTTTTTAGTTTTTTATTTCATCTAGTCAAATAAGTCTATTTTGTGGATGGTTCTAACTATTTCCGCTGGTATTTTTCTAAATTTTTGATAGGTTGACCTTGAATTTTCTCACTTTTTGTTCACCTAAATTGACTCAGTAATTCAGGCCAAAGATATGTTTATCTCTCCATCAATAATGACCCCAAAACCAGTAATAAAATTACTTATACAAAATTTTCTTATTAATAGATATTTTCAAAGGCATCTAATTCAAACAATACTTTGAGAGTCTTGTGATAAAGTATTATTAGCATTTGACTGAAGAATAGATTGCATGATATAAAGTGTAAATCAATACACAGAAACAATAAATAAGTCCAATTTGTTTTAAAATTTCCCTTTCATTATCAGATAAATATTTATAAGAAATCAAAATATCATCGTGTACTGAGCAAAGCAGAATGACTTTGGTGAATGACATTGTGCAAGAGAGAGCAGAGTGTAGCAAAAGGGGAAGGGACTCGTATTCAATCTGAGTATGAAAAAGGCCAAAGTGATTATTGAGATTTCAAATTGTTCTTTCTTTATGATATCCCAAGAATATTCTCCATTATTTTATACTGCACTATAATGGAGAAATTTTACAGCTCTCAGAGTTTACCATGAATATTTGGAGAAAGAAACCAATAGCTGAATATATATAAGTGCTATAATAAAAGTTTGGCTCTAGCACAGAAATAAAGTCACTAATGGGTTCCAGGCCTGAGAGGAAAGCACATTTTCATACTACATAGCGTGTCTGAGGAAAAAAGTATTTTAATATGATCATAGCATTTTTCACTATAAAACATTGTTCATGATCATCTTTTGTTTCTATAGTCTTTGATATCAGGCATGGATCCTACACTTATAGAGTTGTTGCTTGGTGTAAGTAACTAAATTCTTCGATTTTTCACATGTAAAATGGGGACACTTAACTCATAGAATTGTGTGACTATTGATTGTAATGATGGAAAGAATTTAGAATTGCCTGGTACCTAAAAAGCACTTAGTAAATATGCAAACATGGGTCCAGGAAATTAAGGAGGCCCCTGTACAATATTGCACTGTCATTGATCTGTTTAAGAAAAGCAATTTCTCTCTTTTAATTACACTGCAGAAGAAAATCAAACTCCATTTTGCCTTTATATAATAATGTATGCAAGAATTTTTCATCATATTGCTTTAAGGATACTTACTGTCAACAGATGTCAGATGGGATTTACTGATACTAACACGCATTTTACTCAACTACAGTGATGATATAGTAGTTATTAAACTCATCAAAAATTAGTTTTAAAACTGATAATAGCTCATATTACAGAGTAGAACTGCCTTACAAGTATAAAAAGACTAAGGGTTTAAATAAGGGAAAAAAAGAGTTTAGTTATGTTGGATCACTGAAAACATTCTGCAATAATTTAATTTAAGTTTTGAACCACTTCAAAAAATTGCTTACTGGGTCTATTTGAATTTCAGAAAATTCCAAAACATATTTGCAACTATTTTGGGGGATTGTATTAGTCAACTCTGGCTGCCACGATAAAAGTACCATAGACTATGGAGCTTCAGCAAGGGAAATTTGCTGAATTCTCACAGATCTGGAGGATGGGATGTCCAAGATTGAGGTGCTGACTAATTTAGCTCCCAGGGAGTGCCCCCTTCCTGGCTTTCAGACTGTTGCCTTCTCCTCACTGTGTGTTCACATGGCCTTTCCTTGGTGCATGCACACAGACAGAGCAAAAGAGCAAGCCTTATTGGTTTCTTTTCTTATAAAGGCAGTTATCCCATCATGAAGTCCCCATTTTCATTACCTCATCTAACACTAGTTACTCCCCAAAAGCCCACTCTCCAAATACCATCACATAGGTAGTTAAAGCTTCAAGATATGAATTCAGGTGGGACACAAACATTCAGTCTATAACAGGGAATCTAGATGTGATGATTTATACCTTTGAGTGATAGGATCAAATCTCCACAGTAATGTCTGAAAGACTTTCTCATAAGAAAGTAACTGCTCAACAAAGCTCTCTAATTAAATTGAACTGATACCTTCTGGAAAATATTAGGGAGTAAGGAACAAAAGGCTACTACATGCCCTGAGGGCACAGTTCCATCTCTTGTAGAGATTTAATTCCTACTAAGGTATATGCAGTGAGTCCCACATTTGATTGATTGTCAGATTCAAGTGAAAAGTTAAATCATTTATGGATAAAAGTAATACAATGATTTTTAAAGAGGCAGGGAGTATAAAAATCTTGAACAATGAGTCTGCTTAAAATGTCAAATTACATGTTGTTTGGTTGTATTCATTGAAGTATTAAAATAATAATGCACAAATGGTGCAAAAAGTCTTAGTCACTTGGTCAGATTCAAATACAAAACGCAAAAGGAATGGATTATCCAAAGTCCTGTGATATAAAAGACTTATGAAAGTTATTATAGTTCTATCAGACCAAGATTTATGAAGACAATGTGGATATTATTTGTCTGATTCTAAAGAAAGAAGTGCTAGTGATTGAAATATTTTGAGGAGGTTCTGAGTTAATATGATTTATGAAAACAAAAACATTTATTGATATTTAAAATTCATTGACCAGATCGTCATAGGAATTAAAAGCCAGGTGCCATTTTAACTGGAGGAAGACCATTGACAAGTTATACCTAATATATTTGAAAATAAGCAGTGGGAAGGAAAAGTCTCCAAAGTCAGAGAGAGACTCTGGAAGGTTATTTTATTTCAGAAATCAAGGTGGGAATAGGAATTCCATGAAGAGGAGGGAAGCTTCATAAATCTGGTCTAATTACAACCTCAATATTTTTGTTTACTAAGCTAGAACTCAGACATGAAAATATTCTGGGTATTCATTCATTCAGGGAGAAGGTTTTAGGATGTTAACAGAAATGGAATCAGAATTGTGTAGTCTGAAGTCCTAAAATACCATGCTAAAAGAAGAAAACTACAAAAAAGATATGGAACTCAGAATACCTGAATATATAAAATGAAAGTGTAGCCTACAGCACAACTTCCTAGCTGCTCATTACCATGAATAAATATTTATATTCAATTTACAATTAGTAGAAATGATCCAGATTGTAGAAGATCAGAGGCTAATGCCCATGGGCAATCAATGGTTTGTAATTAATGAATGTTACTTTGGAACTCATTTCTGTACAGAATTTCCTTTTATAATCAGTCAGTCATTATGACCCCATAAAAATTTTGGAATGTAATCACTGAAGCTTGTGTATAATCTTTTTTCTACCTAGTACGGGGGTCAAAAGGAGGATATGTATGGGAAGGAAATACCCTTGATAATGACCACACTTGGTATGAACAAATTACTTATACATTAAATTATACTGATAGAGGTATAATTATGGCATTACTATAGAACACAATGAATTCATGTGGAATAACTATTTTGATAATATTGACTGTGTAACTTATTACCTGATTAATTGAAATGATAACCCCTAGTGCTCTCTACCACATAGAAAACAACTGTCCAATTTATACAAGATAGATAATAAAGTCACAAAATAGCAATTTAACCTATGTGCTGATAGGGAATACACATTCTTTTAAAAAGGTGAAGAACAAATTATTCCATTGTTAAACAATATGAACCTTTCTCTCTGAAGGAGTATGGAATACTACAGTTTATTTACCTGATATTATTTTCCTCAATCCACTTATCCCATTGGATATTTGACATAGGCATTGACATAGTAATAAAAAATAGTTTGAGATGTTATTTGGGATATAATCATTATTTTGGAAAGTTTATAATTTAAATAGCTAATGAGATAATAATGTGACTGCAGGAATTGGCAGGTCAACAAGTATATTTAAGTAGAGTCATGAATCACTTAGCGCTATATTCTAAGAAATGTGTACTTAGGCAACTTTGTCATTGTGCCTACATCATATTGTGCTTACACAAACCTACATGGTATTGCCTACTACATACTAAGGTTGTATGGGGTAGCCTATTGTGTGTAAGCTACAGAGCTCCACAGCATGTCACTGTCATGAATATTGTAGGAAATTGTAATGCAGTGGTAAATATTGGTGTATCTAAGCATACTTAAATATAGAAAAGGTAGAGTAAAAATATGATATTACAATCTCTGGGACCACCCTCGTATATACAATCTGTTGTTGATTGAAATGTTTTTATGTGGTGCATTACTGTATTGGATTTCAGGGGAGGATGAGATTTTAATCTTACTTATAAAAGAACCTCATGGAGAACCACTGAGGCACTCACCTACAATTCAACATGGCCTACAATATCTGCTAAGAGTGGTGCTAGTACTGGTTTAGACAATTTACCAAGCTGATGAAAGTGATGGTTGGAAATATTTCTAGAGAATGATATATTACACTATATTATTGCAATTTAGATATTGACTAACGGCTTATCGCACTGACTAAGCAAGTTCATATCAGCTAGAATTGTTCTATGCCCTGCCCTCACTTGTTTGGTAGTGGTCACAGGTGTTTAACTCTCTCTTTTTACCCCAGCAGCCAATGAATTTAACTGGTTCTTCACTTTCATGAGCTTGTAAAATTGACATATGACTTTATAGGGATGTTGTCCTGTAGTTCACTGATGCTATGTTTATTTGTTTACAAATTTTAAATTATTTCTCCATGTGTTTTATTTTGAATAATTGTTATTTCCCTAAGTCAGGGTGAACTAATCATTTGTTCTGCAGAGTCAAGTTAGTTGTTAATCACATGAGGTAGTTTTCAATTATATATCACTTTCTCAGATATAGGCTTAATTCTAAAGTATCTATGAGAGGATTTTACAAAGTTTTTCCCCTTAATAAGTTTGCAAACCAGTGGTAAAACCAGACAAGTGTATGAACAAGTATCTTTAGGTTACTCCTGTCAGGGGAAACAGAATAAATCTATGCCATAATAATTCTTTTTATTTCCCCTTTCACTGGCTAGTAGCATTTTTTAACAGGTGAAAAATACAAAGAGAGTCTCTATGTAGAATAAAATAAGATGTAAACAAAAAGGCAAGAAAGAAAAGAGTACAGGAGGTGGGTACAGGAGGTGGAGTGGGGCATTAAGGCAACCTAATGTTATTGTTGTGTAGACTATATGAAGGAAAATATAAGAAGGCAAGGCTTTAGAAGGAAGTAAAATAATATGGAAAGAGATTAATATTACTTTTTGGTATTGGGACTACGTTTGTGGACAGTAGAAGACTATGGAAAGAGAAAGAATCAGAATTAGGCTGAGGTGCAAGTAGTTTGTCAAATGTTTGTACAATGAGAGATGCCCATAGGTAGGAGACCAATAAAGAAGTAATGAAATTAGGATTTCTTAAGGTTCTCATCCTGATGTTACTGCAGGAGAATAATTTTATTATTAATAAAATTTAAAAGGGAAAAATTGAAAGCTTAGTTATGGTAAAATAAAAACATAGAGATATAGAGATATAATTGTCCCTCAGTATCTGTAGGGAATTGGTTCCAGGACCCCTGTGGATACAAAAATCCGCAGATGCTCAAGTCTCTTGTATAAAATCATGTGATATTTGCATATAACTTACACATATCCTCTCACATACTTTAAACAATACCTCGATTATTTATAATATCAAATACAATGTAAGTACTATGCAAATACTTATAATATCATATTTTTTAATTTGTATTGTTTTATTTTTGTATTGTTATTTTTTATAGTTTTCTTTTCCGAATATTTTCAGTGCGTGGTTGGTTGAATCTTCAGATACAGAACCTCTAGGTACTGAGGACCAACTATAATATGTAGTTACTATGTAAACAACATTAGATTGTTAAAGTGATTGTGTCAATAGGTAGTCTACCTAAACAATGGTGTGTCATTATTAGAAAACTAGTTAAGATTGTGGCAGATTGTGAGAAAAAAAATGACTACTACAAACTTACTCTCAGAGTTTAGTTTGACCTCAGTTTTCTTCTCAGGTTTTTAGCTCAAACAAACCTATCTGTTCCAGTCTGTGAAGAGAAACAGGTTCTTTAAATAAAGAAAATATTAAATATTTTAGAAATATGGTCTATTAGAGTAGTCATCTAACCAATGAATTTTGTTTTGTTACTAGCTAATATTATTCCTTGCTAGACACTATTTTCTCCAGTGTCATGTTGCTGATAGTTGAACACAACAAATGACATGTTTTTGAGAAGTAAGCTTTGTGCAGGTGACCTAGAAGTGAAAGACTAATGTTGCTCTGCTAGTCTTCTAAACATCCATTCCCCTGCCTGAACGGTTTGTAATATCAAAAGATTGATAGATGTGTGTTTACGTATGTTTACTTTTCTCCCTGGGCTTTTGTTTGTCCAAAGGTTGTGACAAACATTTTGAGAGAAAACTGTTTTCATTGAACTTGGGGGAGAGAAAAAAAAATAAAGCCTGTCAACTCTAATAAAAGTCAGCATACAGCATATAGCAATAAATGAGTAGCACGTTCTCTGTAAAATCTCGATATTTTTGAAAAAGATTTTTATTGTTTTCAGGATTCCAAGAACATCAAAACTGAAATAATATATTTTCTGGTCATGAAATACCAACTCATAACTGTTAAATTTCACTGTTTCCTATTCTGCTTTCTCTCGTTCTTACACAAGGGTTTTAATTCAATGGTTACTTATGGTTATGCTGCTCTTACTGTTAATAAAAGATTGATTAGAAGAGATGTTTTAATAAATTATGGATTTTTGTTACCCAGAATCATTCTTTTTGGAAAGGACAGGGATTGTCTACTCAACAATCCCAAGTATAAAGTAAAAAAAAGTAATTATTGCAAGCACAGCATAGATCTTTATGATTAGACCTAGAAATTGTAAGGCTTCAAAGTCTCCAAAACTGCTAGTAACAAATACTGATGTTTCACACTAAATAACGTCAAATCATTACTTTAGTTCTCTATGAATACTGGTTTCAGAACGAAATCATCACCATGTAAGGTATCCTGTGCATACTCTTCTTTTCCTCTATTCTTCTGTTCTTGAAGTAAATGATGATTATTGGCTTGAATAATGCAAATGAGCAAATTTTTTATACATTCTACAACTTATTTCTTCCAAATCATTGTATTTGTTCTTATTAACCATTCTACATATTCAAACATATCAAGCTAATTTTCTTCTAATAAAATACAAGGCTGGACCACTCAGGACAACTTGGTAGTACTATTAGTACTATTATTAGCATTAGTACTATTCCTCCATTGTTAATTCTTTTCATCACCTCAAGGAAATGGTACAACATGAGATTATAGTTTACAACAATAGCACATATGGTAGTAACATTCATTGGGTGTCAGACAGGTGGTAGAGGGGTGGGGAGGAGGAGATGTGTATATTCACACCTAATGGATGCAGTGCACACTGTCTGGGGGATGGACAGGCTTGTAGCTCTGACTCCAGCAGGACAAAGGCAATATATGTAACCTAAACATTTGTTCCCCTATAATACTCTGAAATAAAATAAATAACCAAATATATGTATATATGTTCATTATTAGACTTAGAAGAAAGAAATTGGTTGTGGCTAAACTGCATTAGCCCATTACAGACACTTGGGCTGTTGATACTTTTGTAAATATTATACCTTAACATACATTATTATTAAATGTGAAAAATTCTTTCAAAAATTGGCTAATTTTAAGGTAGTATAAGAGGAGTATTTTTAAGATTCCTTCTTTTTACTTTAATTCCCATTTAGAATAAGGTATTTAACTTATAAAGAACAGAAATATAAGTATGTGTCATAAATGCTGTTGTGGTAAGCAGCCTCTCTGATGTCACGTAATGATCCCTGCTTCCTAGAATCCATATTCCGCATAGTCTCTCCCCACATGTACAACTGTACCAGCTTTAATCTTTGCAAACAATAACATATGGTAGAAGTGATGGTATGTCACTTCTAATATTAGGTCATGTAAGTCCAATGTTTTTTTCCTGGGGTGTTCTTCCATGCCCTCTCTCTTTAATCACTGACTCTGGAGGGAAATCAGATGCCATGTTGGGTAACTTCAGGAAGAGGCCCATGTGACAAAGAACAGATGTCTCCAGCCAACAGATAGAGAAGACTGAGGCCTTACAGCAGCCGCATGAGGAGCCTGGAAGTGGAAATTTTGAGGACTGCCAAAAGAAAGGTGAGACAACTCAAAGCTTATCATTCCCCAGTCAATCCTGAGCTGACAGCTTGACTGCAACATCATGACACTCTTTATGCCAGAATCATGTAATTAAACTGCTCCCAGATTCTTGAGCCACAGAAATTGAAAGATAATAGATGCCTGTGGTCTTAAGGTGCTAATTTGAGGGCAATTTATTATGCAAAAATAAGTCACTAATGTAGCTGTCTTCATAAGCACTCTCCAAACTCTTTAGCCACAGTGTAAACTGCTTTAATATTATTTTCAGCACAATATTTTCATAGCCCTTCTCTTTAATATGAAATTCTGGGGGTAAGCCATTGCTTTAGAATCACAATCATTTTCTGAGTTATATCCTAAGGGGAAGTGGCTTGATTGTGTTTTTCTCTGTATATCCCTGTTATGTTCATCTTAAGGAAAGGGCCTAAAATCTCTGTGCTCACTGGACTGTCAAAATAATGTATTATTCTTCAATTAACCATGTGTAACACTTGTATTCTACATAACATAATTTTAAATAATACTGCCAATTTTCCTTTCTCTTTTTAGATACATTTGATATTAATCAGATGATATACTCTAATCTAACATACTTTATGAATCAAAGTAATAAACTTGATGTCCATAACCCAACAGAAATAGAACATTACTTGATAAGATTACTGCTTCTGATGGGATTGAATCTTATACAATTTAGGGAAACTTCTCTAAGAAACGAAGTACAAAAGTTTCAAAACTAAATTAATTACAAGGATCTGAAAGAAAATGACCCAAGTCAGGAACTTCGTCAGTTTCATGCTGAATTTACCCAAGAACATCAGCAATACTGTTTAATCATGCCCAGAGTTATACTTTATGATAGATTTTTTGTTTATACTTCCCTACTTAATTTTATAATTTTAACATAAATGTATGAATTCCCAAATATATTGTTTAATTTTGCTTATTTTTAAGCAAACGATGCTTAAATGATATTAAATTTATAGTTTTCTGTTACTTGCTTTTTTCTCCACTTAAGATTATGTTTCTAAAATTGGTTCATATTACTGTATGATTTTAAAATATAGCAACTATTCATAACTAATAATTATTTTATGATATTATGATTCATGGAGATTGCCTGAAGCATGTGTTATCAATTATTCCTTTAATTATTCTGACTTTTATCCCTATACCTACCACATCATCAAAGGTCAGAGTGCAGAAATATTGTGCTTTAACCTCTCACACTGATGTCTTCATGTATTGAACCAGATATAATTTTGTTCAGCCTGTAGTGATTTTATAAGAAATATTCATCAGAAACTCACATGATATTTATTTTAGGTATGCTCTGGAAGATGTGATGAACTTGTTACAGAGTGGCCTGTCATAGTAACACACTGGAATTATTTCAGTAAACATTTAGAACCAGAAAATATCTCCTGGCTTTTATAATCTGGTCTATATTTTATGACATGAGCACTGTAAATATTTCATCTAATTATGCCTCTCTCTATCGCCTACTAGGAAGTTCAAAGCCCAATTTATAGTCCATTTTTAGCAATTTTAGAGGTTGTTGTGGCATACATTTTATGAACTAAAATCATATTTATTTTCATTCATTGTTCTTCTCATATATCCCTTTGTCTCAATCTCCTCCTTTTTATGTTGTATTTCTACATCTTTCACTTTATGTCTAAACTATTCATGAAACCTATAGAAAAAATTAAATATCTTACTGTTTTAAATGTATTTCTTGTTTTGATCAACCCTTAGATTTGTCTTTGTTAGACTAAATATCTAGAATTTTGTAACCATCCTTTATACTTTTTGTTTGATATATATGAAAAGCCGTGTGATACACATTAAATCTAGAATATAAAATTCTTTTTTATTCTGTAGAAAATCATATTAAAGATTTTATTGGCTCATGTCTTTTTATTTAGGGTGCTTCTAGTTATATTATTCATAGGGTCTCTGAAATATTCTTAGTTAAAATGTCGAGAAAGTGTTTTAAGTATGTACTTTAAAAAGTCATATTTCAAGACTATGCTTTTTGACAGCTGTGGAATAACAATGTAATTGCATCATAACTGTGAAATATGACTTCTTCTTGCTTGTAGAAAGTGGATATTTTGCCAATGCTGACATGTATACAACAGCTTCAGGGCATCCCATGCTTCCTGATTAATTAAGTCCCAATACCCACCTTGTCAGATTCATTGACACTTTATCCAATACCTAAGATAAGCAGATTATATATATAAAATGAGAGCAGATAGTTTGAAAAATGCAAATGTAATTTTTTTACAACTAAATATTGGAAGGCTCTATATATAGGAAAATGTATGTTAGGTTATTTTATGCTAATAAGCCATTTTGCTAATTAATATATTTTTATTTTCTTCATTGACAATTGTGGTAGACAGCAGAGATTTCATGCAAATGAATAAAGCCATCCTAATATATTAATTGAAAAGTTTTCAGTTGTCCCCAAATGACTCTTTTAATTTCGATATGTAACTATGGCAGTTAAAATCCTTAACCTACATATCATTTACAAGGAAAAAGATTATGTAAGTAATCATTTTAGAGAAAAATGAACTTTAGATACAAATCACTCAGTAATAAGTTTAGTTTGTTATCATCAAAGCAATGCAAATGCAATTGATTCATATTTTCCAATTCATTTGATAAGCACTTTAGATTAGAAACTAGAACATTAATTGTAGCAGTTCTGTAGTTACATGAAAGCTTTTTAGAATTTTAACACAATAAGAGCAATTTTTGAAAGCAGAATTTGTTTTATAATTAAAGTTTTCTTCTTTTAAAAAAAGCTTAATTTGGGGGGAGGTATGTCACATCTACCTTTTACATTGTTCTTGTTCTTTAGAACATAAACATAAATCCTCTTCTTTGACCAAAAAAACTAAGGGATAAGATCATATCTATCTAGGCATCTATGGAGCAAAAAGAACAGAAGAGCATGTGCAGCCAGCTAGTAGAAATGATATTTAAGGCAAGACTTCAAGCAGGTATATGATTTTACCAAGTTAAGAAAGATGGAAATATATGGGAGCATTTAAGCCATAGAGAATAATATAATTAAAAACATGTAAATATGAAATAGAATAATGCATTCAAGTTCTCCAGTATCACTAGAGTTTAAAGTGTGAGATATAGAATTATGGAAGATGAGTTTGGCTGGAGAAATAGAAGTCATAGTGTGAGATCTTCAAGAGTTTGAAACATATTCTGAGGCCAGAGATAGCTAAAACTTAGAGTTCCTCCAAGTTGCCATGGACCTTAAAAGAAATACTGACTTTTTCTTGTTCCTGACAACTTTCCACATAAATCTAAATCCCAAGTTAATTTCTTATGTATTTAAAACATTTAAATGTATTTAATGTATTTAAAACATTTTTTAAAATCTTTATATGTATCAAACTATCATAATAAAACATAAAGTACTTAAAATATTGTTTCCTGATCACTAAACAATTAATCTGGTTGTTAACAAATAGTTGCATTCCAAATAGTAAAATCTATGCATTTCTCACTATAGTGTAAGATTTACATTTAAAATGCATACCACAAATAAAATATAACACTAATTAAATTTATTATGGGAGGATTCAGGAAAAGTATAATAAAAGTAGAGCACTTTCCTGTACTGAACCATTTTAATTCACCAAGTGTGATGAGATTGATATTAAAGAAAACTGAATGGAAGGAGGCAAGGAATGGAGAAGAAGTCAGTGTCACTAATTACAGAAGGTGACATGCAGAAGAGTCGTTGGGTAATAAAGGGCAACTTCAGGTAAAATATTAGACCCAGAGGAACAGCCATTTTTTCCCTATCATTTTGCAACTGTTATAGACACAGTAGAACAGCAAGGTTCAGGGAAGGTGCATGAGGCTTTGATATGGAAATTATTGCAAAATGAAATCTGTTTCCATTCACACTTTTTATGTCCTTGAAGATTTTTGTATGGTTTTCTAAGTGTGGCAGCCCTGGAAATGTATGCCTCAGAACTCCCTTCAACAGAGAATCTTTCCAAGGAGTAGTTAGCTGACAAGCCTCAAGTGTTATACCTTTAGGATCTGCTACCATGTTTACACCAAGGCCATAAACCTTCAAGTTGATTCTACCCTATGAGTGAGCACAGCAAGGGAACTACAGTCAGCCATTTCTGAGCCTCCAATGAACAGCCTGTGCTTTGGGGCTCCCTATCAACTAGCCAAGATTTTCTCAGAGTGTGATGCTCTTTATGTACAATCTTTCTTCCTTCTCTTTCCTTCTTCATTTACAGTTGTCAGATCTGCATTGTGATCCAAATAAAGGTGATACCCCACATACACTCCTGCTCCCTCTCTGCTTTACTTTTACTGGTGTTTCTCTCAATAAATATGGTACCCTTTTAATTCTTTCTTTGTGTCTGCTTCCGGGAGGATCTTAACTGTCACAGTAAGAGACAGCAAGCATGATATTAAAAGAAGGCTTTTTACCATATAGCAGGCATGTTTGAAGATGATACTCTCTCAGCATTATATTTGCATGGCCCATGTATTTCTTCAAAGTAGACAGCAACTATTGTTTGACTATGTGCCTCTTAGAGTTATCATCTTCCTCAAGCCAGGGGTGTATATTCTCCTGAACAAGTATGACAGTTAAATTTATCAGCATGAGAAGTCAGGAGCTCTTCAGCTTCTTTTCATCCATCTCTTTAAAGTTAAAATCCCTCTTCAAGAACAATTTTCACTATATCCTCGACCACCTTTACAAAGTCTTTCAAATCAACCACAAACTGTGGTGTTAGTATTTTTATTATATATCCCTTGGTGTTGGTGGAGAAAAAAATATTTTCCATGCATGTTCAGTGAATTCTAAAGCCTTTTTAATGTTAAATATTGCAAAAAATATTTTAGTAAAGGTTTTTATTTGACATCTGTACCCGACCCCATGTTTTGCGTAAGTAATTGAAAGCATTAAGTCTTAACAACTGAGATAACCTCATGAATTGTAAACTCATGGTTCATGGGTCCCAAAAGCAATGCCATAGTTGGAAGGAAGAAAATCAGTTGGATGTTAGTGTATATTCTACATTCCTGGTTGAATGTTAAAAAATCAGAAATATCTAGGGCCTTGTCTATAAGAATTTTTTTTCCTTTGGCTGATATTTTCCTACCAAGGGTAAGATAAATGACTATACATATTTCTCAAAAGTTCTGCTTTGTCAAGCAGGCTTTGAGAACCTCCAGGCGCCTAGCAATTTCCTTTGGCCATTTCTTTGAGTAAATAGTTCTATGGGATTTTTTTGTTTTGTTTTGTTTTGTTTTGTTTTGTTTTTAAGATTGGTAGGCTATATTGGTTTTTGACATATTTTTAGCCCAAGAAACAGTAGAGTCAACCAGTTAGAAATCTTTGTAACCAGACAATTTCTTCTCCTGAGAAATAAACCTACAGGGCAATATCTGCTTCCCAAAACAATCCTGTTTTATCTACAATAAAATTTTGTTTAGCAGTAACTGAATTTTTTACTAGTTACAACAGAAAAATAACACTATCCTCACAGAGAGTTAATGCAGCTTCCATTTTTATTTTGATGATATGAGCATAGCTTGAATACTGATTCTGTTGAACTTGCTTTGAAAGGCAACTCCATTGCCAACTTCTTTCTCTCTGCCATTGCCTTCACCTCTAACTTCTTAAATACTGTCATTTTCTTGTGAGTCAACGTGGTAGAGAATCTGAGTCTTTGATGTCTTGCCATTCATTTTTTCAATTATTTTGCATGTTTTTCCAACAGAGAATGTTATATTCTGGTCATGTAATAAATATGAATACTAATTTATAAGTTTATTTCATTATTTATAATTATAGT
>VBSM01003169.1:8231153-8251159 GCA_008086735.1 Cheirogaleus medius | reverse complement strand
GAGAGCCAGGAGATCGTCCCTACTCCGCCATTTTTGACAATCCCAAGTGTATGTATAGTACATATCTTGATAATGCATTTTTCAGCATGCATCCAATTTCTTTGGTATGCTCTTCTTTGTCAGAAATCTTAATTTTATTTCATTGAAATTATTTTTTCACTTGATTTGCTTTCATTTCTACATTTTCTTCAAAATATTTTCAATTGTTTTTTGACTTACAGAACAATATTCAAAAGTAAGAGTCAAACATAAAACATACTGTGGGAAAATGATTGAGGCAAGTGAAGAAAAGCCAAGAAAGTCTAACATTGTGTGTACCTTTGTGATGTTTTTCTTATTTCCACAAACATTATAGATACAGTAAGCAAATTTCAAATGGTTTCCATGTAATTCTGAAATTCTTTCTTTCAGTCGCATTTGGTATATAACTCAGGCTGGTTTTCTTTTTTCCACAGATTGTTTTATTTAAAATATTGCACTAAATTTGGGGGAAATAAATTTTTGCCACATAAAGTTTAGTTAAGAGTTTCGAGAAATATGCATGCTCTGTAAAGTATAAGCACATTTTGATAGGTCAAATTCTATTCATTCTTTTAACTTTTCCTGTGATATTATAGCTTTTGTGCAGAATTCCCTTACCCTCTATGGGATACGTCTATTTTCAGTTTCTTTCCATTATGGACTTTATCATATGATATGATGAGTAGATTTACACATTTGTCTTCCTTATCAGATTACTAACACCTTGAAGGTGGGGACAATGTTCTCATTTTCATTGCATGCTCAGTTTTTGTCATAGCAAATCATGGAAGACATATTAACCTCAAGTTAATGTACATTAATCTAAACACAGGATACATATTAATATATAGATGATGTAAAGATACGCAATGAGTGTCATGGCTTTTTTCCCTGAGGTACCACGACTCTTAATCTATTATACTAAGCTTTGAGATGAGGCAAATTCATTGATTGAGAAGGAGCATTCAAAGAGAAGCAAGAATGATGAATTAGGTCAAATAAAACTAAACCCACTTAAGTTATTTTCAAAGGCTAGCCCTGTCTGTAATTTCACCGTTATATTTTTTCTAAATGTATTTTTTTGCATAATAGACAGTACAGATGTTAGTAACTTTCATGTAGCCTAACTCAAGGGACCACTATTCACATTGTTTCCTGTGAACATGAAATAAAATTGTGCCAAGAAATAGCCCTTTGTGATTATTGAGAATAATATCATGCTAGTATAAATTTTCTTACTGGCAAGACAAAAAGTGACACAAATACCAAAGAGACTTAAGAAATATTCACAGGATGTTTTTATACAGGAGTAAGTATAATTCAACATATTGTATATAAATTAAAAGTAACTTTTATTGATGAGATAAGAGAATACAAGTACAAACATTAAACAATATTTTTTACTCTTATTTTTACAATTGTTGCTTAATATGTTGTGAACCAAAAATGAGTTTAAACAAATAAATAACAAATATAGTTAAAAAAAATACTAGCTTCTATTTTTCACAAAATCAAACATTACATGTGATACAAATTTTAATTTCAGTGTTTTTTACTTTCAAAAGGAGCTAAATGGTATGTATTTCTAATAAAAAGAGAAAAAGTATGAGAATTTCTCTTTTTCTCAGTTATTGCTAACTCTTTATAAATTAGTCCTCTGAAAAGATTCAGTATCTTTTTAGTTTTAATGCATTTCCAAAAAATGTATGCTTTCCAAAAATAAAGGAGAAATTTCATTACACAGGAATGGTGTTAAATATTTAGTGTGTTTACTGTTGAAACGTATTAAGGATTATTTAGATATCTAAATAGTAATATTAATAGGTACATACAAATTGAGAAATATCCAAAATCTAATATGTTATTCTATCGTTCAATATAGAGGTAATTTGTACAGAAATCATGTGTTCAGAGTAGTCTGCAACAGAATATTCAGTGACAAAGGTTTGTTTTATCCATGTTAATGTGGCCTTTCAATCCTGATAGTTGTTTGCTTTTATCACAAAACACAGAATTCCAATGAGGATGATGACTGTTAAAAATGCATCTTTTTGAGGTGGTCATTCAGAGGTAGCATGCACAGCTGTGTTTTCTGAGTGAGTTAACAGGGACTGGAGTTATGAAATTCTCAATCAGTAGAGCAAGCTGCTTATTCTCTGCTGTAGCTTCTGAAGAGAACCACACACGCCAAGCAATGTCTCAACTGTCTTTTCCTTGGTGCAGTTCATTTTTAATTTTACAGGAGTGATAGAAGAGTATGATAATCTGTATTTTTGTTATTTTACAGATTTGCATACCATATGGCATTTGAGAGGATGAAAGCAAAATAATTATTTAAATTAAAAAAAGAAATATATTTTCTCTATGCCCACATTGCAGTAAAATTTCAGTGGTACAAAAATACACAAAATTGGTGACAAAGCAAGAGAGTTTATATTTCACTAATGTCTACATTTAATATGGAGTTATTTATGCTCATTATATATTCACCTTCTCTTAGCCCACAATTGTGATCTCAAGGGATGCTATCTAGCCAACGAAGTGAGAAAGATAACTTGATTGAGGTTGACAGTGATTCTCCAGGTTATGCCAGCACTTGCCGGGAATGGAATGCTGCAGATTTTCACTCAAAAAGGCATTCCTCCAGTGGTCAGAACTTCCAGAAGTACTTAGCATTGTTCAGTTTTCCTGAATGAATAGCCTTAATGAAAGAGCTGCATCTCTTCCAAAGTAATGATTGCTAGATAGTAAATGACTTAGATACTGAAGTTGTTTAAATGAAGAAATTAAGAGTCAGCTTGGAAATGAACCTCACAGAAAAACCCAGAGCTAGAAATATTTTTGACTGATTGCTGGAAGATTATCATTACTATCAACATTATTATCGTTACTATTATGGACAGGATGCCCAATTGGTCTGCAAATGACAGTGATTATGTTTACTATCAAAAAAAGAGTATTTATTAAACAAGTGAAAATATGATTGCCACAGTTTCAGAAATGGAGGAAATTCATCAGTTTGACCACATGAACCTTTGAATAACCTTTGACCACATGAATAATTGAAACTGACAAAAGTATATGTCTGGCAAAAAAAAAAAAATGAGGAATCAAGTACAATGGAATTTACTCTTCTAAACAAGCACCTTTATATCCAGAAACATCTAGCCTTATATAACAAAAGAATAGAATACCATATTAAAAATTTAGTTATATGGTCAGTTATAATGAAACCACGCCTTGTGAGGGTTGGCAGGTGTTTTTCAGGATTCATAATATTCTCTGAAGCAATGTCCCTTAATCAAGATAAATGGACCAGAATCATATAGGGACATTTCTCAGGATCACACTTAATAGGCCATAAAGTGTTATCTCCTATACTGTGACATAGTTAGCTAGTGGTCTTAAAAAGGATTTCCCAAAGGAGCATTCATCTGCCCCAGTCAGCTCAAATAAAAGGTGAAGGCAAGAAGTTGAGAAGAGATGTGATACATGCTCCCTAGAATTTTGTGACTTACAAATATAAGGAATAAATTTTCCTTGCATGTTTCATGGCATAACTTTCCCATTTCATTCTATTTTAAATAAAATATGTTTTATATGTTAGTTCTTCTCTTTCTTCACTATATAATACAGAGAAAGTATTATGTTTCCATTTGTTTCTAAGGTTTTTAAATAGGGAGGCAGAATTAGAAGAAATTTGACTGTACTGACCACTCTAAAGAACTCTGACTACAATATCTGAAAGTGACTTCCAGTTATCTCCTTTGGGGAAGAAGAATGAGTGTACAATACGAACTATGTTAGACAGGTGCTTTTTGGATAGAGGGGAATAACTTCATGTGTGTGTTTATACAAATCATTTAATTTGGCTTTTGTTTTATTTTCAATCTCCTGCACTAGACAGTAAGCTCAGGAAAGAAAGAAATCCTGTCTGTATTGTTCATTGTGGCAGCTGAGTCCATAGAGCAGTGTCCAGTGTTACACTAAAGAGGTACAGTAAAAATATGGTATAAAATATATATATATGTATAAAGGTACACCTGTATAGGGCACTTACCATGAATGGAGTTTACAGTTTAACTCAGTGAGTGATGAGTGAATGTGAAGGCCTAGGATGTTATTGAACACTACTAAAGACTTTATGACTATTATACATTTAGACTACACTAAATATATGAAACATTTTTTCTTTCTTCAGTAACAAATTGACTGTAGCATATTATAACTTTTTTACTTTATAAATATGTTAGCTATTTTAAAACTTTTTGACTCTTTTGTAACAATATTTAGCTTAAAACACCAACATATCACATAACTATACAAAAATATTTTCTTTACTTATATTTTTATTTTATAAACATTTTTATTTAATTCTTTTTAACTTTTTTAACTTTTTAATTAAAAATAAAGGCACACACACATATTAGCCTAGGCCTATGCAACATCAGGAGCACCAATATCACTGTCTTCCACCTTCATATCTTATTACACTGGAATGTATTCAGGGATAATTACATCCATTGAGCTATCATCTCCTATGATAAAAATGCCACCTTCTAGAATACCTCCTGAAGTACCTGCTTGAGGCTGTTTTACAGTTAACTTTTCGTTTTAATAAATAGAAGGAATCTATTCTAAAATAATGATAAAAAGTATAGTATAACAAATACATAAACCAGTAACATAATTATTTATTATCATTATCAAGTATTATACACTATGCATAATTGCATGTACTATACTTTTGTCTGATAAGCAGCACAGTATATATGCTTATATCAGCATCACCATAAATAAGTCAGTAATGCATTGGACTATGATATCGTTAGGTGATAGAAATTCTTTAGCTCCCATTATAATCTTATGGGACCACTGTTGTATATACAATCCATAATTGACCAAAACATTATGGGGTACATGAGTATACATAAGTCAGTATCAATTCATTTAATAGATGATTAGTCTTAAGAAAGTGGCTATTTGAGATGACCCAAGTCTTGCTACTTAAAGAGCAATCCACAGATCAGTAGCATCAGTGTCACATGGAGATTGGAAGAAATACAACATCTTGGGCCCCACCATTATTCATTGAAGAAGAAACTTTATTTTTCCAAGATCTCTGGGTTATTTGTATGTACATAATATTTTGATAAGCACTGGACTAGAAGATACTGAATAATAGAGAAATAATCTGAATGATGATGCCATGATATAGAGCTCTGGGGACCACATGTGTGGAACAAAGACAGAGATTAGTTTTAAATAAAATTTGTAGGAGGCCATTGATTTAAACTGGGCTCCTGCACTGGGCTCAACAGACCAAAGCAATAAAGAGTTTAATCACAGTAGCTGAGCTTTGTGTAACTACAGGAGAATCTGTAACCAACTAACTAATCATCCCACAAACAAGTTGTCTCTGTACCTTACTTACATTTTCTGTAAATGCTGTCAGATCAGGCTGTTAGTTGTATTTCTCCATACCTATTTTGGTTCTGAGAGATGTCTGATTCATGAATCATTTTCGCTTTGTTTCATGTTGTTTTAAATTGCTCCAAAAATCTGCATTGAATTTAATTGGTGAAATTATTTTTTTCTTCCTTTTAATAGTAACAAAACAATGGGGGTGCACTTTTATTCTCAGCAGTTTTTCTTAGCATTTACCTGATGTAAATACATTATTTTATAGTGGATTTTATAATTACTAGATTTGAAAAGCTGAAAAAGTGTAATTCTGCTTCTGGCATTATAGCATGAGGCACTTTAGGTATTTACTCCCAGTGAAACTGATGAACATTATGAAACAACCACTATTTAAAGTCAATGGCCCTAAAGACATATTGCCAATGAATAAATATTTATTTGAAAAAGTCTACTAAAATGTAGTAAGAACTGTGAGTCTGTGGTATTTGAACCAAGATGGGAACCATCTCTACTTCTCCCGGTTTAGTGCAATAGAAACTCCATTTTAGACTGATATAGCCAAAATATGGTGTTCCCTCTCCCTGCAGACCCCAGTCAGAGGGATATTCTCCCAGGAAGGTAGGATATCACCATCTCTCATCCTGCCCCTAGCTACATATTGCTGAAGCTAAGCTCCGAATCAGTACAGTACAGGGGTGGAGACCTCTTCAGCCCACTGTCTACTTATGGGACAGAGGTTCTATCTTGGGTATAGCACTGGTGAATATACACTGGAGCCCCAAATAACATTTCCCCAGCTTTTGTGACAGAGGTTACATGCTTAGAGAGGAAAGCCAAGGAGACCTGGGGATGCTGCTACCACATTCTCAGTTTCTAAAATGGAGGTGCCACTCTGAGAGAAGCATGACATACCTACTGCCAGCATTGGAACCATGTTCAGAGATTGTACCTGGGGGAGAAGCAGGGTATAGAACATAGATTCCAAATCCCTACCAACTATATGTAATGGGTATCTATGGAAGACTGTACTCAACAGTAGCAGAATACATACTTCTCAAATGCACAAGAAAAAATCATGAGGATAGACCATATATATGGCAAAGAAAACAAATCTCAATACACTAAAAGAATATAAATAATAAGTATGTTCTCCAACCACACTGGAATGAAATTAGAAATCAATACAGGATACTTATAAATATGTAGAAATAAAAAATTGAACAACATACTCTTAAATAATGAATAGTTCAAAGAAGAAATCACAAGATAAATTAGAAAATACTTTGAGTTGAATGGAAATGAGGACACAGTATACCAAAATTTATGAGATGCAGCTAGCAGTGCTTAAAAGAAAACTTATGGCTGCCAATGTCCATATTGAAAAAGAAGTAAGATCTCAAATCAATAACCTAAACTTCAACCCATGAAAGTATAAAAATAAGAGCAAATTATAGCCAAAGCTAGCAGAGGGAAGGAAAGAATAAAGATTAAAGCAGAAATTAATGAAACAGAAAATAGAAAAAACAGTAGATAAAATCAATAAAACCAAAAGTCTGTTGTTTGAAAAAAATTAAAAATTGACAGATAGATTGACCAAGAACAAACAAAGGAAAATTTAAATTCCTAGAGTCAAAAATGACAAAGACCATATGATTATCTCAATAAGTACAGAAGAAGCATTCCAAAAATTTAGCACACTTTTGTAATTAAAGACCCTCCACAAACTAGGCATAGAAAGAACATATCTCAAGATTATAAAAGCCATAAATGACAAACTTACAGCCAACATCATATTAGACAGGGAAAAGTTGAAAGCATTCACCCTAAGAACTAGAACAAGACAAAGGGTGTCCACTATCACCACTTCTATTAAACATAGTGCTAGAAGTTCTAGCCAGAGCAATCAGGCAAGAGAAAGAAATAGAGGGTATCTAAATTGGGAAAAAAGGAGGTCAAACTATCATTTATTGCTGAGAATATGATCTTATATCTAGTAAACCCAATAACTAAACCAAGATACTCTTGAAATTGATAAATAAATTCAGCAAAGTCTCAGGTTACAAATCAATGTACACAAATCAGTAGTATTCCTATACACCAGTAACAGTCAAGATGAGAGTCAAATTAAAGACACAATACCATTCACAATAGCTACAAAGAAAATAAATACCTAGGAATATACTTAACCAAGGATGCAAAAGATCTCCACAAAGAGAACTACAAAACACTGAGGAAAGAAATCAGAGATGACACAAACATATGGAAAAATGTATCATGCTCATGGATCAGTAGAATCAACATTGTTAAAATGTCCATACTACCTAAAGTGATTTACAGATTCAATACAATCCCTATCAAAATATCAATGGCATATTTCACAGATCTAGAAAAAATAATTGTGCACTTCATTTGGAACCAAAAAAGATCCTGAATAGGAAAAGCAAACTGAAGGAAAAAGAATAAATCTGTAGGCATCACGTTATCAGATTACAAAGTATACATAAGGCTATAGTAACCAAAACAGCATGATATTGGCAAAAATAAAAAATAAAAAAAAAATACATAGATCAATACACCAGAACATAGAACCCATATATAAAACAATCCATATACAGCCAACTGTATTGTCTGCTTAACAAAGCAGACTACAATATATACGAAGGAAAAGAAGACCTATTCAATAAATGGTGCTGGGAAAATTGGATAGCCGCATACCAAAGAATGAAACAAGATCCATATCTCTCACCACTCACAAAAACTAATTCAAGATGGATAAAAGACTAAAATGTAAAGAATGAAACCATAAGAATTCTAGAAGACAATGTTGAAAAAACTCTTCCAGATATCGGCCTAAGCAAAGAATTTAAGAAGGCCCCAATGGCAATCACAGAAACAACAAAAACAAATAATTGGGACTTTATTAAATTTAAAAGCCTCTGCATGCATAAAGAAATAAGCAACAGAGCAAATAGCATACAGAATGGGAGAAAATACCCCAAGCTATATATCTAAAAAAGGGCTGATAACTGGAATCTACAAAGAACTCATGCAAATCAGCAAGGAAAAACAAACAATCCCATTACAAAGTGGGCAAAAGTCATAAACAGAAGCTTTTCAAAATAAGATAGAAAAATGGCCAATAAACATATGAAAAATGCTCAATGTCACTAATTATCAGGGACTTGCAAATTAAAACTACAATGAGATATCACCATACCCCAGTTGGAATGGCTTATATTAAAAAGTCCAAAAAAAAAAAAAATAGATGCTGGTGTGGATGCAGAGACAAAGGAATGCTTATACACTGTTGGTAGGACTGAAAATTAGTACAACTTCTATGGTAAACAATAAAGAACTAAAAGTAGACCTACCATTTGATCTAGCAATCCCACTGCTAGATATTCATCCAAAGGAAAATAAGTCATTTTAGCAAAAATGCACCTGCACTGCAATGTCTACTACAGTACAATTCATAATTACAAAGATGTGGAATCAACCCAAGTGCCCATCAATTCATGAGTGGATTTAAAAACTGTGGTATATGTATGTATGGAATACTATTCAGTTATTAAAAAGGATGAATTAAGGTCTTTTGCAACAATGAGTATGGAAGTGGAGACCATTATCCTAAGCGAAGTATCTAAGGAATGGAAAAGCAAACACCATGTATACTCATTATTAATTTGGAACTAACTGATGAGCACACATGTGCACAGAGGGAAGTAAAACTCTGTGGAAATTAAGAAGGGGAAGGGGGAAGGAGGGAATGAGTGAAAACCTATCTGATGGGTACAATGAACACTATTTGACTCAAGGATTACAAAATCTATACACGTAACTGAAAACATTTGTACCCCCATATTTTTAAATTAAAAAAGAGAAAAGAAAGGTAGTGTATCACTCCAAACTTGCCAAAATAAAGTTATTTTATTTAATATAAGAAAATACTTTGAACGTTTATATACCAATAAATTAATCAACTCAGTGAAATGGGCACATTCCTAGATGAGTCAAGAAAACCAGAGACACAATCTGAGGAGGAAAAAAAAAGCATATATTTTGAGAATTAAAAGAAGACAAGCATGAAGGTAACTACAAGGTGGAAAGCTTATAAACAGTGCCAATATTTACTTAATTACAGTGTTATATAATTAAAAGCCTCTTGATTTTATTGATTACTTCATGTTCAGAAATGACTACTATGCATTCCGTCAACCACCAACAGTAGATATAAACAAAAAAGTGAATGTATTATTCATGGTTTGGCTATAAGAACAGAAGTTGAATCACTACATATTTAATATTAGATGAAAAGTGAATATTAGATAATAATATTAGAAAAAGTGAAAAATATTTAATATTAGAAAAAACAGACTAAGCAAAGTTTGTAAGAATTTGGAGGAGGAAAAATCATGGAGGAATGAGTTAAGCTTAGAGAAATCAGGAGTGAGATCTCAGCCAGTGGTTTCCTAGAGCAGCTGGGGATTTCCCCTCTGCCACGCCTCTGGCTACGGCCGTCACTGGCTGCAGATTTAATGGCATCTACTTCTCCTTCCACTTCCAAGTCTTGGGTTTGTACCTCTCATTGATAAAATCTGGTTAGAAATGTACAAAAAGTGGATTCTGAGAAATATATAGAGACTTTAGAATGTGGTGATAGAGACCAAAAAAAAGTAATACTTAACATTTATAATTTTATAGTTTAATAAAACTTTTATATACATTATATCATTAACCTTTCACAACTATTTTGGGAGAGAAAAAATAATATTTATTTTATAGCTAAGGTTACTGAGTTTCAATGGGACTAAAAAAACATGTTCAAAATCACACAGTAAGTAGCTAAGCTGCAAAGGAAATTCCGGTCTTCCAATAAAAGGATATAAATTATGTGCTATCACAGCTGCTTCCAAAATGCTAACGATATCCCCTCTGTTCTATTTTCTACAAAGAGTGAAACTGTGCTTCATTTGCTTCAATCAATTTCTACTGGTAAAATAAATTTGGGCTTATGGTTACTATTTGTACTAATTTGCTTTCTCTGACTGAAGCTTTTTTCTCTACAAAACTGAATTCTTACCATGACTTTTCTATGCTGCTATAGAAAGATAATTTCATTTTAAAAATAAGTACACTTATTTATTGAAAGACTGTGATTTAGTTCAGAAATAACAAGGTACTATTAATTTGTTGACAAAATTCTCTCTTTGCTATTCTTAACAATAGAGCAGTAAACACCTGAAAAGATAAAAAGACAATATATTTTATTTCTATTTGAGAAACTGCAGATAAGTAAACAATTTAGATTACCAAGAAAATTGAGATGATTGTTTAAATTTCATATTAGT
Source organism: Cheirogaleus medius (assembly GCA_008086735.1). NCBI lineage: Eukaryota > Metazoa > Chordata > Mammalia > Primates > Cheirogaleidae > Cheirogaleus > Cheirogaleus medius. The sequence goes on along the minus strand of VBSM01003169.1, from coordinate 8,240,366 downwards.
AACTAATGTCTTTATAGGATTAAATTTGCCAGAGTGTAATATAATATTGAGAATCTGTGATGATTTTAATTCTAGAACATTTGTATATCATTTTTATTAAAATGTATTTAAACTAAAGTCATAAAGATTGCAAATTAATGCATATTATTTTAAATATATTATCTTCATAAAAGTATGCTTTTCAACATAATGAGTTCATTAATATTCTCTTTATTTTTAATACTTGTTTTGGATCCTTAATAGTTTATTACCTTTTGTCTTATCTTTCAGTTAATGTATAAAAATCTAGTGAAAGAAAATAGCAATGCATTGCAATTTTTTTTTTTTTTTTTTGACACAGGATCTTACTCTGTCACCCTCGGTAAAGTGTAGTAGTATCATTCTAGCTCACTGCAGCCTCAAACTCTTGGGCTTAAGCAATCCTCCTGCCTCAGCTTCCAAATAGCTGGGACTGAAGGTGCATGCCACCATGCCCAGCGAATTTTTTCTATTTTTCGTAGAGATGGGGTCTCACTTTTGCTTAAACTGGTCTTGAACTCCTGACTTTAAGCAATCCTGCCTTGGCCTCCCAGAGTGCTAGGATTACAGGTGTGAGCCGCCAAGCCTGGCCCCAAATTTTTAATAATTTGATTGCTAAGTGGGAAAATAAAATTTGTTTTATTCAAGGCAAAGGTACTATATGGAAGACCATGATTTGATTATATAATTGCCTATATTATAAAAATGAATAACTGTATAACATTCTCTGAAAGTAAAATGAAAATTCCATCACTTCTCTAACAGAAGTGATGAAATTTCTTCTTCTCATACAAAAATACTATTCTGATGCCCTACTTAATTTCCAATGGCTGGATGCATGCTGACCAATTCATATTTGATCTAAAGAAGGTTGTAGTAGATGGGAGCTTTATTTGTTACTAGACTCTAACATATTTTAAATAAGTGATTATTAAATTGGATGGCAAAATCTAACTCCTTTTAAAACAGGAGTTAATTCTAATAAAAATGAATTTTGAGTATGAGATCACCTTTCCATCCCTATTTTGAAAAGATTATGCACAAATTCTAATAAAACTGCTGACACTTCTCCCCATATAATATTATATACTCACGAGAAAGAGATACAAAGTAAAAATGTGCAACATATTTTACTTGATTGGCTATAAACTCTCTGATGCATTTCCAAGTGCTGAAAATAGGCTTTCTTGATGTATTACAGGAATAAATCCTTTGTATCTGATTAAAATGCAGATGAGCATCATAAACTATTGTAATTTGAAAGGACTGAACTCATGATGCAATCTGCCTCCATCTGCTTTCAGGTGTAAAGCAGGAGGGAATTTTGGTGAAAGTACCATTGAATTCAATTTAGGTTAACATTCAGGGAATTAAACATGCCAGTCTGATGCCCCCAATTTTTTTTGTTTCTACATTTATGTCATTTTGTTGTATGCCTGTGTGAGTTTAGGCCATCTGCATAATCATATTGCTGTTAATTATGACAAAATATGTTTTTATATAATTTTTTTTGCAAATATGGAGCCATACATATATAGGGAAAAACAGATAAAATTATTGGCAGGGTTTTGAAAGAGCTTTGGAATTAAATTGACTGCCATAGGCTGATTTCTTCAATAAGTTGTTTGCCTTTTCTAACATTTTGCAGCAAATACGAGAGCAGTGAAATGAAGCCATATGTAGTGAGCAGGAACCAGTTAAATAGCACACACTCATCTGAAAGTCATTGCTTCAGGGCTGGCAGCAGAAAGAGGCTTTGGAAAAGACACACTTAGGTCTAAAAACTAAGTCTCATGCCTAATAATTGTGTAGTTCAGGGAAATTCTTAAAATTTCTCTGAGCTTCAATTTCATCCTTGGTAAATGGCCATGATTAATTTGCATCCACATGGTTTATGAGAGAATCGTGGCTGGAGAACACCTAGGGGAGTGTTTGCATATTGCTGGTATAAAATGCATATGGTCTGTTTTTACTCTGTTTTTTATCTGAACAGTTGTACTGTTTTTGCATTGTTAAAGAGAGAGAGAGAAAGAGAGCAGCATTCACCCATTAGTATACTGAAAAGTATTTCCTGGACTTATTCCTATGCTTCTAGAAATGTTCTACAATAAATTTTGCATTTTATATTTTTTTATTTTAATACAAATAATAAAATGCAGACATATTATGAATTATTAGATAACCATCTGATTTAGGGCTTGCATTTTTGTTTGTGTATGGGTATTCACTACTTCCAAGTAGCATTATTTTAAAATATGCAGGCTATTTGGAAAAGTACAGAGATGGTCTTCATGATGCCTTGGTGAAAAGTGAAGTGCAAGTGCCATCACAATATGCTTTAGACTGAACAAAGGTTTCAGAAGCCAAAAAGGCTGAGAATTTTGAGTCATCATGTGGTCCACTGAAGTATGAATATGTCGGTCCAATAAGAAAAGGAACCACAGCCATCAGTACCAATTCCTCACTGCAAATGGCACTTTTCCTTTAGGCTAAACCATCATTTGTCATGTTTAATTAATATGACTTGTGCTTATATTATGTTTGGTAAAGTTTAAACTTAACCTGTGAGCATTTTACATTTCACATTTTGTAGGAATCATAATCAAGAAAACTGGAATACCTAGTTTTATGCATTGTACATATTTAAATAATGTTAAAAGGTTAAATTTACTCTGGAAACCTGAAAAAAATTTTGGTTTAAAATAATTTTCCGGTTCTACAAATAACTGGAAACATTACTAATGAATTAATTTTGAAGGACTAAAAAGAGCTATTTCTTTGGACAAAAAGTACTATTTTATAATATTCATGCAGCAATAAAACTATAAGGATATTAAAATAAAACATAAGAGAATGTATGCATAGTATAGATTACATGGAGTTAAATTTTTTATTTGGTAAAGTAATCATAAGCAAAGTCAAATGACAAATGATAGATAAAATATTTGGTTGAACCATATTGTAAATTTTTTATAGTAAAAGTTGTTACAAATCGATAAATGCATGTGGCTCAATCTGATATATGAGATATTTAACACATAAGAAGTTAACATTTCTGCTTTCTATTAGAAATTATACATGTCAATAAAATGGAGAAAATAGCCACAAGAAAATGAGCAAAGAATATAAGCAGGAAATTAATAGAAGAAAAAGGCAAATGACCACCAAGGAAAATAGTTTGCACTTTACTATCCCTTATGGACAAGACAATTGAAACAATGAGTTCTATTTAAACATATCAGGTTGACAGAAATATGAAAGATTGATCATATTCAGTGTCAAAAAGATGTAGCACAACCATAATCTTTTGGATTATGTACCATACTCATTGAACCAGTGATTTCATTTCTGGGCCTTGATCCAATAGAAATTGAAGTGCCATCACATAGAAATAGTGTGCTAAAAGGATTTTTATTAAACTTCACTTGAAATAGAAAAAAAAGTAAAAGCAATCTGAATATCCATCAATAGGGGCATATTACATACATTATGTTGAATCAATACTCTGGGATCAAATTTTACATGTTTAGTTTGAGTAAAATATATTGTTAAGTAAGAAGAGCAAGGTATAATATAATACTTTTATATAATATTGTTTTCTTAGAAAAACTTGTAACTACCTTCATAGGAAAAATTCCTTAGAGTAAGATTGCTGAGTCAAAGAAGACATAGTTAAAGTGTTTAATATGACCAAATTCCATTAAAAATATTGTACCATTTTATAATTTAATTGATATTATTTTAGATTTCCAAATTCTCTATGAACTCACCAATGTGGTGCTATTTTAAACATATTTTTCAATCTAATAGGCAACACTTTATTCCTCTGTCTCTTCTTTGTGTTCCATACTACTTGACATATACATAACACTCGAAACATAAATGAATATTCATTAGATTATTAGTGATTTTAAAACTATTTTATAAAATGTTTGACTTGTTTGTATCTTCCTTGTGATTTCCCAACTGTGAGTCAGCTATCTACTGAGAATGTTTGACTTGTATATTCAAATATCTCAAAATAATGCACATTAAACCTATACTACTATTTTATTAGTATATAAGATATAAAAGAAGAGATTGTCTGAAATTTAGCTGCTAAATAATTTGAAATGATTTCTGAATATTGAAGATTAGAAAACATTAAGAAAGACTGAGACTTTTTCAAAGGTTGCCATAAGTAATATATTTTAGAATAATATATTTTTCCACATTGGAGAATGGTATAAAGTTTTATGCGAATTATTCAATTTAATTTTAATTTTCATTCTTGAGACTTTGAGCTATTTATGAAGGATTATAGAACTCAGATAATGTGCAGAATGTTTTCACAGAAAGACTACTTAAATAAGCGAAAACTGCAGTGATCCATATATTTTATTTATGCTTTCAGAATGAAATAAAGGAATAGTTAAACTTTTTAGTGTCATTTAAGTACAGTATTAAACTTGAAAATGCAAAGCTTGAAAACTGATGTTGGCATTTATTAGCAGATGTGTTGACCCTGATAAATAGAGTTCAGTTATTCAATGGCAGACAATGCCACTGAAATAAAGAGAGAGGAAAAATGAAGAGCTAAGCCTGAAAGGAGTTTTGCCTTTAAAAGAGGTTACTGTTGCCAATGGTTTTCTTTATTACTTCTGTTATTGTGAGAAAAGTCATTGAATATTTCACTCACTTTATTTTCAGTAGATGTTTTGATAGCCCGAGTGTCCCTTTATGGGAAACTCATTTCCTAAAAAAAAAAAAAAAAAAATCCACACATTTTAAAGGAAATCTATGAGATTTGAAATCCCTCGGGGTCTTTTACTTTGCTCTCTGGTTTCTTAGTATTTTACAAGAAATATGTAGTCCTGAAGGCATAATGCTATTTCAAACACAACCTTTCTGAAAATTTCTTAGAGTGGAAATATTCTGATTTTGATTTTCTAAACTTTATATGAAATAAGTCATTGCATCTTGGAAATAGTTTGTGTAAGCCAGAGGTAATATAATTTTAATGTCCTCATTTTCTCTTGTATATTCTTCCCCAGTTTGTGCCATTTTCCTCTTTGTGTTTGTATGTCGGAAAAGTAGTATGTTATTATTTCTGTGTTATTATTTACAATTATCTTTAACTGTACGGAAATTCTATTCTTAAAATACCTCCTCTTGTTTCATTTCCTTGGTTAACCTGAAAGAGTCTGACTGCTAACAGGTTATATTCATTCTTTTTTTTTTTTTTGCCATTACCAGAAACAGTCAGGGAATCACTTGGTCTATGTAAACCCCAGTGTCCCTGGACTCCATTTCCCCCTTCCTAATTTAAGCATAATTGAATCAGCCTTTTAGATATCACCAGAAAACTTGACCAAACTGTACATCATATGGTTGCTCTAGTACATAGTAAATATTCAGGTACCAGCATGTCATCTGGGATAAAATGCTAGGCAGAAGATTAATTTACTATATTTTTATGTGTTTATCATACCAATAACCTGAAAATAAAATTAAAATATTCCAAATGCTACCATACTATCAGATCAACTACAATAACAGTTCTGTTCTCTTCCAACTGTTATCCATTTGCATTCATGAATTTTACATATTTGTAGTCATAGTGTAGGCACAATTGGATTTCATTCAATCCTCAAGCAAACAAATTGGCTCTAAACAGCCTTGTTCTCCTGACGGTGGGGTCTTAAACATACGCTATATTCACTTCTTATTGACTCAGCTTCACCTAAGGCTAAAATATTTTATTGAAATATTGAATTATTGAAAAGCCACTGCTCATCATTTCACATTCAGAGTTATAAAATTCACAAAAATATAAACAGTCTCATAAAACCCCTGTTGTTTCTGTCAAAATATGTGATATTTTTCTCAACCACAAACATCTGAAAATATTGCATTGATCTTTATATATATATGTTATTTTGTAGTATAATTAATAATAAGCCTCTCTAGAAATGCTTCAGATTAACAAAACTTAATACATCTATACTGTCTTATGAAAATATCTTAATTCATGTGCATTATGACAACCTAAGCATTTCAAAATGTAAGCAAAAACTCTTTCTTATTATAGATAACTACATCAATGATACCTATCCCAGAAAAATCTATAAGACATTGACCATATCTTTTCCTGTTAATGAAAGTGGAAGCCAGTAGATATCAGCCTGAGTCTGCTACTAATTAAAGATTAATCCTGTGGATATACAATGCTAACCTTCTAAAAGGAGAGCATAGTTTTATCTAGACAGCACAGCACATTCATTCATTGTTAACAACTTTACTTAATTTGAACTTATGTATTTTCAATATCAGAAAAGCTGAAATTAGATAAGAATGTTAATGAACACGTGTGGCTTAACCATGTAATTCAAGAGAATTTCTCCCAGAAATATTTATTCATAGCAGACATATTTGAGTTAAAACTTCCTTCGGTGCAACCAATTAGAGAGCGTAATAATTCATCTAGATCCATGACTGAAGTGAAAACATATTCAACATTCATTAGTATGCTATTTAAGGAGATTGGCCAAGACTACTCACTTACTTGTGATAAGATGATATTAAGTGGAGAAGCAGAGCAGTGAATCGGGAGGCTCTGTTGTGCATCTTGGTATGTTAGTCACTTTTCAATTGCAGGAAACAAAAACCTGCCTAAGCAATTGCTAGCAATCACTAACAGAAAGCATTTAATATGAAAATGTAGATGCTTACCAATCACTTGAAGCTTCTCTAGGCCTAACACTCAGAATCACTCCATGCAGAACTGGCTTTGCCAGGGAGCATCTTTCTCTATCTAACTTAAAGAAAATACCATTGTGGCCAAGATACAGGGCCTGGGATGCCAACACTGCAGCAGTTTCCTCTGAAAAACTACTAAGTGGCTGTACACTGGACTCTGTTGCAGAAAATCTCAATGTGAACATCACTGTACTTGTCTGTTGCAACAGCTAAAGGAAAGGAAGAATGCCTTTTCCTCTTCCTCTACCCTCTGAATCTCATATGATGCATTAATCTAGCAAAACTTAATTCATACTAAAAATCTTTGCTGCAAGAGTGTCTTGGGAAATGTTGTTTTTAGATTTCCAGCCTCTGGAAATGATACAAATGATACTAAGTGCCAATCCACTATGCCCAGCACACTTGGTGTGCTTTTAGTTCCTTTTAATATGTGAATTTATGTGTGCCTGTTAGGTAGGCCAACCATATGTTCTGGTTTGCTTAGGGCAGCCTTGATGTGTGTCTGCTGTCCCGCTATAATTATAAATGTGCCCTCTTTCACTGTTAAGTGAGTTCTGGTTTGGAAGATAAATTTCATATTCACTTTACCTTTCCATATGTGTATCTTACCCTACAGGATACAGAGAAGAAAAAAAATGAGGGAAATGCCATTAACTAGCACATCTCTTCTTATTCAGTACTCAAAATAAGTCTGTGAGACATTATTAGCATTTCACATATTAAAGGACGCAAGGCTTGAAGAAAGTACTAACTACCCTATGGTCACATAGTGAATAAGAGAGCAGTGATGAATTTAATTTTAAGCCTATCTGACTACCAAGGACATGTTTTTTGGTTAATTATGTAGCTTAACTATAATCAATCCTGTGCTCATAACTGCTATTTTTGTCTAATTTACTATGGACTTCAGTTATTTTTTCACACATTATTAATTCACTCATTAATTCATTTCACAAATATTATTTGAGTACCTACTATGTTCCAAACTATGATCTGTGTTTTAGGGATACAGTGTCAGACCAATCAGACAATAATCACTACCCATATGAATTTAGCAATCTAGAGAGAGGACACATATTAAAAAAAAGACACAATAAATGTTTTAAAGAAAAATACAGCAGATAGTTTTGATAGGGAGACCTGTGGGTTAGGTTTGCTATTTAAATTTGGGCAGTCACTGATAATGAGAAGTTTTGTTAGAGACACAAAATAGATCAAATTATCCTATCTATGCAAGAGCAGTAAGGCAGAAAGAAAATGTAAATCATTTGGCAAGAGTAAGTTTGGAGAGTTTTGAGAAGGACAGGGAAGCTAGTTTAGGTGACATAGATAAATGAAGGCATGAATGGGAAGGGACGAGTTTAGAGAGATTGTGTTTGTGTTGGGGGGTGGTATGTGTGTACGTATTGCTAGGAGAAAGATAACATAGCACTGGCCAATCTCAGGCTTTGGCTTTGAGGTGAGATAGGAAGCTAGCTCACTGATTTAGCACTCTGCTATATTTTAGCCAACTATAGACAGAGTCATTTTATTATTGCAAAACACCATTATTCAAAAATGAGCTTTAAAGTAAAAATCAGGAGGATGATATTATGCATATTATCTAATACTCAAATCCTCCACCAATAAAAATAGAATAATAAAAATGTTGTGGAAAGGATTCAAATAATTTATAAATACATTTGCCTAGCACACATTAAGTGCTCAATCAATGAAGGCAGTTATTATTAGCTTAAATGAGGAATAATTTTTAATCAAATAAGCAGCATATATTGCTAATTGCATTCACTTTGCTGTTTATGAACCAAATAACTGGATTATTAAATCTTATCCAAGATTTAATCATTCATCCATATATGCACATCACTAGTCTTAAACATTTTAACTTGCACAATACAGGAGTCCAGCTGGTGACAAATATAATGAGTAAAAGGATCATTATAAGATTGAGAGGATGATTTAATTATAAAATAAATTAGGAAATTTGGTGTTGGGGGTGGAAAATTTATTATTAAATCCAGGTCGAGAAATAACTATTGAGCATTTATGATGTCTGAAGCCCTCTGCTGGGTGCTGATGCTGCAAAAATAAATATTTCATCTTAATATGGAGGTGACAAACTTGAAGTTCTCACTGGGAATTTTGTAAGCAGAAAAAAACATCTTCCCCAGCTGAATGTGGAACTGAAAGCTCTTGGATAGAGGTTTTCTGAGGAGAGGAATCACAAACAACTCTGTCTCTGTCTCTCTCTCTCTCTGTCCTAATGCATAGATATCCATACCCTAATAAGGACTGGGAAAATGAAGAAAGCAAGTGAGGATTTTGGGGGGGTAGAGAAGAAGGAAATATACTAATTCTCATATAATTGGCTTTTTTAAAGAAATTAAAAAATATGTTTATACATCTATTGAGAGGATCATATGGTCTTTTTTTTGCTTCTGTTTATATGGTGAATTA
>VBSM01003169.1:8212655-8231053 GCA_008086735.1 Cheirogaleus medius | reverse complement strand
TATTTGTACCCCCATAATATGCTGAAATAAAAATAATTAATTAATTAATTAAAATAAATAAATAATATGTTTATAAAGTAGAGTTTTTACGAAAAGGTAATTCACCATATTTTATGAGTCTGTACAAAGTCTAGTGTAGGTGCGGTTTCTTAAGAGAATTATGTGAGAGGGATTTGTTGGTTTGAAGATATCTGTCCATGTTATAGGTTCAAGGAATTATATTTGGTGAAATGCAATTAACTTTAGAGAATCATGTAATCCTTGGGTTCTGGATATTGAAGACCATAGCTAATGGTATGAAAGACAAAATATATTAAAGTCAGACTATTAAAAATCAAATGTTAAATTCTATGAAGCCGACTTAAATATGCACTTGAGGAACTCTTCTTCAGAACACTGAAATGAATATAGATGGTGCTTCTACCATATTTATTGAGCACATACTAATTTCCAAGGAACACTTTACAAAGTAGTCCAGAAAACTCACATCATTCTTGCCCTAAAGGAGCCAGATTCTAGAAAAAGTAAAAGGAATGATGGTGATAGTAGGGAATTTCTACAAGTATATATTCAAAATTTGTTTATATGGAAGTATTGAAAATAGTTCAACAGGTAATCAGTAAGCATATTTTGAATGTGTGTGAGAGTTCATAAAATCAAAAGATTACTAAATAAAATAGATTTTAGTTCTCACTCTTTGATAACCCTGAACTGTAAGATCAGTTACTTAAATTCTTTGTCTTAATTTTATTATAGATAAAAATGAAAGGAATACACAGGATTCAGATAACCCCTTTAGTTAAATTGTGTTTCATATTCCTTAATTGTATTATGTATTTAGAAATACATATGTTATTGTAACCATATGTAAAAACTTAATTATTCAAAATAATAAAATAGCTAGGATTTGTTTTATGCATAGCATGTTCTAGGCTCTATGATTTTTTTTTTTTTTTACTCATTTCAACAATCTGAAAAGTTATACACTACAAATACTAGGACAAATAATAGGACTAAAGAGTAGGCTGGGGGAAGAAAACAAACACTCATGTTTTATCTACACAAAATTAGCATTCTAGTTTAGATGCATGTACAAGTATCTATAATTTTTTTAACTGATGCTTTTGATGGTTAAATTAGGAAATGCAGAAGACTCTTACCCTCAATGTGTCTCCTATTCTTAGAAAGGAGATAGAGAGGGAGATGGAATGAGAGGGGTGGGGAAGAGGTAGAGAGAGAGAGAGAGAGACAGAAAGACAGAGAGACAGAGAGAGAGAGAGAGAGAGATGATTTGATAAATGATCATATACTTCATTCAGGCTCTATGAGGAAGAGCGCAGAACACTGCTTAATGAAGGGTGGGAGAGAGCCAGTGTTGATGTAATAGAGTAGGCAAATTTTGAGCTGATTTGGACAATAATGATGAGTTTATTGAGGTAAACAAGTTAGAGAAAGAACATTATAAATCAAGACAATAGCATATAAAAATGCAAGGACCATATGAGTGATCAGGACACATTTTAAAAAGAGGAAGTAATTCAGTATGTCTACTGAATTAGCCATAGGATCCTCGTGAGTGAGATGTGGATGATACAGATATGAAGGCAGCAGACATGATAATAAAGACTGTGTCCTTCAATGGCATCCTTAAAATATTTTGAGCAAGGAAGTGATATTATCAGGATTATTTATTAATAAAAAAGTATAAGGAAGTAAAACAAAATTTGAGGAAAATACTGTCTATAGAAACCACAGGATTACATGACCAATTCAAAACAAAAAGAATGGGAGGTGAGGAAGGAGATAATGGCTATTCCCAGAATTTATGGAAATATTTTCTGAACAGAAATGGACTGTTTTGAAGTTTATATTTTATTTTTAAGCTAAGAATATGTATGCTATTTTGAAATGTGTCCTCATCTTCTGTTTAACCTCACATTCTTCCAGTACATAAAGTGAATCTTTAAAGGAAAAATATTCTTCATGTTAAGAAATTCTCTTTATTTTCACATGGGTAGTATGGCAAATTATCCATTCTTGTCCTATGCGTATATAGGCTGCAACAAGTAAAGGTAAGGTGTGGTTCAAAGGTCATTATAAACTTCCACAAATTATCACTTTACATTTTTGAAAGTGGCATAATTTTATTGATAAACGTACAAGAAAATTATAGAGATAAAATGAAACTTAAGGTGAGTTATTTTAAATAGGATTTATAACCATATGTTTAATGGAAACTGCCTTCTTAAAAGGGCTTCTGAAAATTTAGGTAGAAATCTAAGTGCCCTATCTATATTTCATCCCATTGACTTTAAACTTACAAGAGAACATTTAACATTTAACAATGTGGAGATTGTCTTTGAGTTTTCCTATTCAGATAAAATTAAAATCTTTTCTAGTTAACTCTCCATTATCCATGCTAATGTGAAATTCAAGTGTATAATCCAAGTAATGCATATGTTCCCCCCACACACATAAGCACGTACACACACACACACACACACACACTCTATTCATGAAGATTTCACCCGATATTTTAAATCTACTGAAGATTCCCTCAAAGAGTATATAAGCAACACGACTGCAACAGTTGCATTTCTTGAATTTCAATTTTGACAACTATACAAGTTTTTCTTTAATGCACATATTAAAAATATATATATTTTTATATGTATTTTTATTTTTATAAGATATATATGTATATCTGTATATATGTACAGACATATACATATGTGTAAACATATAGTGTATATATATACATATCTTTCTTTCTGGCCTATAGTGTATTTCTAACAAAAATGTTGTCATATGTCATATTCATCTTTAAATTTACATCTGTGCCTCATAGCATAAATTTTTCCACTAAAACTTGTTAAATATGCCACTCTAGAAAATATTGAAAGTATAAATGTATTTTAAAATTTACAAAAATCTTTTTATATAATGCATTAAAATAACCAGCATATCAAACTCAATGATACATGAATATTATTGTTAAAATAAAGATGGAAAAGGAGGGATTCGAGTAAAAAGAAAATATTGATAAATATTGATAAAATAAATATAAATAATAATATAAATATTGATAAAAAGAAATATTGATAAAAAGAAAATATTAAGTAAATAACATGGTAGTAATACAGGGATATGGCTAACACTGAAGCAGTTGAAAGATTTGAATCTATTCATATCTTCCTGTATGACTATAATATGTGAAATATTTAAAATTCATTTTTGACAAATAATACATATGTTTATGGTATATAACATGATGTTTATATATGTGTGTATATATACATAAGTATAGCAGAATGGGGTCAGTCAAGTTAATTATCATATATATTACTATTTATGCTTAGGTTTTGTGGTAATAAATTCTATCCTCTTAGCAAGTTTCAACTGTACAATATATTTCTATGAACTATAGTCATCCTGATGTACAATGGATCTCTCTATTTATTCTTCCTCTACAACTGAAATTTTGTATTCTTTGATCAGCATCTCCCCAATCGTCCACCCTCAGCCTGTAATAATCATCATTCTACTCTCCCCTGCTATAAGTTCTTTTTTAGATTCCACAAATACTGTGCATTTGTCTTTTTGTTCTGGGGTTATTTCATTAAGATAATGTAATCCAGGTTCATTCATGCTGTCTCAAATGGCAGGATTTCCTTATATTTAAGATTTAATGAGTATTCCATTGTGTATATATACTACATTCTTTTATCCAATCATCCATTAGTGGACATATAGGTAGATTTGATATTTTGCCTATTGTGAATAGTGCTGAAATATACATGGAGGTAGAGGAATCTATTTGATATACTGATTTTCTTTCCTTTGGATAAATGGCCTGTAGTGGGATTGTTCAATCCTATGGTAGTTGTTTGAGTGCCTTGTAAATCTTTGATGTGAGTCCCTTGTGAGATAAATAGTTTGCAAAGATTTTTACCCATTTCACAGGTTATCTCCTCACTTTGTTAATTGTTTCCTTTGCTATGCAGAAGCTTTTTTAGTTTAACATAGCCTCAATTATAGTCCCAATTTTCTATTTTTGTTTTTCCTACATATACTTCTGAAGTTTTAGTTATAAAATCTTTGCCTAAACCAATGTCCTGGAGTGTTTCTCCTAGGTTTTATTCTAGTATTATAGTTTCAGGTCTTAGATATTAGTTTTTAGTTCACTTTGAGTTGATTTTAATATATGGTAAGAGATAAGAATCAAATTTCATACTTCTGCATATGGATATTCAGTTTTCAAAGCACCATTTATTAAAGAGGGTGTCCTTTCCCCAAAGTACATAGTTGGTGCCTTTGTCAAAAATCAGTTGGCTGTATATATATGAATTTATTTCTGAATTCTCCATTCTGTTCCATTAGTCTATGTGTCTTTTTATAGCAATACCACAGTGCTTCGTTTAATACAGCTTTGTAGTATTATTTTGAATCATAATATTATAATGCCTATAGCTTTATTGTTCTTATTCAGGATTTCTCTGGCTGTTATGAGTCTTTAGTGGTTCCATATGATTTGTAGGATATTGTTTTCTGTTTATGTGAACAATGTCATTGGTATTTTGATAGGAATTGCATCAAATCTGTAAATTGCTTTGGAGAGTATGGTCATGTTAACAATATTAATTCCTATTCATAAACATGAGATGTATCTTAATTTGTTTTATCCTCTTCAATTTCTTCCATCAGTGTTTTATGGCTGCTGTCCCCAACCCTCGGGCTGCAGGCCGGTACCGGTCCATGGCCTGTTAGGGACCAGGCCACAAAAGTCTACCGCCCCCACAACCCCTGGACCGTGGGAAAATTATCTTCCATGACACTTAGAAAGGGGGGTGCACACAGCAGGAGGTGAGCAGCAGGTAAACGAGTGAAGTTTCATCTGTATTTACAGCTGCTCCCCTTCACTTGCATCACCACCTTAGGTCCACATCCCCATGTCTGTGGAAAAATTGTCTTCCATGAAACCACTTCCTGGGGCAAAAGAGGATGGGGACCATGGTTTTATGGTTTTTGTTGTAGAGATTTTTCACCCCTTTGGTTAACTTTATTCCTAGGTTTTTATTATTTTATAGCTATTGTAAAAGGGTTGCTTTCTTGATTTCTTTGTCAGCTACTTTGTTATTGGCATGTATTAAAACTACTGGTTTTTGTATGGTTATGTTGTATCCTGAAACTTTACTGAATTCATTTATCAAATCTAGAAATCTTTTGGTAGAGTGTTTAGGTTTTTTGTCTATATACAATCATATCATCTGCAAGCAGAGATAGTTTGATATCCTACTTTCCAATTTGGATGCCTTTTATTTCTTTCTCTTGCCTAAGTGTTCTTGCTAAAATTTCCAGTAGTATGTTGAATCAGTCTGGTGAAAGTGAGCATCCTTGTCTCCTTAGAAAAAAGGTTTTCAGCTTTTCCCCATTCAATATGATGTTAGCTATGGATCACATATGGATTTTCTTATGTAGTATAACAGATCTATTGGGAATCTTTCTATACCTAATTTCTTGAGAATTTTTATCATGAAGGAATGTTGAATTTTATTGAATGCTTTTTCTTCTTTTATTGAGATTATCATTTGTGTTTTGCCCTTCATTCTGTTGATGTGATGTATCACATGTATTGATTTTCATATATTGAACCATCCTTGCATTCCTGGGATAAACCCCACATGGTCACGGTGTGCTATTTTTTGATTATTGAAGTATGGCTTTGCTGGACATTGTATTTTTGATCATAGCATTTTTTTTCATCACCTTAAAATATATAGTTTCATTCTCTCCTGGCCTGATGGGGATTCCCTTATATGTGACTTATGCTTTTTTCTAGCTATTTTTAGAGTTCTTTCTTTGTCTTTGCATTTTCATAGTTTGACTATAATGTGCCACAGAAAAGATCTTTTTGAGTTAAATCTATTTCAAGATCTTTGATGTCAATATCTCTTGCAGGACTTGGATCATTTTCAGCCATTGTTTTGTTAGGTAGTTTTGCTATGCCTTTTCTCATCTCTTCTCTTCTGGAACTTTCAGAATTCAAATATTTGGTTGCTTATGGAGTCCAATAGGTCACATAAGCTTTGTTCATGCTTTCTTATTCTTTTCTTTTGTCTGGCTAGATTATTTGTAAAAAAAAAAAGTACCTGTCTTCAAGTTCATAAATTCTTTTTTCTGCTTTATCTAAATTATTGTTGAAGATTTTGATTGTATTTTTTATTTTATTTATGAGTTCTTCAGTTCCAGGATTTTTCTTTAGTGATTTTTTTATGATATCTATGTCTTTTTTAAATTTCTCATTCAGATTATGAATTGTTCTTCTAATTTTTTTTGTATAATTTACCTGTTTTTTAATATCTCACTCAGTTTCTTTAATATCATTATCATGTATTTTTCAGGCATTTCATAAATTTTCTTTGGGATCTGTTATCAAAGAATTATTGTGTTTCTTTAGAGATGTCATGTTCTTTGCTTTTTTTCCCTTTTTTTTCTTGTGTCCTTTTGTTGATATCTGCACCTCTGGTGTAATGGTTGCTTCTTTCAATTTTATGTGTTGGCTTTCGTAGAGAAATACTTTTTCCTACAGACACATTTAGAGTGTTCATTGGGTAGGGTGCTTTGGCTTTGATACTGGGTGTGTTCAGTAGTGTAGTCTTCAGATGATTTTTTCATCTGTAATCAGCATTAATGGTGTCTGTGATTTCCTCTGGCTTTGGCTGCAGTTGTTAATGAAGGTTATGATGAGGCTTTTTTGGACATGGAACAGCAGGGAAGCTAGTCCTCAGGCACCACCTGTGGTGTTGGTGGTGGGCAGGGTGGGCTTGTGGTCCGGCGCTGGGTGATATGCATAGACACCAGCAGCCATAGATGGGGCAAGCCTATCCTGAGGCCTCTTGATGGTGTGTGCAGGTACCAGCAGTGACAGGCAGGGAAGGTTGATACCCAGGCCCGCAGATGATGTGAGCAAGTGCCAGTGGTAGGCAGGGCCAACCTTTTCCAAAAATATTTTGTTATTGTGATCAACAGGAATTCAGGGATAGAAACTATTATTTATTTATTTTGCCTGAGGAAAACTCTTCTGCTTTTAGGTAAATTTTACAACAAGATACTCTAACTTCCAAATCTTTAACATAAAATAATTTTTTGAGGAATATCCAGAAAATAAGATCAACATGTCTGTTGTTAGAAATTGTGTAAGTTATTCTATAGAAAAATATGATGTAAAGAAAATTATCTATAAAATTAATGGACATATTCTTTTAATATTTTATCTCTCAAAGTGTTTTTTTTACCTCTTTTCTTTCTTTCCCTCAACTTTTTTCCATGAGTCTTCCTCTAGTTTTCTCTTACTCTTTCTATAGTAGTTTTCTTTTTAAAAGAATATTTATTCCCATAAAAATAATTGAAAATTTGGAAATATAAAGACCTTTTAATATCAATGAAACTTTCATTATCTATATTAAATAATTAAGCTTTATTTATTTTTCTGCCATCATTCACTTATTTATTCACTAGGAAATAACTGGCTACTTCAGGAAATACCACCTCTATTAAAATATAATATGTTTTTATTGCATGCAGTGACTTAAAATAAATACAGTGGGCTTATTCAGCATTCTCAAATTGTGACAAACAAATAAACAAAAAAACCCTGTATTTAATGGGTTACTAAAGGGAAGATATTAGGAACAATTAACTAATGGCTACCTTATGACTATTTCTTTATTTTGGAACTTCAGTATAATTTTTGGTGTCCAGAAACAAAAAGCAATAAAAATTGTATCTAGCAATGTCACTAGAATACTGAAAGATTCTTCACTCAAAAGCCTTAAACAATAAGTATCTTTTCAGTCTTTAGACTACTGTACTTTGCTGATGTGCTCTGTAAAACATGAAAGATCAGGTAATGGGCAAAATCAATTATTAATATATTTTAATTAAGTATATGTGAAAAAAAGTTATAGGTCACCATTTTGAAAGTGTTTTGAAAGAAAGACTGTAGCTAATTTAAATATATCATAGTCCTTTTCTTCTTTCATAAAGAAATACTATACATTAGTTGTACTTAGTTTCTTTCTATCTTTGAGTAAGTACTTTAAGTTAAAGTCTAGGAATTTAGCAAAGGTCACTCCAAGTTCTTTGAGTGGTTAGCAGAGCAACATTGACATTTAAAAATACAACTTTATAATAGTTTCTTGAGGGTCAAGTTTCTCTCCTTTAGAGTATCAAAAAAAATTACATATTTAAGAAAATGGTTCTACATTATATGCATAGGCATCATATATACCTCAATTAAAATATACCTTTCAATAATTCAAACACCCCATTTATATTTATTTATAAAATGTCCCATTCATATTTATTTCTAATTGATTCTAACTACAATATTTAAAATTAATAAATTACTTATAATATAAATTTGTCACAATTAGCATCATTTTTATAAGCAGTATCCACATAAAAGAAGAGAAAAAAGCAACACTTTTTGAAAAACTAGAATTAATGGTGGCAATTTTGTCTACTTAATCATAAGAAACTAAATGGAAGGTAAGCATTTCATTCAGTTACCAGAGACAGCAGGAACCAATTAGATACTAAAACAAGTAGAGTGTATGGTTAGATTTAGAATTTTCGCTTTGATCTCAGAACTTCTAATGTACACAAAGAGATGCACATGGCAAAACCATAAAGTTCAGTAAAACTAATGGGAACAGCATTTGTAAAGCATATTCAATTTCATTGTCCAGGTCTAGGGCAAGAAAAGGGCTATTAGTATGCTATCATAACTTCTACTATGAAGCAATGAACAAAAGTTAGTGCAAATAAAAAGCAAAGCTGAGTGAGAACTTGAGCAAAATTCAGAAATAGGGATAGAGCAGGATTAGTACTTAAAAGATTATTGCATTAATCCAGGTGAGGGGAAAAAAAGCCTAAAATAGTAGTGGTAAAGGATATAGAAAAAGTAAAGAAAGTGTTAGGATTGACAACACCTGGTGAACATTGGCTGTCTAGGGCAAAATGTGTGAGGAATTAAGATTAATTCCTATATTCCTAATTTAGAACTGGATAAATGTTGGCATATTTCACTGTTATGGAAAAGAAAAAGAGTAAGGGTTAGGGCAGAGGTTTTCAACTGGGTAAAATTTTGCCCCAGGTGATATTTGGCAATATCTGGAGACATTTTGGTTGTTAGGGCTACTGACATTTTGAATAGAGGACAGTAATGCTGCTAACCATTCTACAGTGCACAGGGCACTCCCTTCTCCTCAACTTCACAATAAGGAATGATGAGCCCAAAATGTCATTAGGAGGTTTATAAACACTGGCATATGGACATTGTGGTTTGCAGAATAATGGTTCACCAAATAAATCCACATCCTAATCCCCCAACCTGTGAATATGTTACTTTAAATGACAAAAGAAACTTTGAAAATGTGATCAAATTAAGGACCATGAGATGAGAATGTTTATCTTGGGTTACCCAGGTGGACACAATGTAATCACAGGGGCCCTTATAGGGGAAATAAGGAGGCAAGAGGGTTAGAGAAGAAATCGTGACAACTGGTCAGCAAGAGAACAAAAGAGAGATTTAAAGTTGTTACAATGCTGGCTTTGAAGGTAGTGAAAGGGACCATAAGCCAAAGAATTCAAGTGGCCTCTAGAAGCAGGAAAAGTTAAGGAAATGGATTCTCTCCTAGAACCTCAAGAAAGAATGAACACCTGTGGACAACTTTATTTTTCACACAATGAGACCTGTTGCAGACAACAGACCTTCAAAATTGTAAGAATATAAATTTATATTGTTTTAAGTCACTAAGTTTCTGGCAATTTTTCCAGAAGCAATAGAAATCTAGTGTAAAATGGTGAGTTTGAGTTGGTTACCAAGTAGAGGTATCTGGTAGTGAAAAAGAGAAAATGTGTTTAGCAACATTGTTTGGTAGTCACTAACATGTAATAGTAGTTGAAACTATAAGTATTGATGAGATCCTATCCATGAATAATATGCAAATTAAAGATAAAATAGAATCAAGTAGAAAGAAGTCCTGGAAATATCCACAATTAATGTGAGGTAACAGAAGAGGATCTTAGGTAAAAGGGCAGACAGAGAGACTAGTGGTGAAAAGCAGGAGAGATAGGCATATGGCAGGCAAATGAGGAGAAAATTGCAAATAGGAGGAAACAGTAAATAATGACAAGTGTTCCTGAAAGTAAAATAAGGACAGTTTATTGGATTTAATAAGAATTCAATAGTGACCTCATTCAAAATAATTTCAGTGGCATGTCAGATATAGAATGCAGCAATATGTCAAGTGGTAAACTAAAGATCAGAATGGAGGCCAAGAGTTTTTCATAATAAGAAATATGAAAAATATAAATATTTAATATAGAGGTACATGGAGTTTCCTGAACACACGTGTGTGTGTGAGTGTGTGTGTGTGTTTTTATGCTGTGTGTTTTTGAGATAAAAATACTTTGGGTATATTAAAGGTAGAGAAAGAAAGAGGTTGAAGAATATGGGGGAAAAAGGGAAAAAAAAGCCAAACAAATATAAGTTCCCTTAGGTGTGAGTTACATTTGATGGAAGAGCCACTTCTATGCCAAAATGGAAAGAAAATATGGAAGCATGGGTGTGAATTGAAAGCTTTTATAAATTGGTAGGAGACCAAGAAATTCTGGAAATTTCTGACTGGATATCTCACTTTTCAATTTGGCCTCAGGTGTTCATGGATAAATTTATGCTTAGATGAGTGAAGTGATAAAGGGTGGTACAACTGAAAGACAAGCTTCTAATTAGATTTTCTAAAACTGAGCTTGTCTAGTAGTAATGCTTTAGCATTTCAAAGAACCACCTTTATGTGCCTGTACTCTCAGTCTTTGTGGCATAAAGGGAGAGGGAAATATGTGTAGTCATCTGTTCAATGGGCTACAGATAACCTGTCATCAGGAAGAAGCAAGTTTTCAGCTAAAACAAAGGATTGGAAGATACAATATTAAGACAGAGGTTAATAGAACAAGGATCTAGGGGAATATGAAGCTGATTCAATGTGAGTGATCACACAGTACTGAGGAGGCTGGCAGAAACTACGTATGAACAGGACTGGATTCAGTTTGTTTTAGAAGTCTTGGTTAGATTTCTTATTATAAAACTTTAATGATGCAAGGTAATTTTATTTATTTATTTTTATCTTGTTTAGAATTTAGTGTGTATGTGTGAGTTTAAATATTTAAAGTCAAAAATGCCTCTTATACTTTTACTGGTGACATTGCCACCCCTAAAAAGAAATAGCCCAAGGTCAATTATATAGACTATTGAATCAACCTTTCATTAAGCCAGCAACAATTAGAATTAATAGAATTTTCTGAACAAAAAAAAAAGGTTATGCCAAGGTTTTGCTGACTGGACTGCAACTTTATTGCCATGAATAAGATATAAAAATGACCTTAAGTAATTTTCCTGGTAATTGTATGATGGTACACAAACTTTTAAATTACTTTAGAGAAACACCTAGATAATATAATATCTAAAAAAAAAAACCAAATGATTATTATTTCAGCATTCTTTTTCACTAAGGAAAAAGATTATGGCTAATATAAACTAGACTATGTATCATACTTATGCATATTTTTCATGCAATTCTTTAAAATTAAGAGTAGTGTTTATGAAATTTACTTCACAATAGTTACCTAGCAACCATCAGGAAATCAATAACTTATTTTAAAGACTTTAAAACTCTCTCCATATTTTTTCATATTATCTACCTACATAATTTTATTTATTTTTTTAATATTGACTTATTTAATTTTTAATTGACATATAATAATCGTACATGTTTATGGGAGCATTTAAGGCAGAGAAATCTGCCTTCCCTGTAAAATACATTAGTGTACTCTGAAAAATTCCCGAAGTTTCTCCTTTTCCCCACAGACAGGGCAAACAGTTCAGCCATCTCTTTGGTGGTCAGCTTTTCCTGATCAGATAAGACTTGGCAAAACTCAGAATGTTTTGTCCCCAGTGATTTAATCCCACCACTTTGATTACAGTTTTTGACTGTGACTATATATTCAAATAATTTAACTGTGCTATAAATTAGTTTCTTTTTTCTTCCAAGTAATGAACAAAAATTATCAAGGAGTTATTTAATTTCATGGGAAAGTAATCAATGTGCAACAAGTACGAGTTTTAACTGTACACTGTCATATGTGTTAAAATTTGTCTGAGTAGTTTTGAGTGCTTGCTATGTGCCAGGCATTTTTAGAAGCACAAGTAAGTTATCAATGAGATAAATGGTCATTAGGGCAGGCCCTAATGAAGTTTATAATGTCTTGGAACATTTATATTTGTTATAAACAGCGTAGTAATATTGGACCTGATAAGAATAAAGGAAGATGAGAAAAAAAAGAGGAAGAGGAGAAGGAGCAGGAAGTTGAGGAGGAGGAGGAGGAAGAGGGAAAGGGGGCAGAAAACATAGAAGGAGGGGGTTAGGAGGGAGAAGTAGGAGAAAAAGAAAATGCTTCAATTTAGCAAAGGCTACAATTAAAAAAACTTGAAATAAGAAAAAAAAGTATAGATATATCCAACTTTGTTCTAAAATTGACAGGAAAAAAAATAAACCCCAGTGAAAATCATTACAGCTAACTTAAAATAAAAATTTAGAAAAATGAAAGGAACTTCAATTTATAGGAAATCAATCGATGAATTTTATTATACTATTTGATTTACCCTGGAAAATGAATTTTTCACAAAATGTGTCAATGTTGGCATACTAATGAATAAATACATTTTATTTATTAAATGTATTTAAATATCCTTGAAATCAAAATTTCAAAAATAACAGCATAGGCATAAGTCACTCTGTTTTTCTCTTACATTTTCTCCAGTTTGTCTGTCCTTCCCAAGTCACATTTATGTGGCATCTAGAAACTGGCTCTTTGGGGATGCCTTATTAGTTAAGACTATCTCCACACATAATTTTGAAAAATTTCCATGACATTTCAGCTTTCCAATTCAGTATATTTTTCAGGATGTAAATGTATTTACGTCCATGTACTTATAGCTTATGGGGAAAAACAGTTTTTAAAGTGTTCAAGTAAATATATTTTTCACAGTAGGTAAAATTTAATCCTATAAATCCAAAAAAGCACTTTTTAATTTCTCTCTGCTTAACTCTCTGACCTTTAAGTCAAAGGCTACTTTTACTTGAAGCCTACAAAGGAAGCCTTTTGTCAATTCAAAAATGTTTGGAGATATATGATTTCATTTATTTTCTTAGCACTCAATAGAGAGTTTTTCTCCTACTAAGAAGTGACCACATAGAGATGCTATAGAAAAACTGAGCTTGTTTTCCTTCCATATTCTATACCTATGCTTACTTAACATGAAAAATTATATATGAATATTTTTTTAAAATTTTTTTCTATTCCACTTCAGGACACAATGATAAATAGTGATAAAACCTTATAATCTTAGAAGAGGTAAAGAACAAGTGTTCTTTAAAATAAATGATAAAAATTATTTGCTGAATGTTAGATACTACAATATAGAAGATGATAGCAAAATACAGAAACAAGCTTCAAGCCTTTCAGTCTGAAATTCAGTTGTACAGATTTATACAGTTCCAGAATTATGTAGTTCAGATGTGATCAAAATAGGAATATGACCCTAATCAAAAATGTCAATACCATAAGCATTGGGATCTATTTATTTAATTTCTTTGTGGAAAACATGGCAAATACCTAATGAAAGCATTTCTGATTATTTTATATTTTGCTTTGAGAGAAAAAGGAAAACTTTCTTAAAATATTTTTATAAAAGCAGTTTAAAGCTTTAAATATTGTTGTTATTCACTGACACTTTCATAAAAGTAATAGAACTTTCCTTCTGTGACAATGTTCTTACTACCTTTATTTTTTCATGTTATTTGTGAGCCTGAGTGGTTTTTTGAGTTAATTCCAATTTTTTTCCAGGTTAAAATACTGTAATTCCATTCTATCAAGCTGAGATTTAAAGATCATTTTTCTTCTACTTTCAAGCATTTATGCTCTTTCAAATATTATCAAAATAAAGGTTTATTTTATTTTACTGCTTGCAGGAAAAAACCACTCTTTCTAAAATCCTAAGCAAACATTTAGAAACATATGGTAATTGAAAAATCATAATCTGGCACTATATTGTAACAACCTGTTTATACAAGAGGATTTTGTGATTTGAATATTACTTGTCATCTAATCTGGCAAGAAGATGTAATAGCAAATATGTACTTGATTTAGAAGAGACATAGCCTGTGGTTATGCAAAATTATTCAGTCTATATTGATCTATAGGTAGAGTTCTAGTTGAAATAAATATTTTGTAAAATGGCATCCACTTCAGGTTATCCAAATTATAAGTCATAGTAACCATTTTAGAAAGGAAGATTCTATTGTATTATACAATTGCTACTGCATGTATTTTAGAAAAATGGATTTATATTTAATTAGTTTTATAATGCAGTCTTCATGTCAATAAATTGTATTACTCTCTGAGCAAGTGTATGAAACATTATTTAAAAATTGATTCACATTTTAATATGCTAGAGGGTAGTTATTGAAAGGAATACTGTAACAAATCAATTTGTGAATTGAATGATCATCACTTAATTTATCTCTTTGCATCCATATAGAGAAATGTTTGTTAATCTTTCTGAGTTCAAGGCACACTTTGGATCTTGAATTTTTGGAGACTCACTTGAAAGAATTGAAAGCCTGAAAATAAGATTAGGCAAGTTAATAGTGATTATAGAATAATCACTATTAAATTTAAAAAGGGATGCATGGCGAATATAACAGCAAACTCAGATATCTCATTATTCATTTGACACCTCTCAGAATACTATATCTATGTGATTATAAGGGTTTAGTGTCCTGACCACAGGCTAAAATTCACTAATAAGGCAACATATTCCAAGTTGCAGGAAATAACTATTTGTCTGTGCTTCTCTTTAATGCTATGTTATGGCTTTTCTTTCTTACTTGTAGCATGCTATATCCTGTAACATGGTACAATGATTTGATTGGCCAAGCAATGCTCTATTTAATATATATTATAGGTAGCAGAAACATATCATGTGCATTGGAGATAAAGCACTAAATGGTTTCCAGGTATACATGTACTATAGCACACAAATTGAGAACCACGTACCAAAATGTTTGTATAGGCAATATATTTGCATAGGCAATATATTTCAATCAATAAATTTTTGACTATGAAATGGCTTCTACTTCTTAATTAATATCTAACTAAAATTAACTTTCAGAAACATAAGACCATCCTTATGAAGATAAACATAGAAATGTTATGAAAAATTAAATTGGAGGTTCAAATAATTTCACCAAGAACATATATCAAGAACACAGATATTGTTTTATAAATTATTATTAAAATAAGATTGGATAGATTAGACATATTTCTGAGCAACTGTATATGTCTTCAATCAAATAATAATCAAACTTTTGGTCACCTGCCATGAGAATATTGAGTGACTTCTCAATTACACATGCAGAAATATGATTGTATCCAAAGTATGTGCAATTGAGATTACTGGGAAAAAATATCATTCGGACTTTGTTCTAAAAACTTCATAGCCAGAATTTTCTCCTCTCTTAGAATCTAGGCTTGCCTGTGACTTTTTTGGCCAATGAGACATTAACCAATATGCAAGCAGAGGTTGAGAAGTATTTAGGAAATGGGGCTTGCAGTCTGGCTGGACATGGAATCCTGATATCATCATGTGAACACCTTCAGCCAGCCTGATGGGAAGTCAATTTAGAAAAGAACTTGAGGCAATGTGGCTGACAGGGGGCCAACTGCAAGATCTGTGAGTGAGGCCCTCCTAGAATGTATGGCCCCAGTAAAGCCACCACCTGACCATAGAGATCGGCTGAACTAGCATGGAAAAAACAATCAGCCACCTATGGAATTGTAGAATATACTACAGATTAGTTGTTTTAAGTCCCTAGATTTTGGGTTGTTACACAGCAAGAGTTAATTGGTGTATTATTGGAATCAAATAGACTTAGGTATAATTCTTGGGTAAAATACTGACAGTGTTTCTCTACAGAAATATTGACATTTTCTAACATTTAGTTTTCTATTTTGTAAAATAAGGAGGCTAAAATTATCTTAGAATTTTTATATGTAAATTAATGCAATAAGATGGATAATATCTTGAGTACTATACCTGAAACACAGTAAATATATAATTCCATAATTTATTTTAAAAATTCTGTAAGTTGAATATCATGTCTTTAAAACGAGAGGAACAAAATGATCTAAGAAATATTTTTTTTTTAATTTATAATTTTTCTTTTATATATATACATATATAGGCAGATACTGTCCATCCTGGGAGTTAATCTGGAATGCTTCAATGCTTATAAATAAGCAAAAATATGAAACTGAAACTAGTTATGAGTGTTCCTATTAAAATATATAAAACTATTAATATATAATTACTATACTATTAATATAAATATTGTAGAATTACTGTACTAGTCAACATATCTGGTGTCTTGGTCTGTTTATATTGCTGTAAATTAATACCTGAGGCTGATTAATTTATAAAGAACAGAGATTTATTTGGCTCTTAGTTAGGCGGGCTGTACAATAAGCAAGGCAGCAACATCTGCTTCTGGTGAGGGCCCCTGGGTACCTCAATTCAGTACAGAAGGTGAAAGGGAGCCAATATCACATGACAAGAGGAAGGAAGCAAGGGAGTGAGGAGGGAATTGTCAGGCTCTTTTAAACAATGATTTCTCACTGGAACTAATAGAGCGAGAACTTATTCATGCTTATGAGGACATCAATAAACCATTCATGAGGGATCTGCTCCCCATGACACAAGCACCTCCCACTAGACGTCACCTCCAACATTGGGGATAGGGGACAAATTTCAAAATGAGATTATAGGGGACAAATATCCAAACTGTATCAGCAATTATATAAAACGAATGGTATGTAAATTTTCTTGATTATTTTATCTTTTATGAACTCTTCAGGATATATGTGTGTGTGGAAAATTTACTCAACTCCCTTAATAATATATACATAAAAAATCTACTCTGTTTGGTTACCTCACTGACTAATCCCAAATGAACAAAATAAAATTACTGAAACCAGAAGTAGAGATTGACAAAAGAATACAAATATAATCCTACTTATACTTAGGAAAAAAATAATGGAAAGCAATTTGATGATCAGAATTATGAAGAGACTTTCCAAAAGAGGACAAAAACTAAATGTGAATATATAAAATGATAAAGTATTTGTAAGTTTACTTTTTTTTTAATTTAAAGGTAAATAAATGGTTGCAAAAATAGTTTCAATAAATTAGTAAATTTATTAATTGACCAAATATTTGTTATATGTCCACCATATGTCAGTTGCAATAATAGTTCAGAAGAATACCATGAAAACTGACACAGACATGGCAGAGTTTATAATCAAGCATTCATTTACTTCATTTCTTCATCTAGTAATACCATGCATATTTAGCATATTTATTAAATTTCTCAGCACATCAGGCACTGATAGTTTACGACATTCAATGGCAAAGAAAAAAGGAATGGACACTACTCTCAAGGAGCTATGGTAGGAAAGGATACATATTCAATGATAAAACACACAAAATGCATTGAAGGAAAATAGAGATAATTAAATGTCTAGCAACAAAATGGTTTAAGAGTTATTAATTCCAGGGCAACATAGGCAAGGGACACTGAAGATAAATTGGGTAATGGACAATAGAGATAATGTTCACAGAGAGAGTTACTACTGAAAGTGAATTTTCAGCACAAAATGAGGTGTACGGTAGAATGCACCTGCAGGAAAAATCAGATAATTGTTAAGAAACAAAAACTTGATTAACATTGTTATATCCTTTCATTGTGTACAGATAGCTCTTTCATTATTTTAAGAAAATGTTCTTCAGCTTGTATGAATCTCTTGAATGGAGGAGATTAGATTTGCCTCTAACACATTCTTCTGTGATAAGGTGTACTTCAGTAATAATTTTTCTTTTTCCCTAATCAAACAAGGTCCACCATAATCAGAATCCCATACTATCAGGATTACTGGCATCACTTTCCAACCTATAATGCATTGCAATATTGCTGTGTGCTGGTCATTTACTCTCTGAATTCTTGTAGTAAGAAAGATAATTTTAGGAGAGAAATGAGGTTAGAATTCTGGCTGCCTCAGAGGTGGTATCTACGTAGCAAAAAAGTAGATACTTCCTATGTTTTTATTTTGATTTTGGTTGAGTAACAGATTCTGCATTTTTAAATTAGGTGTGGTTGGTGGAGCTAAGCCCAAACCGCTTCCTACTTATTTCCTAAATGTGAGATTTTTTTTTTTTTTTT
>VBSM01003169.1:8187068-8212555 GCA_008086735.1 Cheirogaleus medius | reverse complement strand
AAAATCAAACAACCCTATCAAGAAATGGGCAACGGAAATGAACAGAAACTTTTCTAAATAAGACAGGATAATGGCCTGCAAACATATAAAAAAATGCTCAACATCTCTAATCATTAGAGAAATGCAAATCAAAACCACAATGAGATATCACCTAACCCCAGTGAGATTGGCCTGTATCAAGAAATCCCAAAACAACAAATGCTGGCGAGGATGTGGAGGACAGGAACACTCTTATACAGCTGGTGGGACTGCAAATTCGTGCAACCTTTGTGGAAAAGAATTTGGAGATACCTCAAACAGCTAAAAATAGAAATACCATTTGACCTAGCAATAGCATTATTAGGCATCTACCCAAAAGAGCATAAGACATTCTATTATAAAGGCATCTACTCCCGAATGCTTATGGCAGCACAATTCACTATTGCAAGGACATGGAAACAACCCGAGTGTCCGTCAATTCATGAGTGGATTATTAAAATTGATATATGTTTACAATGGAATATTACTCAATTCTAAGAAATGACAGTGAGCTAGCACTGCTTATATTATCCTGGATTGAGCTTAAACCCATTATCCAAAGTGAGGTGACACAAGATCAGAATAATGGGCTCCACATGTACTCACCATCAAATTGGTACTGACTGATTAACACTGTGGTGGCTCAAAGGGTGGTGGTCTTCACCACGGATTTGGGGGTTGGGGGGGCAGTCCCACATCTGAGGAATGTGGAGAGCATTGTAGAGGGAAAGGGCATACCTCTAACCCTTGCTAGGGAGAGGCAAAGATATAATATGTAACCAAAATGTTAAAAAGAAAAAAATTTATCCAGTGTCAGGTAGGTGGAAGGGGGGAGGAAGGGATTGGTATTTACATACATAGTGAATCCGATGGGCACCCTCTGGGGGATGGACACGCTTGAAGCTCTGACTCGAGGGGGGAGGGGAGGCAAGGGCAATGTATGTAACCTTAACTTTTGTACCCCCATAATATGCTGAAATAAAAAAAATAAATAAAAATAAAAAAATTACATAGTATCATATGTCTTTAAGTGATTAAAGGTTTTTCATAAATTAAAAACAAAAAAGAATCATGTGGAAAGCTTGTCAAAAGACACATTGCTGAGCCCTATACTCAGAACGCTATATTGAGCATGCCTAAGGTGAGGTCTAACAGTTTATGTTTGTAACAATTTCCCAGGTGATACTGGTGATGCTGGCCCAGAGCCACACTTTAAGAACCACTTCTCTAGTTAGTAAAAATTTTTCTTAGACATTTGCAAAGTTTTAAATGTCATCTTTTTATTAAAGATTATTGATTTGGTTTTTCTTTATCTGCATAAATGGGAATATTTTAATAAATGACCTACAAGTGAAGGGACATCTGCCACAAACTTAAACCAGAAGTGAGCACAGAAATAGCATTTGCCTGAAATGCCTATATTGATTTGTCTATACAGAGCTAAAGATAGCATAAAGCTTAAGGTGGGAGTCAATATCTGGTTGGGTTGAATCAACGTTGGTATTCATAATTGAAACACTTTTATAAATCATTAAATCAAATGCATTTCAGAGGTGATAATTAAGTTACTATCACTTATAATACCTTTAGACTAAGTAATATTTAATTTAAAATATAATTTGACTTCTACAGTTACCTAAGTGTATAGTTTGGTTGTTTTTGGTTTTTGTTTGTTTGTTTTTAAATAACTCTCTAGTTTGTAAAAGCTACACTTCCTGAGCCATTGATCAAGGTAGTTTAATTTGCCATTTTCAGCTTCTTATTTGTTAATTTCAAATATGATAGTGTTTACATTTGGACTGCTTCAGGTTAAGTCAATAATAATAAAGTTGATGCCATTCTGTAGGTAATCATTTTGAACTTTTTAATCACCTTTTTGAACTCTTGCATAATCCATCATCTATTGTTTATCAGTCATCAATAGGTCCAATTGATTGTATTATACAAATTATATGATGCTCTGACTTCTGGTTGACTTTCATAGGTTTGGTCTGATTTTATATGAACTAATTTCAATGTTCAGAGCATATTTTACACTAGCTAAAATACATTTAAGTATACTCCAATTGGGAACTTTTCTGGAAGCATTCTTTCCCCCAGACTATGTTAGATTTTGTCTCCCATTTAGATAAACATAAAGGATAGGAAAGGTTTAGTATATTTATCTTATTTTACACTCTCTTATGGCAATCTTATATTTAGGATCCTTTAACTTAGATATTTAGTAAAATCATAGATAACCTTCAATGAAAAATGTCTTAGAAAGTGACTCTCTGATATAGCCTTTCTGTTTCAATCTGAAAATCTTGGTTTAGTGAGATCTAAAAGTTTGTGTTATATATGTATGAGTATGTATGGTAAAGACAGGACAAGTAAAAATATGACCACTTGACTATTTTAGATACTTCCTCCCTCATCCAGCTACAAATGAATGTTATATTTGTGAACTATTGCTGCCCAACAAATCACTTCAAACTCAGTGGCTTAAAAGAATAATAAACATTTATTATCTCAGTTTCTCAGAGGCACAAATTCAAAAATTTGAATTCCCAAATTTAAACTAGGTGATTTTGGCTCAGAGTTTCTCATGAGCTTTCAGTCAAGATGTTGGCCCTGACTGTAGTCATATGAAGGATTAACTCGGATTTGTGTAACTGCTTCCAACATGGATTATTTATTGCCTGGCAAGTTCATGCAAGTTCTTTGCAGGAAACTCAGTCTCTCAACATTTTGACCTCTCCTTAGGGAGCTGGCTTTCTCCAGTGTGAGTCACCCAACAAAAGCCACAGTGGAAGCCACAATCACTTCAAAGACCTAGCTTCAGAAGTCATACTTTCTTATTTCTGAAATAACCTATTTTTTGCACTTACCCATTCTATTCAATGCGAGAGAAAACTACACAAAAGAATGAATACCAGGAGGCAAAAATAACTGAATACTATCTTGGAGGATAGCTAAGACATATTACAAGCAAAACCCTAGGCAATTCTTTTATTTATTCTAATTTTGCGGTCAAAGGCTAAGATATTACCAATTCATATTTTTCCATCAATTTTATTTACTCCTGTTTAGAATGAAGATAAATTTTTCTATGCTTACCCTTTACTCTTCCCACAAGAACTTATCCTATGTTTGTTATTTACTCCTAAAGTTTACTTATTGCATGTCTTTTTCACTCTAGCCTCTGTTTTTGTTAGGCAATATTTTATTAGGCTAATATAAAAATTTGTATTCATATATTAGTAAATTCTAACATACACAAGAGCACTCTGGAGGCAATAAGTTTATTGTGAATATTTCAAATTTATTAAAGAAGAAGGGAGACATTCTGGTAAACAATAGAGATTCAACTACCCATAAACATTACTACAATTATGTTTAGATTCAGCTCAGTAGGGTAGGTTTATATGGGCTACCTAAGCCATGGGGAACTCTAAGATTCTATATTTTCATTCATAAAGCGTTCCTTTCCCTTGAGGCTAATAATTATAGTGTTTCTCCTAAGAAATTTTATCTATAATTATGGCTTCGACTATCCTCTTTATGCTATCTTGACTCACAAGTCTGTATTTCTTGTTCAGACTTCTCTCCTGAGCTTCCAATCCAATTTTCAACTGCCATTTGGGCAGTATGATGCATTGAAAATAGAGTGCCGTTTGGAGTCAGATAGAATTAGATTTAAATAGTAGTTCTGTAACTGTATTCTCTTTGTGGCATTTGGCCCATTACCTAATAACTCTAAGCCTCAGTTTCCCATTTGTATAATGAAAATAATATCATCTCCTTAGCAAATCTGTCGTGAAGATTAAACATTGTAATACATGACAATTGTTATCAATCAGAGGTGATTTTGTCACCTAAGGAACATTTGGCAATGTCTAGAAATATTTTCTTTGTTGTTGTAACAACTGGAAAAGAGAGGTGCTACTAGTATCTACTGTTTGGGGGCTACAAATGCTCTTAAACAGACTCTAATGCATAAGACAGACTTCCAAATTGTGACAGTAAATTTTATGTATTAACTTGCTTAGAACATCTGGTACCTAGATATTTGGTCAAACATTATTTTAGGTGTTTCTTTGTTGGTGTTTCTGGAAGAGATTATCATTTGAATCAGTAGACTGAGTAAAGCAGATTGCTCTCCTTAATGTGGGTTGAAGGCCTAAATAGAAAAAAAAGACTGAAGCTCCCCTAAATAAGATATAATTTTTTCCTGCTTGAGTGCCTTCGAACTGGAACATTGGCTTCTTCCTGCCTTCAGATTTCAACTGAAATATTAGCTTTTCCTAGATCTCGAGTCACTGACTTGCCTTCCAGATCTTGGGACTTGTCAGACTCCATAATTTTATGAGCCAATCGCTTATAGATAAACGAATAAACAAACATGCGTCTGATTGGTTCTGTTCTCTGGAGAATCTTAATATACATAACAAAAAAGTATCTGTCCTGCAATGTCAGTAGTGCCCAGATTGAGAAACCTTGATGTACATAAGCAACTAATACAGTGTCTGATGCATGAAAGATAATCAGAAAACATTCAATGAATGAAAGTATCCGTAGTTTTCTAGACTGGAAAATCAAGTTAACCGTACAATTTAAAAAAATATAATATTCAATATAAATCTATATTTCCAATATAGTACCCCATATTAATTAGTTAAATTTGATAAACCCTCTATTCAATCAATATTGATTATAATTTATGGTCCTCATCAAATTCATATGTAGATTTGTATATAACATCAGTTGTAATATTTTGGTTTTTCAATATTTTGGTAGTTCTAATCTTCACTTCACTAATTGTCTATGTTTTCCATTTTGTGTTTGGGTGGGTGGTCTATTTAATATTTATTAATATTATTACTGTATTTATATCTGTGTTTGGTGAATTCAGGAAAGCATTACTTAACATTTACTTTCTCAGTTGTCTTTACTATGTTTGATCTTGATGATACAATACTTCCAATGAAATAGAACAAAATTCCAAATTCAAAATTTAATTTAGATATTTGGATAATGATTATTGCATATTTGCAGAAGAAAACATATTCTGATAGATGTTACCATGTACATTCTATTAATATTTAATATTTTTAATTAAAGGTGAGATAGTGTTTTCTAATTTTTTAACTCCCAATGCTCAATTATTGAGGATTGATTTTTTTTAAACAGCCAGTCATTTATATTTACACCAAGAGTAGGTTAACAGGTGGTGAGAGTGACATGCTTTAGGTGGTGCTAGAGATTTTATTTAACTTTTATTTTACAAAAAAAAATGGATATAGTGAGATGTAGGGCATTGTCTCATGTTAATGAGAAGAAAAGAAGGAGGGAAGGAAGAGAGGAATGATCAAAAGAAAGAGGCAGAAGTAACCTGAACAAGTAAATATTCTTTGTTCAAAATTCTCAGTATTTCAACAAACATTTTAGGCTCTCTTCTTCTACTTTATTATAGAAGCACAGATACTTTTATATTTTGAAATTTCTTTTAGATTTTATGGGAATTAAATGAATAAATAAGAATATTTATTGTAATTTCATATATATTTAGTAATATATGTATCTTTTAGTATACATGAAAAATATAAACACAATGCAATAATCTGTAGTACACATGCACAGTGGTATAAGAATGGAAATATTTACTTCTTTATATAAATGTAGTCTACCTGGAATACTTACACCTTAAAGTTGATATGAAATATTTTATTAGTAAAGAAAAATGTGTGAATCCCTAGTTTAGACCTGGCCACCACAGATGCCATAACTCCTTCCCTGTTCCAGAGCAGATATATTTATGCTCATTGGGCACTATTGTAAGATCCAGTCCTTCTATATGAACTCCATCATGAGGTCCTCCAGATTATAATGCCTGGTGTCCAGGCTTCCATCTTTATAGCTACTCATTAAGTCATTCTTTCTTTGAACTTCTGCCACTTCCAGCACATGTATTTCAGAAAGCTTGCACTCACACTATTTCTTTATTTATCATCATTCAAAAGCCTGTTGAAGGAGTTCTTTTATGGTGCAACATATCACTTACTAAAATTCTCTTTTTGGCAAGATGACAAAAAAGTATCTTAGATATTATGCTGTCTAATTACATGACTCCAATCTAACAGTTATTTCCAATTTGTTGGTCTCAATTTATGAGGATGGAGAGTCTGAGTGAATCAGCTGTTAAAACTTTTTGAATGAGATCTATAACTATAGATAGTGAACACAGTATTGTAAAAACTTTAACATATAATGTATTGAAGCTCATGCTAAAAATCAGACATGAGATTGAATTATCCTTACTGAAGGAAGAATTTGATTAAGAAAATTATGAACAAATACAATATCTTTATTTAAATTAACTGATAATTAAGATTTATATAATAAAAATTATGTATGGAAATTAATATTGGTTAAACTTATACAATGTTATATGTTGCTGTGATTGAGTTAAAATAGGTCACCCATTTTATGCATAAAATATATGGGTCATTGGCAAATAATATTAGTTTAAATAAATAGCTAAAGATGTTTCCAAGGTAACATAATTACTATGATATAAATAATTATACTGAAAATATTTTCATTCTAAACTACATATTCACAACATTTCATTTGATGGTTGCTTTGTCTCACAATGTACTTCTAAGCCAAGATGAACATATGCTTATACTTTATTCTACCTAAATCTTTTTCTAGTTATTCCCTCTCTGTATGTTTTGCTTCCAAAGAGAAGAAGGAAATCAATTGGATTGGAAACATAATTTGAATGGAGATATTTTAGTCTAGGCATCGGGGAGGCCTTGCTTAAATTATTTGCAAATATAAAGCAGCATACAAAACCAATGAGTAGAGCAAGAAAAATATTTGAGCTCTTACAATTTATAACAAAATATAGGCAGAATAAACAGGAGTGAAAAAATGAATAAGACTTATAATTACAACTATTGTGAGGCAAAAACCATTGAATTGTAAATTTGTAAGACTGACTCTCTAGGGCAAAATGGATTTGGAGTCAGAGCCAGTTACTATCTGAGCTCTACCATTTATATTTTCTGTAACCATGGGCAAATTATTCAATTTCTCTTATCCTTTTTGAAATGAAATAATAAAAGTCTACCTTATACAAATATAGTGAGGGTCAAATGAGATAAGATGCATATATACAAATGCCTATCCAGTACATTGTAGATATTCAATGAATGTTAAAAGAATCTGAGAGACTAGAAAAATGAAGTGTCAGAGTAGAAGGGCCAAACTAGAATTCTTGGGAAGAAGGTACAGCTAGGGCAAAAGTACCTTATGAGAAACGACTTTCACAAAGTACAAGTGAATGTTTCTCCACAGAATGGGCTCCATTTTAAGCTAGTGAGGCTTTAAGTGGAATTCTGTTTAAAGAGAGATGGATTCCAGCTCTATCCAGGATAATACAAGAGATGCTAGATCACTATTGTTTGTGTGGCTAAGTAGAACTCCATGTTATACATATACCACATTTTATTAATCCACTCATGTATTGATGGACAATTGAGTTGTTTCCACATCTTTGCAATTATGAATTGTGCTCTCTGGTGGGGCAAAGGCAATATATGTAACCTAAATATTTGTACCCCTGTAATATGTGGAAATAAAAAAAAGGAAGTAAAAAAAAAAATAAAGTAATACATAACATTAAAAAAAATAAAGATAGTTGGGTGATAACCTTGTTGAGATTATAGAGAAAGTTAATGAGATATTAGACTGGAAGGCTGGATCATCAAAGTTCCCTCCAATCATGAGATTTAGTGGTTTGTGAAAATGTTAGTTTGACTACTTTGCAGTTAAACATTTATTTTACCAGAAAGAAGCAAAAGAGCTGAATGATTAGAAGTTGGGGTTCTGAAATCCAAACTGACTGTGTTCACATTCTGACATAACCTTTTTATGATTCTATGAATTTGTGAAAATTATATAACCCCTCTGAGGTTTGATCTTATCTGGTACATAGTGATCATTTTTCTTCCAAATAGTTAATGTGAACATAAAATAAAATAGTGCATGTTAAAGGCTTAGCAGAATACCTAGAAAATAGTAAGTAGTCTCTGTAATTG
This sequence comes from Cheirogaleus medius, assembly GCA_008086735.1. Classification (NCBI taxonomy): domain Eukaryota; kingdom Metazoa; phylum Chordata; class Mammalia; order Primates; family Cheirogaleidae; genus Cheirogaleus; species Cheirogaleus medius. The sequence goes on along the minus strand of VBSM01003169.1, from coordinate 8,204,450 downwards.
TCAGTGTTTTATCATTATTAATCTATCAGTTTAGTGGAACTGACAGGCCAAATTTAACTCTATCTAAATCTCTTTGTAAGGAAACTTGAGAAAGTAAAGTGTAAAAATATTATGACTAACTGAACAATTATACAAGATTGAGCAATAAGTTACTTATCAAAAATAAATACCTAAAATGCATTCATATTAAACACAATGTCTGGCCTTTATGATGCAACCTTATCATAATCATGTTCAATGGGTAGTTACCAAATCTATACTATGGCCTAAATGTACAAATACTTAAACTAAATTTCTTAAGGTTACAAATATTTTGGCAATAGATTATTTCCACTGTTTTAAGTATGTTTTGCTAATTCACTAACAATAAAAATTATCATAATAATGCACGAGACATTAATACCTTGGAGAATACAAGGAAGCTATTGGAAGTTATTCCTTGGATTTTTTTTTTTTGCATTTTAACTCACTAACAGTGTCTTTGGGCCTGTAAACCTGCATTAATTCATGCTTCTAGGAAAATTACTATGGTTTTCTAATTTTCTACATTATTAAAATAAATTTATATTCTACATTAAGAGGAACCTACTTTGTCATTAAAAATTCCTTAGAGCATTTTACTGGAAGGTTAACCCAAATTTCTTTGACAACCAAATTTCTTTGAATTCATTTTTCTTAGATTTAACACCAATGTTTGAGTTATTTATCAAAATATAAACTTTATTAGGTACCTATAATTTTTTTAAGTATTGGATGAATGAATCTATAGGTTGTCTAATAAATGCACAATTATTACTGCTACTTATTGCAGTTCTGTGTCCCCAAAATATAGCTTGTATCATCTTTTTGCAGTTAGCCTCAGATAAAGTATAGAAATTTCAGTCACTCTAATGGCTAAAACGTTATCCTATATCTAAGTTAAGAATCCATAAAAATAGTTATAGTATCTTGACTGACATCATTATTTTAAAATAGAAGTTCAGATGTTAAGAAAATTAGTTTGAATTTGCAATTCACCAGTTTGATGATCCCATATGGTTAAATAATCCATTAGCCAATTTGTAAAGCCAATTGTCCAAGTTTCATTAACTAGCATGCCAATGTACTATGAATTTCATGTTTATCAAAAATAAGTGATTGTTCTTAATTTTAAATTTTGAACTGTTACCAAAAGCTATAAGAACAAAACTCAAAATAAAATATTAACAGTTAATTTCAAAAGTAATTAAAATAAAATATTAAATGATGTACATTAAATAGAAAATTTTCTCTATTATGCTACCTGACAAAAAAATTCATTAAGTAAAAAAAATGAAAAGCTTCTGCCCTGAGTCTACAATTCAAGGGGATAGGGGGAAGGATGAATTGGTAGAAAGTTTGAAAGAGTATTCTAAGAAAAACAATTAAACTTGCCAAGTTTGACAGTTAAATTTTAAACCTGCAATTGGTTGTCTTCATTCTCTCCACTACTAATGAAAGAAAGGGCAATCAGTAAACAAGTGAAACCCTTTACCAAATATGGCTTTAATGACCACAGGCAATACCTAGCATCACACTGGGAAGCAAATTGGTAGTCATTGGAGACTGCTGTGCATTGGTGTGATATTCCCTGAGGCTAAAACCAATCAGCAGCCAAACCATTCTGTACCCTATGAAGTCTGTAAGTGGTTTCCAGGGGTAACCTCTTTGAGAGCACATTTGAATAATCTAATTTGTAGTTTCAAAAGTGCGAGAAATGATGGACTGATCCCATGCTAACTGGCACCATTCCTTAAGTTGCAATACAAGGACTCTCATATCTGAAATAGTTTATGGTGCATTTTTAAAAACAAAACCACTACTGTGTAAGCTATTTGATATGATACAAAGACAAAATTTGTTTTCAATTTTTTACTCTTTTATTTAAATATAAGTTTATTTGGTCCCTAAATAGTTGGAAAGTCACCCTTTCTTTTTGAGGATAATATAAGGGGCTGACATCCTTATCCTCAATAGCAATACACATATTTCTGATTTTAGAAGACAGAAAATCTACAAATTCTCATGCATTCATCATGTATAGGACTTGGCTGTTTCTGTCTATGTAAGATATATCGATAGAACACATAATAGGTGCTACATATTGTATACCTAATAGACATGATTTTATTTCTCATGGAGTGTATCTTTTATTTTTGAATGGATTAAAAACAACGTCTGTTGAAATCTTTAACACAGTAATTTTTCTTCTTTCAGTGGCTTCCTAGGGATGGTACTCTTGACTGGAAAATAGGAAGCAAATTGTTTATGTGATATGAACTTGCTCAAGCTACCAAATTGCTTTTTGAAAGATGAGTCTTTGTTGATCTAATATGTGCCTCAATAAAGTACTATCACATAAATTGCAAATATTTAACCTTCAAGAAAAGTAGGAGAACTTAGGAAATTAAAGAGTACAACAAATAATGTATGATTTAGTTTACTAAGCTAACTGTAAGCTTCAGTGTTGCTTCTAAAAGCATGCTATTTATTCCTAGGGAGGACATTTATTTTATTTATTTCTGAGAAATACATAGTATGTCTTTGCTTCATCATTAATGGTAGGAGAACTTCACTGGTGGTATATCTACTGGAGCAGAAGTGAGATAAAACTACGATTCAGAAGCTTTTAAGAGGCTCTCTTCCTAGGGGACAGGAGAAAAATGTTTCAGTTTAGATGTTTGAAAGAAAATAAGCAAAAAGTAGGACAATATGGAAAAATCGAGAAAATTTTGTAAAAGTGAGACCTGGTTGCTAATTCCAGAGTACATAAAGAGCTAAGGTCTCAGGGCAGGAGTCTAGTCATAAGGAACAAAGGAGAATTGCACAGCAATGACCAGTCCTAAATAAATGGATGTGTTTTAATACACAGCTATATAAACTAATACAGTCAGCCCTTCATATCCACAGGTTCCCCACCCACGGATTCAACCAACCACAAATCAAAAGTATCTTTTTTTTATTTCAGGATATTATGGGGCTACAAACAATTTGGTTATATTTTGGTTATGACTTTGCCACAGGATTGAAGGTGTGCCTTTCCTCATACAATGCTCGCTGCATCCATTAGTTGTGAGTTTATGCACCCCCATACCCCCAAACCCCAATGAATATTACTACCACGTGAGTACCTTAATGTTGATCAATTAGTGCCAATTAGATGGCAAGTACATGTGGTGCTTATTCTTCCATTCTTGTGATACCTCACTTCAGAGGATGGGCTCAAGCTCTATCCAGGAAAATATGAGGTGTTAGATCACCATTGTTTTTTGTAATTGAGTAGTATTCCATTGTATACATATACCATATTTTATTAATCCATTCATGGATTGATGGGCACTTGGGTTGTTTCCACATCCTTGCAATAGTGAATTATGCTGCCATAAACATTCCATACTACCCAAAGTGATCTACAGAATTAATTCAATCCCTATCAAAGTACCATCATCATTCTTTACAGATCTAGAAAAAATAATTCTACGCTTTGTATGGAACCAGAGAAGACCTTGTATAGTCAAAGCAATCTTAAGCAAAAAGAACAAACTGGGAGGTATCAGTCTACCAGACTCCAAGCTTTACTAAAAAGCTATCATAATTAAAACAGCATGGTAATAGAACAAGAACAGAGATATAGACCTATGGAACAGGACTGAGAACCCAGATATGAAACCATCCACATGCTGTCATCAAATCTTTGACAAAGCAGACAAAAATAAATGCTGTGGGAAAGAATCTCTTTTCAATAAATGGTGCTGGGAAAACTGGATAATTACATGCAGAAGATTGAAACTGGATCCCCACCTCTCACCTCTTACAAAAATCAGTTCACAATGGATAACAGACTTAAACCTAAAGCCTGAAACCTTATGAATCCTAGAAGAAAATGTAGGGAAGACTCTTTCAGATATCAGCCTAGGCAAAGAATTTATGAAGAAGATCCCCAAAGCAATCACGGCAGCAACAAAAATAAATAAATGGGACCTGATAAAATTATAAAGCTTCTGCACAGTCAAGAAAACTATCATTAGAAAATTAGACAGCCTACAGAATGGGAGAAAATATTTGCTTTCTACATATCTGATAAAGGGCTGATAACAAGAATCTATGTAGAACTCAAAAAAATCAACAAGAAAAAATCAAACAACCCTATCAATAAGTAGGCCAAGGACATGAACAGAAACTTTTCAAATGAAGATACAATAATGGCCAGCAAATATATAAAAAAATGCTCAACATCTCTAATCATTAGGGAAATGCAAATCAAAACCACAATGAGATATCACCAAACCCCAGTGAGAATGACCTTTATCAAAAAATCCCAAAACAACAATGCCTGGAAGAATGTAGAGAGATAGGAACACTCTACACTGCTTGTGGGACTGCAAATTAGTGCAACCTCTGTGGAAAAGAATTTGGAGATACCTCAATGAGCTAAAAATAGAAATACCAATTGATCCAGCAATAGCACTATTAGGCATCTACATAAAGGAACAAAAGACATTCTATAATGAAGACATATGCACTATAAGGTTTATGGCAGAATTTATTTTTTTGTAAAGGATAATGTAGACTTCAGGATTTATTTTTGCTATGTGAGTATATAATTAATCAAACTTCCTTATTGATGAGACCATTCTTTTTCTGCTGAAAGCTTACTCATAAATCTGGTGTATGAAAATGGCTGTTTCTGAACTCTCTTCATGGCAGTGTGCCATGTGAACATCCATGGAAAAATAATCCTGAAAAATCCTAATGGTGAATTGTCTCTAAACAGAGACATTATTATTGTCTCATTCCTGATGTTATAGTGGAAGTATTCAGTGTTTCACAATTAAGTATGATGTTTGCTAAATATATTTTGTTTTTTCTAAGTAGACTTTTTCATATTAAGAAATTCATTTCTATTCCTAGTCCACTGAACTGTTTTTTAAGAAATAGTTTATCATAATAGGGAGTTATATTTTATAAAAGACTTTCCATCTATTGTAATTATATTATTTTTCTCTTTTATTGTTTCAATTTTATCACTTATTTTGGCTGATTTTCAAATGATCAACTAAACTTGCATTCCAGGAATAAGTCCAATTAATTGTGATTATTATTTTTATATTTTGCTGAATTCAATTTGCTAATATTTGTTTGAGATTTTTGTGTTTATATTAATGTAAGACTCTGACCAAAATTTTTTTTTCCTATAATGTCTGTATCTGGTTATGAAAAAAGGTTATATGAACATTATCTAATAAAGTAAACTATTCATCCTATTTTCTCTTTGTCTTGAAGAATTTACATAAATTGGTGGATTTTGTCTTCCTTAAAACTTTGGGAAGATTAACTGTAAAGCAATCTAAGCTTAGAGTTTACTTTGTAGAATGATTTGTATTTATAGATTAATTTCTTTAATAGATGAAGTATTATTCCTATCTTCTCAATTTTCTTGATTCAGTTTTATTATATTTGGCCTTTAAGGACATTTTCCCATTTAATATAAAATTTAAAGTATTGGCATAATTTTTCATAATCTCTATTTATTTCAGCTAAAGGATAGTTACCCATGTACTCTTTTTATTTATAATTTTGATAACATATGCTGTCATGCTCAGTGTCTTTCTCTTACTCTATTTCTTTCTTTTTCTCTCTCTTTGGAGACACATTGCTTGGAGTTTATTGTTTATATAAATAAATCTGATCATATTTTAATTACTTACTGCATTCTAATATTTTGGATTTAATTTTATGTGTTTTTTCTAACTTCTTGGTGTGTGTGTATACAGACATATATATATATATGTCTTCTTGGGAGCAAGTCCAACAGCACTAGCGGTAGTTTGTATGCATCCCCTGGTGTTAGTCAGGGTTTATAATATTGTCCTAAATATAATGAAAAATACATAAGAACCATGAGAGAGATTTTTGTTGTGATACACAATTCACTGAAGATATGAACATTTATACTTATAACACTTGAGTTCATCACAATAGCAATATAAGATTGTTATGAAATTATTATATTATTGTAGTACAATATGCACTATAGTTAATTTTATGTAGTTATGATTTAATACTGCATCTTTATGTTTACTTACAGTTCTTTTGATTGTGAATGACACTACAATGGGAAAAAGGAGGAAAGATAAACTCCCCAAAGAAAGTAATGGTGTTATTGTACTAAGAGAAATGAATGCTTACTACCAAAATGAAAACAAAAAGACAAACAAATGAACAAATAAAAATCTAGAGAATGTTGACAAAAATGTTCTTAAAAAGACGTTGGAATAAAGATTATCAAAAACATAAAAAGATTTCATATTATATGTTTGGGAACTTTATGAGAAAATTTAAAATCTGGTAAAGGTAAAAGTTTTCTGAGATAGAGAATTTATATAGAACTATAGGAGTTGAAGGTGAACAATGAACATCACTGTGCTGATTAGGAATAATGAGTAATGAATTCATGAAAAGGTGATTTGTGGAAAGAACATGTACCTTCATAGGGGAACTATGACCTGAATCTTATGCATCCTGGAAGCTCCATGAAGTTATCTGGTATTATGTGAAAATGGGTCCAACATGCTCTAAGAGTGTCCTAAAACTTTCATGTGTTTTATAGCTTCTAGTTTTACAATCTAGAAATAAAGGTGTTTAACAGGGTATGATTGGGAGCTGGAAATGAGAATTCATTTCTGGTAAAGAGGGATTTGATTAGTTCTTTATGCACCAGCACTAAATATTACAAATCTATTTATCAATGAACATAATCAAAGTAATCATTTCCTTCTATTTAACATTATTATTCAACTACTATGGTGTTAAACATTGATAAAGGCAACTTTTATAGTCAATTTCTTCTCTTCTGGTCAAAGCATCAGAAATGCTATATTACATTTGAAATGACATGGCTAATAGGTATATACTCCTAAGAGACTAATTTATCAATGTTTAATTCTTCAGATTATTTTCTTAGTGGCAACCTGGTTTTATTAATGACATAAATCATGCAGAAAGGAATTAAGTAATTTAAAGTCAATAATAAGGAAGTACACATTTTGAATTAATAATTGTAATTAAATCCTCAGTAATTGTAACCATCTGGATTTTATTGGAAATATTTGCATTTTGTTAATATCTGAAATTTAAAACACTATGCAATATGTGTTTAAATTTTTAATGTCTTTTACCTTTAATTTGATACTGTAAATAGAGGAGATAAAGTTTCATTATTTTTTCCTGAGGAAAATAAATCCATTGGTATCTACTCTCAAATTCAGATCTGTCTATTAGGATTACTTTAAAAACTTCATCAATATGGTTTTACTAGAGACCCATATGTTAGCAGGTACATTTTCTAGCATGAACTGCAGTGCTTACAAAAATACTCAGAGCAATTAAATAATTCATAAAATATTTAAAGGCATTTAGTGATGACAGTTTTATAAATGACAAAATGGTGACCCCAATTACACTGAGCTAATTAATTAAAGAGGTGTTTTTCATAGTCAGTGTTTACCTTTAAATAGAACTTCATATATATAAATAAATATTTACTGTATGATTTTCCATGCAACCAAGTTTGTTAACAATTTTCAAATCTATAGCTCCCATTTCTTAAAAACAACACATTTTTAATGAATGAACAAAAACACATTCACCTTATTTTATAGATATTTTTAAACATTCCTGAGGCAGTATTATTAAAATTATTACCACACAATTTTAGATAGTGACACTGCTACTTCTGTTTCATGTACTTTACTCTAAAAAGACTGAGAAAGTGAATCTCGACATTTTCATCAGAGAGCTTATTTTTTCCTTTCAGGTAACATGTTGTCAGTGATCAATCTAATTATTTTTGTTATACTCATTCCTTTCTTAAATGGCTTCTACAAGATAATTGCTAGGCTAGCTCTTCTTGGTAGATAGAATAAGTAGTATAAGAAATAGGCTTAAATATTGAGAAAGCAAGCCAATAAAATATTTCCTCTTGCTCATGTGGTAGTCAGCAGGAAAGCCACTGAGGACCCACTTTTGTCTTTACCATTCATTAGAAGCATCTGCTGGAGGAGGCAACGATTGAAAATTTTTTAAGAGCCTAGTTTGGTGATGTCCCACATAATTTTTACTCACATTCTATTGGCTAGAACTCAGCTACATAGCTCTGCATACATGTAAGCAAGGTTAGGAAACGAGGTTATTAAGTATGAAATGTCCGACTTCCTTAAGTACTAAGCTTGACAGTTGAAATCTCTGACATTTCACTTTGACACTTCTTTTTTTAATTTTCCTTGTGAAAATACATCCTCATTCTTTCAAATGCATGGTTTGGCTTGTGATTATCTTTCAAAGGTTTTTTTTTTTTAGAGTAATTTTTGTGAAATCATGAATAAGTCAAAAATTCGTGTTATTTTCGAATGTGAGTTCTGTCGTGGAACTAATGCAGTGCAAACAGCTTGAAATATCAACAAAGTGTTTGGTACGGATGTGGCTAATGAACACACAGTGCGTTGATGGTTTGGAAGTATCTGAAAATGAACCATGTGAGTTACTTGAGACCAAGGTGGATAATGATGAGCTGAAAGCTGTAGTGGAAGCGAATCCATTCCAACCTAGGTGTGAATTAGTAGCAAGGATTGACATTACTAATCTGACAATATTGGACCATTTGAAACAAATCAGCAAGGTAAAGAAGCTGGATAGGTGGGTACCGCATGAATTAAATGAGCATCAGGAGAGAAATAGTCTTGAAGCTTGCCTTTCTTTGCTGCCGCAACACAAAGGTCAACCATTTCTACGATGTATTTTTATGTGTGATGAAAAATGGATTCTTTTTGACCATCAAAAGCATTCATCACAATGGTTGTATTAAAATGAAGTGTGAAAACACAGTCCAAAACTGAATGTTCTTCCAAAAAATCTAATGTTGTCTGTTTGGTGGTTCGGTGCTGGTATTGTCCACCACAGCTTCATGAAACCTGGTCGATCAATTACAGTGGATGTCTCCTACAACCAGTTGAATGAAATAATGGGATGCTTGTGATTAAGCAGTTGAGATTGGTCAATAGAGAAAGGCCAATCCTCTTGTAAGCCAACGCTCGACCACATGTGGCACAAACAATGCTGCTCAAACTACAGAGGCTGGACTTGGAAATTCTCTGACATCCACCATATTCACCAGACCTTTCACCAACTGACTACCACTTCTTCCAGGCTTTGGACCACTTCTTGCAAGGAAAAAAATACTCAATTCTCAGCAAGCTGTGGAAAACACCTTTTGTGATTTCATAGCTACTTGCTCTATAGGCTTCTTTGCTGCCGGCATAAACAAGCTACCAGTAAGATGGCAAAACTGTGTCAATAGTTTAGGAACATACTTTGATTAATTTTACTGCTTTTTGTTTGATATGTAATAAACTAAACTTTTGATTCAAAATCAGACATTTCATATTTAATCACCTAATATTTGTCTGTGTGCCTGTGATAAAGAAGGACTCTATATTAGTGGAGAGTTGGTGTTATCACCCGATGTGTGTGTGTGTGTGTGTGTGTGTGTGCGTGTTTAGAGACAGAGAGAAAGAGAAAAAGAGAGGGAGAGAGAAATAGTTCATATGCATATATGAACACTTTCTGCTGTCCAGGGATTCAGTTGTTAGTGGGAGGAGATTATTGAATTAGCAAATGACCAGAAAAAAATGAGGTAAGTGCTAAATTAAAACTAAGATTTACATCAAGTTCTTTAATAATAACAAGGAAATATTTAACTGTCCATAATAGAAAAGAACAGATACAGTTTCACATTGTTGACAATTCAGTTTTTTAACATTTTTATTGTATTTAATTTTTGTATATAATTGGAATATGAAGTGAAGTTTTCATACATGCTTTAATTAAGCCAATATAAATAACATATCTGTCACTTAACATATTTACCAGTTTTGTGATGAGAACATTGAAAATCTATTTTCATGATTTTGAAATATATAATACTGGATAAACCTAGAGGACATTATGTTAAGTGAAAAAGGCCACACACAGAAAGACAAATACCACATGATCACACTTACATGTGAAATCTAAAAATGTTCAACTCAGTGCTTGACATTAGAATGGTGGTTACCAGAGACTATGGGAGGAGGTGGGTAAGGAAAGGGGAGATGTTGATTAAAGGGTACAAAGTTTCAGTTAGGAAGAATAAGCTTTAGTGATCTATTGCATAGCTGGTAACTATAATTAATAATAATATATTATACATTTCAGTTTTGTTTTAAAGAATGAGTAAATTTTTCAGGTAGACAGTGAAACAGAAAATTTTGTAAAAAGTAGATATAATCATAAAAGACAAAACAACTTGATAATAATTACTTATACTGTAGTTAATTTAACATTTTTAATATAATTTTAAAATACAGAAAAAAACAAGAAGTAATATAAACACTCTTACACCTGAAAATCAAAATTAATAAATATTGACATTTCTCACATTTGTTTCAGATATGGTAGTTTGAATTATCAGCCTCTATTTTTCACTTCTTCCCCTTTCACATTAACATGTTACTTTGAAGTTCTTCCCACAAAGGCAAAGTGTGACCACCATCCCCTCTTCCACATGCCTCTTGACTTTGGACTGGGTCATATGAAGTGCTGAGACCAAAGAGATGTTTTCAGAAATGATACCAGCAGGAAATGTACAATGTGCTTATACGGTTGGCATGCCCTCTTGTGCCTCTGCCATCCCCACAAGAACTTTCTCTAGGTGTCTGATGCTCTTTCAGTCTGAGACCCAGATTATAAACATACAGAATAGAATTGAACCAGGCAGACCTGTATCTTGAAGCTGAGCTACCTAGCTGAGCCCAGGTTAGATCCACAGAACACTAGACAATCTTCAAATACAGACGCGAGTGCAGCTGTGAACAACAGAGCCCCCAGTGCAACATATATGTGAGAAGTAAATTCTTATTTTTATTTGCCACTGAGATTTTGTGGTTGTTTATTATATACAATAGCTGGTGTGTATATAAATATATATATATATATATGATGCCTGTATTTATATAAAAGCAAATATTACAGATAACATTAAACTCCCTTTTTTTCTCCTTCAGGTCCTATTTCTTTCCATCTTTTCCTAGAATAAACATTGGTATGCAGATAATGTGGCCTTCAATTGCAATTTCTAATATTTTACTATCTATAATTTAAGCATTGTATATGGCATACAGCTTATTTCTTTCTTCAAGAGCATATCTTCATGTTCTATACATGCTGATATGTAAATAAACAGTTTATAAAGATATTTAGGGTATTTCTAGTGTTCAGACTCATTGGTTAAGAGTAACTCTAGTGCATATTATTAGAAGTGGAAACATTAGATCATTAGATATACACATTCTTAGAAGCATAATTGCTGGACTACTATATGTGATATTTTCTATTTTATTAAAAATGCATTGTATTCCCAGCTTTATTTTCTCTGACTCTTGGTAGTATCAGACTTTTCAACTTTTGTCATCTCCAGGTTATCTTATCTCATTATTGTTTCCATTTAAATTTCCTTGATTATCATAAAGTTGAGCATGCTTTATATTTTACTAATAATTTAATCTCTTTTTCTTCTATGAACTGTTTTTATTGTTTTCTCCATTTCTCTATTTGAGTTGTCTTTTTGAGATAAATGTCAATATACTTTATATTTTTTGAAACTAAACCTTTGCTTAAATACTTTTCTTCCTATCTCTACATTAGTTTTAAATTTCTGCTATAGTTTTCTTCCTATAGATTTTCAGCTATCATTTTTTCATCATTGGCATTTATAATTTGTGCTTTTTTTGTGTCATTTATAAAATACTTTTTTTATCCTGAGATTACAAAATTACCTAAAATAGAATCTAATTTTAAAATTATTTTTTTATTATTTTGCTTGTGGAATGAATTTAGTTTGATAAAAGTAGAGATTGTATGTTAGAGTGAAGAAGCGATGGAGCTAGGAAAAATAGAAATGAAACAAAACCTACAAGGATCTTATTTTCTATACTAAATGTTTGGATTTTATCTTGTAGGTCATCACCTCCAAACATGTGGGTGAAAATTTCTAGAGTGTAATATCGGTTTAGAAAAATATTTTTTGCTGTTTATTTTTAAATAGCAGATTATTAGTATAAGACAGTACTAATAATTAAAGAAAAAAGGATAAAGTGCACTTTATCAGTGTTACAACTTTTGATCTTTAGAGGACAAGGTTGAAAACAAAAAAATTGCAAGCCTTCTAAAAAAAGTAATTTGCAAAACATATACCTGGAAAAGGGATTAGGGATTAGGGGATGTCAATGACTGTAAAGGGGCATAAAAGGGGCACAAAGGAACTTTTTAAGGTGAATGATTCTGGTGATGGCTACATGACTGTATAAAATTACCAAAATGTGTCAATTGTGCACTTGCAATGGATGAATTTTAGTGTATGTCAAATGCAACTCAATAAAGCAGTCTGGGAAAGAACAAAAAGAAAAAATCCTGAACATTTTCAGAGATTTTGCAAAGGATACAAACTCTCAGCATATACACAAATCTTTGTAGCCTAAACATATTTTGTTCCATACGCCCACCTGCTACTGGTTTTCAAATATCTGTTTGTTATTGTGCTGCTAAAATAAAAATGCACTTTAAATTATTATTAATTTTATTCTTTTTACAGCAGCTAGTATAACATCATTCATGTTGTATAATAGACCCTGATATTTGTTAATGTTTTAGATGACTCTCATGAAAAAAAGCTTGGAAGCAATGCTGTTGTTAAGAATAGTGTCCAACTGAGAAATAACACAGTTTGTCATGGAATTTAGAATGGTCTTTCTGATTGAGAGAAAAATCTAAGGACTGAAGACTATTGAAACTCTCCATGCCATTCATTTGAAATGAAATGTTTAAAGGACATAATAAATGTAACTTGCTTACCTAGTGGATATTTCAAGTGAGAAAAAAATCTAGGAATTTGTGGGAGTCTGCCTTGGATAAATTGCTGCAAGATGTTTTGAATATAGAGTTTATATCATTCTAAAGTTACTACTGATTTCAGACAGCTAATTTTAACTTTCTTAATTTCTATCATGCGAATTATGAATTAAAACAGTCTCATAATAGTTTCAATTCTGGGTTCATTTCTAACTGAATTCCACAGCTTAAAAATAACTTTAACATTCAAAATACATTTTGGTGGGGTTTTTTGCTATAAAACTAATGATTTTAGGCCAGTAATGTTTATTTTATACTTAATCCCTATGTAAACAGACTGATTTTTAAAATTTACATAAAGCTAGCAAAACTAGAGACTTTTGCTAACTAAAGTAAGCCTTAGAGGAAACTTCTCAGGACAAAGAAATATTTAGAATAATACAGGTAGCTTGATTTTCTTTGTTGTTTTATTTGTAATTTTATTTGAAATTTCAAATGCCATAAGAGTGAAATTACACTGATAAAGATATATTATGTAAATGTATTTAAACTTACCCTTTGTCAGTTAGAAATTTTAAAAATTCAGATATTTCTCAACCACATGATAAATTCTTCAGCTCTAGGAAAATCAAGAAGTCCTAGAAGAGAAAAATTATAGACATCAAAATTCAGAAATAATTGATTTCTAAGTTTATTAAGTTCATGACAGCAAAAGTGAATAAGCACTGCATACTTACGAATAAATAATGAATACCACCTTCTGAGAGTTCAAGCAATGTAAAAGATTAAATCTTGTCTGCAAAGTCACTTTATGGGACAAAATGATTTCCAGGGCTATGATCTAACTGGATAAATTCAAAGGAAGAATATATGTATCAGAATGGGAAGTTGAGAAAAACATTCAGGAATTTATGTGTCAGTATCTAACTATGCACTAGTTAGGAGCAAGAATGCTCTGGTACCTGTGATAACAGATCCCTTTCATAGAGAAGGATGATTTCCTCAAACATTGGAACCAAACAATTTTATTGCTTTTCAAGAAGTTATCTGATCATCTTCCAGGGGAAAAAAGGTCTGGCCACATAGGACAAGGATTTTGATTCTTCTGTCATAGTTCTTGTTATAAATTAAAACATGATTTGGTACTTTTTATACACAAGTCTTCTGTGAACATGTGATTGATAACAGTCTTCTCCCTGATTAATGTATTTTAAGTATTAAGACAAAACTGCTTTGCTGAACCTAAAAATTTGAGGATTGATTAATTCAGCAGCATAAAGGCAAAGATTCCCAGTGTTTAGCCATTGGGTTCAACTATCGGCATACTAACTTTAATACACCCTTTCTTTTAAATTAATAAAATAAGCATTAAAATTCATAGTCTTAGTTTTTAGATACCTTATCAGATTCCCCAAATTAAAAAATATTATATGATAAAAAATAAGGGATTTACTTTACATAGTATTTATTATTTTTTCATGGGACAGGCACTTTAACATTTAATTGTTGACAATATGTCTATGAGCTTTTATTACTCCAATTACATAACCGTAATATTTGTACCCCTATAATATGCTGAAATAAAAAAAAATAAATAAAAAAAGGGGCAAACTAAATTATCTTCTTATTTCCCTGACTCCGATTCTTCATCAGATCTGAGGCAGACTTTCTGACTTTGAAATATATTACCCTTATGTTATGAAAGTTTTCTTGTTATTGTGGATGTTTATCTTTTAATATTTTCATTCTTTTACGTAATTTCATCTTAGAGCCCCCAAGCCTATTCTATCTTGTATCTAGTTATACTTTAGCCTATGTCTTTTTTATTAAAAAAATTTGATCTCTGCATAAAAGGTTAAATAATGTGATGACTATTAAAATTAATTATCTACACTAGCAATGAAATGCAATATTTAAAATTTATAAGCATTTCAGTTAAATGCAAAACAATACTTGATTGTGTATTTTTCTATTAAAAATTAAAACTTATTTTAATGTCTTCAATATATTAAAAATTTATTAAAATTCTGGTATGATTGTGCAATAGCAGAGCTCTCTTTTAGCATATGGACCTTTTCCACATAATTTTACTTAAAAAATGGTACTAGGAGTCAATATTCTCAGTTTCAAGCACCATCCTAGGAGGTTTAAATAATTAATATTATATTTAATATTTGAAGAAATAATGTATTATGAAAATTTCCATCCATTGGTGTACAATTATTATGTTAAACATTTACATTTTTTCCTCAAATATTATACTGTAAACTACTTGAAGAAAGAAGTATCTTGTTAAATGTTAATTTCCCAAAAGGTAGCACAGTGGCTGCCCTATCCAATGTCCTTAATGTAAGTACTTGCTGAATGAATGAATGAAATATTTTGTTCTTACATGCTATGACTATATTTCAGAATGATATGACACAGATATAAATTAGGCCATTTTTTCCTTAATCTTTCTTAGTCAATCTTAGTCCTATCCTTGCTTTTCCTGGGAGAAAGATAAGGAGAAATTTGTTCAGACATAAGAAATAAGAAGAATGGGACTTTGGAGAGAGAATGAGATTTTCAAGAATACAGGGCTGTTGATCTGAGGCAATATTGGCAATGCCACTTAAATTGTTTAATGTAATAGCTAAAGAACATTTGTGGAAGGATAGAGTTAGACAAAACCTTTTTAGGATATAATAACTGAAGTTAGCTGAACAAAAAGATGAGGAAAACATTCTAGGCAAGAGAACAATATGAGCAAAAGTCTCGTGAAAGAAGAAAATCAGGGTAGGAAATGAAAGATAGATTAGTGAGGCTTTCATTTTGTAACCCCTCTGTCTCATCAATTCTATATTAAGTGCTACCACAAAAAGCTTTCAATAATTGTATTTTATCATATCATTTATCCTTTTATGAATTCATTCAACATTTACTGAGCATTTACTTTCTAGTAACTGTAAAGATCACTCAGTGTTGTAATGAAAATCACGACAAAAATCTTCAGTAGTGCATGGGAACAAATATGTAATGGACAATTAAAATTTAAAAAATTTATCTTGGAGGCGTGCTATGGAAATATGACTAAATGAGCTACCAATTATTCTTGGATGAGAACAAAGTTTAACAAAGACTTTTCAGAATTGAATCTTTAGCTAAATTTTGAAGGAAGAATGGGGGGAGGAATTTTTAGAGTGTGGCAGAAAACCTGTTTAAGGAATATTGACATGGTGTGTTTATAAAACCAGGGTAGCTGGTTTGTTTATAAGCATAGGGTTCATGATACAAGAGGTGGATTGAGAACAACAGATGGGGCCACACAGAGACAGTGGAATTTATCCTATATGTAGGGAAAGGCTATTTAGAATTTTAAGAAGAGAAATAACTTGACATTTCATAAGGAACACTCTTATGATACCATAGCGCAGCAGTCCCCAACCTTTTTGGCACCAGGGATGAGTTTAATAGAAGACAATCTTTCCACTTATGAGGCAGGCAGGAGGCGGGTCGGGGACTGAGCTCAAACAGTGTTGTGAGAAATGGGAGTCCGCTGTAAATACAGATGGAGCTTCCCTCACCTCCTGCTGTGCACCGCCCCCTGCTTCTTAAGTTTGGAGGAAGACAATTTTTCCGGGGAAGGGGGCGGTGGACAGAGCTCTTCAGCCGGGTCTCTAAGAGGGTACAGACAGTACTGGTCCACCGCGGCGGAGTTGGGGACTGCAGCCATAGTGAATGGCTGGAGAGGCATGGATGAATAAGGCAAAAATGAAACCAAGTAGGAGATTTACAGTCTCCGCTAAAGATTAAACTTCCTAAAATAAGAAAGTGCCATGTGAGAATGGAAGAGTGGATTGATTCAGAAAATAGTAGATAGAATCACTCTCCATACTACAAATTAGTCCCTGCTGTCTAATGAATAAAATATCCTTACAGCCACACTCAAAACCCTCATTTTCTGCATTCAACATACTTTTCTAGATAAATTGTACTTCTAACAATATCTTTCACTCCATAAACCTTCTGATTTTTCCTTCAAGAATCTTGATTTTTCTATTTAGAATATGGACAACACACATTTATATAATGACACTTTTTATATAACATTTTAAGCAATAGGTAATTTTAGTGTATAATCTTTTTTAAATAATAGCTTCTATTAAGGAGGAATCATGACTTTTCTTTTTGTTCCTGATCACTCTTAGGAAACAGTGCTATAGACTGAAAGTTATATCCCCCCCGAAATCATATGTTGACCCCTAATCCTCAATGTGATGACATTAAACACTTAGGTACGACTATAGTCTATAGCCAGAGATGAACGTGCACAGCCCAACATCACTTTAGCTGACAGCCCTGATATGAAGGCGCACAGCCTAGCGGAGACTTTAGTCGACAGCCAAAAGCTTTTACTTTTACAGCTTTTATCTCTGCAGT
>VBSM01003169.1:8140735-8186968 GCA_008086735.1 Cheirogaleus medius | reverse complement strand
GCCTCCCAGAGTGCTAGGATTACAGGTGTGAGCCACCGCGCCCGGCCTCTCCTTGTTCTTGAACTTTTCAGCCTCCAGAACTGTGAGAAATAAATTTCTGTTGTTTATAATCAACCAGTCTGTGATATTTTATTACAGCAGCCTGAGCTAAGACAAATGGAATGCCTTAAACTTTTATGTATCAATACATGTGAATGAATACGTGAATGAAATTTTAGTATTCAATTCAGTTGTTCTCCTTTAAAATTCTAAATAAGCAGAATTGACAAAACCAAAAGAAGCATTTAAAAGTTATATGCTCTGATAATAAATATAAGATAAAATTGTAAATTCTGTGAGATAACCAAAAATATAAATTTTGTCATGCATGACTTTGACTTCACCACACCTCTTCATTCATCTCTGTCATCCTTTGAAACTTCACCAGTGAAAATAAATAGACTTTATGACATGGGAAATGTAGTTCTAAAAATCTGATAACTTTAGAAAAAGAAAACACTTCTAAAAATTCTATAATGTATTTGCAAACAGTCTATTTCTTTCTCAATACTTTCTTGAGAATAAATAAGTTTGAAATTCTTTTGAACAAAGATATAAATCTAGAAGTCAGAAAATGGAAATTCTTAATATCATACTCCTGTAAACTCCTATCCTTTAAATTTTTCATTGCTTTTTATGAGATTATGCTTATCCCAAGTGTTTATGTATAATTAAAAATAAAGATGCATCCACTTTGTCAAGCTGATTGTTGTAGAAAACATTATAACTATGACAATCTGCTGAGAATTAAAAACAGAATTGATAGCAGCATTTTTATTCCCTTCTCAAAGAGTAACTTTATTAGAATGTGATAACATCTATAAATTTTGTCATTCAAGCATATTTATAGATAGTTATTTCCTTTTAGCTGATTAAAATTTTATATAAAAACAGAGTAGTGTTCCTCTAATGCTTGTATGTTGAAGTAGAAATATTCTTATCAAATCTGAAAATGCTCTAAGAATGCTTTTGGAGTGAAAGTACAACTTACATTGATTTATTTTGTTCCCTAAAAGAGAAGACACTGTGTGTGTGTGTGTGTGTGTGTGTGTAGTGACAAATAGTGACAAATTCAGAAAATAAAACTAGTGAAAAGGAGGAATTCCTTCAGAATGTAAAGATTATCACTATCAAGTATATTTTAATATATGTTCTCTTAATATTTCATATGTATTATTCATTTTTAAAAAAGTATTATCTATATGTATCATCTTGTAACTTTTTTACTTAAAAAGTAAACTTTGGCTATTTTTCAATATGTCTTATTTTCTTTGAAAATGATTTTAGATTGGTAACTAGTATTCTATTTTTCATATATGTAATGATAAACTTAATCATATCCACATTGCTGGGCATGTAGATTTCTTCTAATTCTTTATGTGTGCATGTGTATGCAGATAATGCTGCTATGGAGATTCTTGTCTCTAAATATTGTGTATCTCTTTGGTATTTTCCTTTAATATGAATTCTAGAAATGAAATTGCTACATCAAAAACTAATAAGTATACAAATTTATAATTGTTAATCTATGTTGTTAGATTGAATTCCGGAAAGGTTGTACCAGAATACACTCCTACCAAATGGGTATGAGAGCAATCATTTCCCTCACTACACCACTAAGTTTTGTAACTTTTTAAAAATCTTGCCAATTCAACTGGTTCTTGGTATTAAGTCTAGAAGACAATCATTCCTAACTTCCATATTATCCTCTTGTTGGAACTATAAAAGAAACCTGTACATTTTTCACCAAGATGAGTTCAAAAAGGAACTTAAATATAAACATTTACCATACAAAGCATTGGAATTTATAACATCTTAAAACAATAGGTGATTATTAGGTTTAACTTTTATTTAGAAACTCAGATGTCCTAAATTGCCTCCCTGGGGTCTGTTACACTCACTGTCTGTGATTATATTTTATTTTTCATGTTTTTTTCCCACTGAGAGATTTCATTTCTTAAATCCTAACATTCTAACAATAATATTAATATTTGGTTTTACTTCAAGGGGGCTGGATATTTTGGGGTATGTGAAAGAGTTCAGGTAGGAATAAGAAAGAACACAGAGCATCTTTACAAATTTATGAGAAGGAGACAAAGCAATAACAATACAAAAACTTTAGTTTCTAATATAAAAGAGCAGAAAGCATCAACAGCAGCAAAACCCATTTAGTACCCATTGTGTGCTAAGTGCTGTACTGAGGTTGAGGAAAATCATGAGTTACAGTACATTACTGGTCTCTACAGGTTATATAATTTAATTATTACAAAAACTATAGGAGGCATGTAACTGTGAATTTTGTTTCAAGATGAGAAAACTCAGGCTGAAAAATGACATTTTATTTGATGGAGTTCAAAAAGTAAATTATCGTCTAAGAATTCAATCTTGAGTGTCTTAAACCCAAAGTCTGCTTCATAGGTCTAGAAGGAGGCCCTCATACTAGAGATTATCCTGAAATAACCTTAGGAGGCCAAAACTAATAGTAACTAAATTATTTTTTCATTGATTCTCCTTTAGAGAGTAATAATTGAATTGTAATAATTGAATTCCTTTCTGGAATTCAATCTAACAACATAGATTAACAGTTATAAATTTGTATACTTATTAGCCTTTGATATAGCAATTTCATTTCTAGAATTCATATTAAGGGAAAAATACCAAAGAGATACACAATATTTAGAGACAAGAATCTCCATAGCAGCATTATCTGCATATACAGGTACACATAAAGAATTAGAAGAAATCTACATGCCCATAGAATTCTCCTTTAGAGAATCAATGGAAAATCAGGGTGTGCTTATTTCTCTATGAAAACATGGCATACATATATATAATTATATATTTTATAACGTATATTATAATTTTTATAAGTAATTCATATATATTAATATAAATGCATTTTAAAAATATGCTGCTAGTAATCTGTAATAGCACTGTATAATAGAAATATACTAGAAGCTTACAAAGTGATCATTCTGTTTAAAAGGATACCTGTTCTACCTTTCATTTCTTTTAAAACATTTCCATTGTTTCATTTTTGTTTATTTTATATTACTTCTTTGCATTATATATCTATTTACTGATTTGTATATTTTATATTCATATTCAAGCTCCATAAGAACATAGACTCCAGTTTCGACCGTTGTATACCTAGGACAAAGAAAAGAGTTGCTATACAAAAATTACTGTTGAGATTAATGAGTAAATTTGATTCGACTGTAGAATACAAAAAATATAAACTTTACAGTTCAGAAAAGTATTGAAAAAACAAACAATAACAGTAACAAATAGTACAATAAAAATCTTGGAAGGAAAAAAAAATTTAAAAAAAAATCTTAGAAGGGTTTATATAGTATATTATTTAAAAAAATGGCCAGTTTTCAACCAAAGAAAATGATGAGATATGGATAATAAAAATTTATAGACACTTATCCTATGAAAATCCAGATTTTGGACTTCTTAGACTAAGATTTTAAAATAGCTATTTTAGATAAATACAAATAACTAAAAGAAATATGGGAATCATAACTCACCAAATATAAATAATTAATAAAGACATAGGAACTATTAAATATTTGTGAAGGTAAAAATTCAATATCTGAAATAAAAATTTCACCAGAGGAGCTTAAGAGCAGATTTGTGCTGTCGAGAAAAAACACTAACAAACTTGATGACAGATTACTTCAGATTATCTGTTCTTAGGAATAAAAAGAAAAAATGTAGAAAAATCAAAGGATACTGAGAGTCCCATGGAACACTGTCAAATAAACCATCATACACACATTTGAAGTCCTAGAAGAAGCAGACAGAAAACAATAGTCAAAAAGAATACTTAAAGAAATAGTACCCAAATTGTATAATTTTGATGAAAAATATTAATCTACACATCCAAGAAGCTCAACAAACTACAAATAGGATAATCTCAAAGAACTCCAGAGCAGAACACAGGACAATCAAATCATCTTAAGCAGAAGATAAAGAAAGAATATTGAAAGCAGCAAGAAAGAAGCTGCTCATCACATAGTAGGGGTTTATAACAGCTTAGCAGCAAATTTCTCAACTGAAATAATGAAGGGTAGAATGCAGTGGCATATATATTCAAAATGTTAAAAGTAAAAGAATGTTATCCAAGAATTCCATATCCAGAAAACACTGTCCTGAAAAGTGAGGAAAATTAAGATGCTTCAAGATAAGCAGTGAGAGAATTTGCTGTAAGCATTATCTTCTGTGCAAGAAATACTTAAAGGAGTCCTTTAGGCAGAAATTTTAATAAAAAGTCACTAAAGAATAACTTTAGTCTACATGAACAAATAAAATATACCAGTACAAATATCTACATAAGTAAGTGTAAAATACAGTATATATAAGGGCTGCCTATGAAGTATCCAGCCATTGTTAATATAATGAGAACATATTACATGGCTGTATACTTTCCAAACAGTCCTGGTATGTTATATTTTGTTTGAAACAGTTATTTTACCTGAATTAAAATAAAATGTATTAAACATTAATAATAAATTTGGGTTGAGCACACAGTGCATATACAAATTTAATTTTTATGACAAAAACCCAAAGCAGAGAGAAAGAATAGAACAATGTAGAGCAAAATTTTTGGATAATATTGAAATTAAATTGAGATTAGTCTAAAGCAGAGTATTAAGAATCAGAATGTTAACTGCAGTCCCTAGAGCAGGCACTAGGAGACAACTCAAAACTATAATTTAAATAGTATACTAGAAAACATGTATTTAATACAAAAAAAGGTAGTAGCAGAGAAACAGAGGAGCAAAACAGATTTTTTTACATATATATAACCAAATAGCATAATGATATGCCAAATTAATAATTATATTAAATATAAATAGATTAAATATTCCCCCAAGAAACAAAGATTGGCAGAATGGGTTAAACATTATCTAAGCATATGTTGTCCACAAGAGATACACTCAAGATTCAAAGACACAGGAGCTTAAATAGTCAATATATTAAGAAATATAATTATAAATATATATGTGCCTAACAACAAAAATAATTTTCTAAGAGATCAAGCCTCTTAATCCAGTTACCAATTTTCATGAAGTCTGGGACCAAGGAACATGTTAAACTACTCTATGAGTTTATAACCAGAAAAATCTGCCCTGAGGACAAGTTTATAGATCAAAATATCTTCAAGCAAATTCAATTGAAAAATTATAAGACAAAGAAAGAATGAGAAGTGAGAATATCTCTAAATTAAAAGTATCCTAAAAATATATTAAGTTAAAAAATGGTAAGGAAAAAATTATAGTGTCCAGGAATGCTCACTTTGGTGATAACACCATAAAGAAACACAAATATATGACTACTATTGAAATTTAGAATGTTGTTTTTTTGAGGATAGAGGGCAGGGGCTTTGATTGTGAGGGGGCACATAGAGAGGTTTTTGGAGTGAATACCAATGTTATTTTTCTTGATCTGGATGTATTCACCTAACATTAATTATGCTATGTGTTTGAGTGATTTTCCATGTTTTGTTTCATAATAAAACTTTTAAACCATTGTTTTAACTGAAACCCCAGAATTTTTCAAGAATAAAAACGGAGATGCAACTTCTACAATCTTGAACTGGATATATGGTGCAGAGCCAGTTCTAATTGTCTACTTTCTCAAAATGGAAGCAAAGGAGTGGGTAACTTTTATGACAGAAAACTGAATCAAGAGCATATTTCTTCACCTAGAATACACACCAATCTGTAGAATACACATTGTATATATAATGTATGTATGTGCATATACATATCTGTGCATATATATGAGTATACATGCATGTATATATATGTAGATGTGCATGTGTATATATATATGTGTACATGCACAAAAACATACACGCACATTAAATAAGTGAATATCCCTTTAAATTGTTAGGCTTAGGCTGTGTTTCTCAAATTTACTAAACTACTTTAAAACCTATACCTATTTCCTCCTGTTCTTTTTCTATCAAAAGCAGCAAACCTTGATTCTTTATTACTAATACATTAAAGAACTCTTTTATGTTCTCCAATGACAAGTTGTTTTATAATGCAATCTTTCCTGGGTGTATTGTTTCAGAATCTTCTTTCACACTAAATAAAAAAATAATGATGGCATATTTCTTATAAATAAATTAAGTATGTGTGAATGTGAATCATAGAAGCATAGATTTAAATTTCATCATAAAACTATATGCTTACCTAAATGACCAAGATAATAATTTAGTGTATTATGTATCAATATAAAATTGACCAACTGATAAACTGACTTAGATTCCTTTCTCTTTCCAAAGTTAATGACAGTAATAAATAAGTGTTAAAAGACATTATGTTGTTCAATTTTTAGTCAAAGTAATCTCCAAAGTATGATCACTTTTCTATTCTATTCTCTTTTTAACTTGGATTTCCAGGATCTTTCCTTACTGTCAATTTCGTTTTGATGAGGCTTAATCATACCAACAATTGCAGCTAGATGTAGGTAACATTTAAAGTAAAGAAATTGTGCTCTTGCTCTGTAATGAAGTCATTTCATTTACTAAGGCTACCATAAATTGCTGGAGATTACTGATGACAGCTGTTATAGATATTCTGTATCACTATAGTCACTCACTAATCTTTCCTTTTATCATTTAAATCAGATTTGGGAAGAGTTGTTATTGTCCAAGGTGTTTCAAGTATAAAAAATACAGCTAAGTGTAATGTATCATGTGACCTTTTAGAAGATAACGATTTCAATGAGAATACTTATAATTTTACCACTCTAACTATTCTAAATAGCACTACACAGTTATGTGCAGGAACATGCACACACACACACACACACATACACACACAGCAGTCCTACCTTTCCCCAACAGTATCATAATTATTTTTAAATAAGAAGACTTAAAAATATTAGGTAGTATTAAAAAATACTGTGTTTTATTTCATGATAGTATTTATTAATTTCCCACAGACCACAATATTTATTTGTTCATGTTTATTTTTTAATTGGCAGATTCTTTTTCTCTATGTAAACTCCTAACAAGAGAAATCTTTGTTTTCTTTGTTACACTGATGTGTCTAAATGCCCGTAATGCAAATCTGTCTGGAAAGTATCCAGCCATTGTTAATATAACGAGAACATATTACATGGCTGGATGCTTTCCAGACAGACCTTCATAGATACTGACACAGAATAAGTTTGTTGAATGATGAACTTAAATTATTCATAATTTAATAGGTCTGTAAAACAGGTTTTTGAGGAATGAAAAAGTGTTGATTATTTGATTATGCTATTTGTTTGTTTGTAATACGTTTGCTCATTCATTCAGATAGAATGCCACTGTTCAAACTAAGAAAGTTAAGGAGATAGAGTGTATAGTAGTCATATGCCCTTCAAATATGTGAAATCTGAAAATTAACATTTTAATCTTAGGACAACGTTAAAGAATAATTTATCCCAGAATAACTCAACATTTTAATTTAAAAAATTAATTTAATTGCAAAAAATTAATTAATTTAGACATCCTGGGTTTAATTCTTCTTCCCATTTTTTAATAAGTGTATAGTTTTGGGAAGCTACTTCAATCCCTGTTCCTCAGTTCCTTCAAAATTGGTGTAAGATTTGAATTAATTGATATATTGATAACAATTAAAAATGCCTGGTATATAGTGACTATACAGTATTTCTTGGCAATGATAATGACAATGATTCAATAATGTAAATTTCATGACAGCTTACTGTATCGTAGTTATTTTGAGTCAATTTGTATTTAGATGCCTATTTAAGAGAGAAGATTTCCACGAAAGTTGCTGTGCTGAAAAGACTAGTTCCTGTATTTCTTATCTTCTTCTTTTCTGTTGAGATAGTTTATAAGACCATTGACCAATATAGTTTTGAAAATATAGTTTATAATGTTAAGTATTTCAAGAATTGTATGACCAAAACTAAATTCAAATACAATGCACATTTTCTATATAATATATAGACTCTATCTCACAAAATCATGCCTTTTTTCCATAAAATCTTTTTCATTTGACTAACAATTTACTATATTTTAAATTATACAGTTAGTCTAGATATTGTAATGGTAATAAAGGTAAGACATCAATTCTATAATGCAAAATTCTTCTCCATGCATTTTAAACTTTAACCTGCTCTTAAAGAATATATAAATTTTTGTTAAGTATTTTTGTCAATATTCTACATTTTATTTGTGGTTATTTTACATCCAATTCCATTTAATAACGATTTATAGAATCCTATGTCCTGAGTATTGTGCTAAGCGCTTTTTGTTCTTTATTTTATTTAATCACTAAAGCAAACCTCTGCCTTCGAGTTAATAAACATTTTCTTTCCATTTTACATTTTAAGTTTCATCAAGTTTGGGAAATTTATAAAGGTCACACAGCAAGAAAGTTGGAGTGCAGGGAATTTGAAAGCATGCAATCTGACTTCTAGTTTAGTCTTTAATTTCCAAGTTATACCATCCCTATTATAGGAGTTTATTATTTTCACAGTGCATATTAACATACATGCAGTTAAAAGCTAAATTCTGAACTTTGAATTTATTTTTTAATGTTCTTTTAGGACGCTTGATTAGTTTAAGTGTATATTTGTACACATAATTTTTATGCATAATTTTTATGCATAAATTTTATGCATAGTTCAATTATTTTCTGGTTAGAAATTAAAGAACTCCACTGTTTATTTGCTTTGTACAATACAGGAATAAATTAATATATTTATGAAGCTGTCCACATCTTCCAAAAGTATGAAGAGATAGGGTGAAAAATGCATAATATTGAATCAACATTAATCTGACCATATCCCCATATGCCACACTGTAAAACCTTGTTTACTATTAAACGGTGGGGCTTCTTATATTAAAAAACAAAAAACAAAAAAACCCTGAACAGCCACAGTATGAATCTTCTGCAGTACAATGGAGAGCTTTTGTCAATTATGCAATTCATAAAATAAGCTTAACGTCCCCAGACATAAGTGTGTGTATCTATAATTTAAGTACTTAATTACTTCTAGTCAAGAGGGAGGCTTAAACATTTCTACCCCTGACTTTCTGTTGGCTAACAACAACAAAAATCTCATTATTATAGTCTATCCTGGAGAGACTTCAGGAGACTTTGGGAGAGGGTCAGAAGGGAGTATAACATTATATAGCAGGAAAGAAAAAAAAAAAAGCTGTGATGCAATCTTGTTTATCGATTTATCCATTGATGGAAATTTCTTATTTCTGTTGCACGGTAGACCCTATTATATAAATTCTTCATAATCTGAAAAAGATTTTGTGAACTATCACACCTCAAGTATATTTAGTATGAAAAGGCCCATTGTCATATCTGAAAACTCTAGCATTCCCTCCCTCCTGTACTTACTTGATAAAGGTAGACTTTATTCCTTAAGCCAAAGAGGACTGAGTATGGCTTTATATTAGGGAAACAAATTTAGAAAGTCTTATAGAGTTAATGATAAGTGATGCAGGGAGCAATTTACTTCTAAGCTCTTAATGATAATATTATTAACTAAAATAAATATTTCAGTCATTTTCATTAATTCTCCTAAGACTGCTTTATGCAGTTTCTTGGGGCTCTTCAAGCTAGTAAATCGCAGATTTTTATTCCAAATGGTGTCTCTTTTCTTATGACAGGTAGAAAAGCTTGTCTTAGTTGTAACATTTTTTTTCCATCAATCTCTGGGCATGTGTAAATATTTCAGCTATTAGAAAATAACTACCAGTGATAAATGTTCTAATATAGGTATATATGAGGAAAGAATCTATATTTGAAATCTTAAGAGTTGTAATCGCTTATCACAGTTTCCGTTTACTCAGAGTTTGTCGTTACCTCCTATGGGCATGTCATCTTGGATTTCTAGCTGATTGCCTTTCATTCCTACTTATATGAACAATGTATTCATATCTAGCTTCTTTTATCCCTCTTTTTCTCCTCTTATCTCTCTTATCTGCTACTAATAATAGGATGCATTTCATGTGAAAGATCTGGCTTCAATATTTTTTCTATTAATTGGGACCTTAATTGAAAATTTTGTGACTGAAAATTTACACTTCTTTGTCTCTTAGGCAATTATTATTTTACAAGATCATATTCAAAATTGCATCTAATATACAACTTGAAAGTGCAAATATCTTAGTTTGTACTAGAAAATGTATATTATGAAGTCCACGTCCTCCAGGAAAAATAATATTACAAAGAATGAACACTTAGAAATATCTTCTCTCAGTTTGTGGCTTGTCTTTTCATTCTCTTGACATAGTCCTTTACAGAGCAGAAAGTTTTTATTTTAATGAAGCCCAAATTATCAATTATTTCATAGAGCGTGCTTTGGTGTTATATCTAAAAAGTAATCACCATATGTAAGGTCATTTAGATTTTTACCTTTTAAGCTATCTCTTAGGAGTTTTATCGTTCACTTTATATTTAGGTGTATTATCCATTTTGAGTTAATTTTTGTGAAGTGTAAAGGTCTATGTCTTCATTCGTTTTTTGCATGGTATGTCTATTTTTTCCCAAAACCATTTGCTGAATATTACTCTTTTCCAGTGGAAAGAGTAAAAGCCATTGGAACAGAAAAGTCAAAGTTGGTCCTTGACCTTATCATTAACCAGCTACTCAGATTTTGGTAAATTACCTACCTGTTCTGAGCCTCAGTTTCCTCACCTGCAATATAGAGCTAATAGTACTTCTACTGCCTATCTCAAAATTTTGCTAGAATGATCCAACAAAATAATGTGAATATCAAAGTATCTTATATAATACAATGTTTCATGTTAATATAATATTTTATTCCTCTGTGAATAGTAAACTGACTCTTAAGTGGAAGTAATAAATTTGTTTGCTAAAAGTGATAAAATGATAGTAGTATTTGATAAATAATCTAATCATTTATCTTCTTTAAAATGAGAATATGAATATATTTTTGTGAATGTTGTGTTAATATTTTTATAGAATCAACTCTTTTGTAAATAATCAAATTGAATAAACAAAATAAATGCTTATTTGGAAAGAACTGACTATATTTGAATAGATAGGATTATTTCACTCTACTAAATTCTGAATGATTGGATCTTTAGTAACATATTTTCATAAATATATTCTTTAAGAACACCTGCTGAAATTTGAATGTCCAATTATCAAAGTAAAACTTTATCGCAGATGAGTTACGTGTATATTGAGGATATAGATGGATATTTGAAATACTGATGTTACAATCAAATATAAGCAGGTGTGCATGTTTGAATGATCATGACTTTCATATGCAGTGATTTCAATGCAAAATCATTTAAGAAGTATAGATGCGGTTTGCTCTATTCCCACTGCTTATTTTTTCTTATTTAAATACTGCAAAATGATGCTTTAATGTTTTAAGTAAACAGATTGCCTCTAACTTTAGAGAGCTTCATTAGATTCACAAAAAACTCAGCGGCAGCCCGGTATGACATTCTATATGGTTAAACTGCCCCATATGCTCCAAATCACCTAGTAATCTTTGTTTGGAATCATCAGTGAGACATCAGAGAAAAAATAATGTAAAGCTACTCCCCAAGTAGTATCATCTTACAGTATGGTAGCACCTGTGAAGAAACTAGATGATGAATCAAACTTAAAAAACAGTCAGAGAGAAGGCTGGCTAAATTAAAAACTCATTAACTCTGTGGTGCTGCTTTCTTAAGTAACAGCAACATCTCTGAAATAGCATAAAGAAGTAGTTATAACTAGGGAATCACAAGAAAGATTATAATGCATTCATTTAAGTGAGATATTTTAGTATGCATTTTCGATTTTAACTTTTGCATTCTTTCCCACTTACCACTCTCTTCAGACCATATTTCCAGCAGATACAAGTATAAGAAAATATTAGCCAAGTAAGGAAGAGGGAGAGTAAATCATAGTTATTTTTTTACTATATTCATTAGGAACCTAATTATTATGTTTATATTCTTGCTGCACATGGTAGATATTAAGCAAAAAATTAAAACAAAGAAAAATCGATATTCTTAAAACACAATTAAGAGTTTTAAATGAAGATATTTCATATGAACCTAAGCTAATTTGTTAATATAGGTCAGGGAAGATATGTAGAAAGAAATGATCTTTAAATCAAATTCTGATGTATAAATAGAAGTTTGCAAAAAGGAAGGCCAAAAAGGATATTAGGGATAGTCCTTGGCAAGTGTCTCTGGCAAGGACAATAGCATACAGAAAAGCCTAGGGGCAAGGGAAATTCCATATAAATGTCATGAACTATAGAAAATTTAGTAGAACTTGGGTTTAGTGCAAAATTTTTAAAAGATATGACTGAAATAATCTATTTGGGGAAAGATAACATGCAAGATAAGACCCCAAGCAAATAATGTAATACTAATAGAGCATTTCATAATGTGAAAAGGCCCTTTATTTTTTCAGATGGTTGATCAATGATCATTTAAAAAATATTTAACATATTTTTTTAGCTTTTTGATGGCTAGGATATGGTAAATGTATGAGTCATAAATTAATTTCTTCTCGGGTATCTATGTGTACATGCAAGGGCAGGGTGTCCCAGCTGGGCTGCAGACCTAAGCTCTATTTGCTAAATTGTTGTAACTACCTGAATTGAAGGCCTAAATCCAAGAAGGTATTGAAAATACCACAGACCTAGTCACTACAAATAGAGATGTTCCAAATACTCCATATGTTGTCAATGTTGTATAATGTCTCCATTTCCTCCACCTGATCATGTCCTTATTTTTAATGTAGGAACCATGGCTTATTCATCATTCTAAGCAACTCTATATTAAGCACAGTGCCTGAAAATAATAGGTGCTCAGTAAATATTTGTCAAATAAGTGACTACATTTTTTAACTTCAAAAATTTTATGAGTAAATCCTAACAGCAAATTTCCTCATGTAGAAAAATTGTTGCTAAAGATACATTATGTTTAATATATTCTAGAAAGTCACAAGCCCATTTCATAGTGAACTGAACTTCTGTTATATCAAGGAATGCATGCAATATCAGTTATTTTAATGCCCATATTAGTTTAAACTGAGTTCTTCACCATCTGTTCCAACTCTTAAGCATGAATGCAAAAGAACACATTTCCCTATTACATTTGTAAAATGTAATATATAAATGATTTAAATACAGTTATACACTCATGAAGTAATGCTGCATGCAGCTGGTATGGGGCTCCCTTATGTTACAAACAGAAATAAAGGAGAAAGCCTGCTTATCTCTGACACAGAGAGTTTCATGCTGGATGACTTTTTTCAATGGCAGTGGAAGGTCAAATCTTCACCACCACACAAAATTGATTTTTCTCAGTAATGAATTTCATTTATATGAACTAAAATTTCGCCCATGTTTGTTTTGTCTGTCTGTTCATGAGTGTATTTTAATTTCTTTAAAAATTCATTAAATTCTATGGATTTCTCAAATAATGAACATTTGTGTCGCTTAGAATTTTTAGTACATTTCATGAGCCTTTATTGATTTTATGGTAGATTCTTTGCATTAAGTCATAAAGGTCCATCAAAAGAATTGTTTACTGGGATCAATTAAAGTATAGTCATCTATATGATCATTGGAAAAAAGATATTTAAAAATTAACGATCATGCTTTGTCCTTCCTGTATTTGAAATTTATTGCAAAAATAATTTAAAAGTAAGATAACATGTACTTTAATGCTGTTTATCAAATCTATAATCTATGATAAACACTTGAATGATTTTGAAACCTATAATTTTACAGACAGTTATAGTCATGACAAAGAAATGAAGCATAATACATATTTATATTTTAAGAAGCATAGGAAACATAAATTGACAGGAAAAGTGTGCCAAGACTTTAAAATTCTTGCATTGTGTTAAGATAACATGTTTCCCTCACTCCCTGAATAAAATAAAACATATTTGCTTTTGAATAAAATTGAGAAAATGGGATATTTCTGTCATGACCTGCTATACTACTGACATTTAGTGTTAACCTTTTTTTTTAAAATGACAAGAGGAAGAAAATTAAGTTTATAGTGAATTAGATTAATGGCTCTTAAACTCTATATTGATGAAATACATTTCTGAGTTAAAAAAATAACGGGCTATATTTTTATTTATTCATGAGCTAGAATTAGATATTTAAACAATCTTTAAGATGCTATTGTTTATTATTGAAGATAAAGCCTCCACACCTATACACATACACAACACACACACACACACACACACACACATACATGTACTACCCTGTCAGTAGGCAAAAATACGGTAAGACAACGTGAAGTGGCTGAGTAACAAGCCATGGAAATTTAAACAGAAGAACTGCTCAATATTAAGTTGAAATATGATGTTCATAAGATACTGTCTTCTATTTAAATTTAATTCTAACAATCTGCCAACCTACGACAATGTTGGTCAAGTTTTGTTTTTTGCTGGGTTTCATAAGCACAACCTTATTAATGCTGATCTATTGAATCAGGCAATATAACCTCAATATAGGACAGAGTTTGCCTAGTCTCATGCTGTGACTTCTGCCCAGGAGGCTGAAGTATTTAGAGATAAAGTGTTTCATACAAACTCAACTGTTTTACCACACAATATTTATTTATTTATGTATGTATGTATTTTTAGAGATGGGGTGTTGCTATATTATGCAGGCTGGACTCGAACTCCTGGGCTCAAGATGATCCTACCATCTCAGCCTTTGAAATAGCTGGGACTACGGGCATGCACTCAAGATCTTTTTAGGATTGAAAACTTGAGTTACAAGTTTTCAAAATTAGTACAATATCAATACTTACATAAAGATGTCTGAATAAATATTATAAATATAAATATATTATAGTACTATAAATACTATAAATATTTTATAGATACTATAAAATGTAAGTGATGAAATTTTTAAAGTAAAAAGTTATTGAAGAATAGATTCTTATTTACACAACAGTTGGTTTTACATAGTCTTTATTCAGATGAAATTATTAATCTCTCTAAGTCTCAGTTTCCTTCTTGGGGTGCCTGTAAAAAAGAAAGACAAGAAAAAAGAGTTTATATCTGTAGATTAAATTGTGCATATTTCCATTTAGCTTGTTAGATTTATTCAAACCCAGGAACCCTGCACCCTTTGGCTTTCGTGTGGTATTTGGGGTGGAGAAGGGGGTGTAGGTGTTGGCTACTCCACTCAAGGTATCACCAGGCTTACATAAACTTACAATTCTCATCTAAGGCTTTGGGTTCTCCTCTAAGATAACTTATTGTTAGCAGATTTCATTTCCTTGTGACTGTATGAGTGAGGTCCTCATTTTCTTACCAAGGAAAAGGCTAATCGCATTTCTGAGAGATTTTAGAGAAAAAGTGGCAAAGATTATACGGAGTACTTAGGCAATTGACACTGTGAAGACTAAAAATCTTTGTGGAGAAGTAGAACAAAAAAATTTTAAAATGAGACATTGTTTAGTTCCACAGTCTATAATAATTTTAAGTATTTTAAAAATGCTTTAAAGTACCTGTTTTTCTTTTTTTCAAATCTTCTTTTCTTGTAAAAGAAATTTAAGGTTACTGTTAAAAGACTTTAGATAGCTCATGACAGATTGCTCACTTTTAAGGGAAATATTTGATTCAGAAATTTTTGAGTTGTTTTCTACATTTTGTTGTTGGTAGCAATTTTTCTTTTAATTTTGTTTTGTATTGACACAAAAACAGGTATAGCTTATGTTTTTTTTATTTTTAATCTCAAGCTATTTTAAATTATCAAATTAAAAATACTCTCTTTAAAAGTATTTTTTAAAAACAGAAATTTACATGGATTCATATGGGGTTTTACACACCGAGACACATGAAATGAGAGGAGAGAGGAAAAAATCTGGTGATTTTATTTATTAATATTATTTTATGTTTTCTTACAAGTTTCTGCTAAAGCAGTATGTTTTGATTTTGTTATAGATACCATCATTCCTTTAGCAATGGAAATAGTAGCAATTGCTGACAGCTTCATTACTAACCATAACCTCTAGAGTTTAAAATCTGTGACCAGAAGTCCCTCTTCCTGAATAAATTAACATGCTATCTTCTTTTGTCTTAAAACTAAGATGACATTTCAGCTAAACTATATTGAAAATAACTTCCCACATGGAAAAGTCTCTAGCATATATATTCTTTTTATCATGAACTGAAAGCAAATAGACAGCAATAAGCCAGAAATAACATTATCTTTCCACCTCGATTATGATGCAGCTTAGCTGAATAAATCTAGTCACAAAAAACATCAAGCATTTACATTGAGACAAAGAGAAAAATCTATTATTTTAAAATTATTGTTTAAATTCTGGCTTATATGCATTTTTCTAATAAGTCAGTAAGAGTATGTATTAATTTGCACGTTGCCTTTCATTAATTCTCTATGTTATGTGCTTTGAAAAGGCAACTAATGACAGTTAAATAATGAAAAATAGTATGTTTGAATTGGCAAGAAAGTACTGTTGTACTTTAAGTAATAGACTAGTTATTAATTCTATTAAAATGAAACTATAATATTCAATTCAGTAATTCAAAGGAAAAATTAAAATTGAATTTCCTTTGAATTTATAATCCTTCCATAGGTACAGTTTATTATATATAAAGTTTTTATAAATTCTAGAGCAGTTGATTCTAAAACTAGATCACTGTCATTATTGCTTAAGCTGATTGAAATAAGAACATTCTAGATCATTTTCTCCACCTGAGATGACAACTCAATTTTCTGAAAGGGGATGCAGAAATCTGGACTTTAACACATTCTCCCCAGGATTTCCTTGTGAAGCTAGTTGAATATATATCAGTAGTTTGATATTGGAAACCACTATTCTACCAGGTGGTGGTGAAGTTTCTAACAGGCCTTTCTGATCGGACAGAGGATAGGGTACTTATAAACAAATTTTTTCTAAGGTTTTATAATATGCATCTTTTTAAATGTGCATTTTAGCTAGATCTACCTAATTTTCCTCAAGTGCCATGTCAGTATTTCCTGACTATATAGATAAATCTGCCTCCTCCCCAAGCTCTCCTCACTAAAAGCGTTAAGGAGAAGTTGACTAAAGTAGATATATCTTGAATAAAAATTTTAAAAGAAATTTTTATTCTGTCTTATATCTCTTAATTCATCAGATTATATTCCATAATCAAAGCTCTTTGAAAATATCAGAACTCAAAGCCAAATAAAGATCTTGTCAACTCTAGATACTAGATTTTATGCTCTCTCCATCATTTTCCCTCCCCTCATTGTTCTGATCTGCATTGTGCCTATTTATCAAGTGGCTTTCCCAGGGCAGCTATAGCAAACTAGAAATTGCATCCTGAACAGGTGTTTTAGAATATTCCATATTTATCAGCTCATGGACTAGGCAGCCCAAACTGCCAAGAGCATGCAAACTTTTGAAAGCATAATGCTAAGAGACAACAGGTAAATCCTCCTTTGGGTAAACTTTGAATCATTTAGCCCCCAAAAGTAAGAATATAATCATGTTTATGAGGATGGTTTTTGAAACACATAGATCTAAATCCCAGGCTGCCTTATACATAATTTTGGCCTTGTACACAGTAAGGGAATAGTTTTGAGTTCTGATATGATTATATTCTGTCCCTTTCTCAGGAATTATTTATAACAATCTTATCCTTATAATGTCTCTGTAACAACACCAGGATGATGATGATGATGATGACGATGATAAAAGCAGTAGATATTAGCCTCCTAAATTTCCATCTGCTTGATGACTTCAACTTTATTATTTGTCTTCCTAGCCTAGTAAGGTATATCCTCAATAAATTAAATAAACCTAAGCTTTTATTTGTATTTACATTAACAAATAGAATGAGGAATAGAAAGATTATATTGACATACTTTCTCATGCTAATTATGATTTTATGCAGCATTTTTTCTTACATTCAATTTTCCTAGTGTTTACTAGTAGTTGTATTTTTTCTTTAATGTTTAAGAACACTTAACAATTCAAGTGTTATTCCATTTCTTTTCAAGCTCCTTAGAACTCAGTTTGTTATACATCTTAGTCAGTCTTGAAAATTTTCCTTTTTGGTAGGATGCTGAGTAAAAGAACACCAATGTTACCAATAAGGATAGGGACATCCCAGGATGTTTGAAAACTAAAAATGACATTGTTTCTGTAATTTTATTTGAACATATATTCAAAGAGTCCTTTCAGAGGTCAAGTGTGAGAACCTCTATTTGATGCTTCTACCAGGTTCTTTTCTTAAAGTCTGACTTGCAGAGAATTACACTTAGAAAGACTTCATTGACTCTATCAAGAAAGAGTCTTCTTTTGTGAATTATTATTCATTTTTGTATTTTCAAAAATAGTGAGAGTTTAAAAGAGCACCATTTGTCTAGTAATACAACATGAAAGAAATAAAACTTTCTGTTATATAAGAAGGAGAGACATATTTGGTAATAAGAATTGAACCAGTGTCAACCTTATCCAGAGGAGCAAAAACTTCTCAAATAGATATTCTTCACACAAAGGTTGATTCAATTAATGTATATACACCCATTGGCTTTTGGAGAGAAATGAAATTGTATTGAACGGTTAGAACATGCCTTTGAAAGAAGTCTTGCATGTGTGGCTGAATTATTTTGTACTGAGATAGAGCAAAAATAAATCCTTTTTCATTCAAACACATTTACTACCACCACCCTTTCTTTCTAAAGTTGTAGAAACTTAAGAAATGATACAGGGGCATCTTAAATTATGGATAAGAGGATTCACAACCAATCCAAGCAGGTAATCTTAAAATGGCATTTGAACCAGAATAATAAATAAAATAACTTAGTTACCAACTCAAAGGCAGCACCAGCCTCTTTGCACTATGATTGCATTAACAGTATATAAGAAAAGATGCATTAGGAGAGAAAAAGGAATAGATAAAATACGGTTATGAGACAGAAACAATATAAAACATACTGAATAAAATATCTCAATTTCAGAACTTGAAGTTACTTACAATATGTTTAATATGAATGTCTTCAAACTTCAGAAATTTCATTTCTTTTCTGAATTTGTAATTTTAGAAAACCAAATCACTGTTGCTATTTTTAAATTTTTCTCTATGTCATAGAATTTGCTTTTTGGTTATTCTCCAGTGTCAAAACACTAGATATTCAATAAATCTTTTATTCATTTCATCACTGATATATAAAATCTATGTTTGAACTGATGAGCAAATACAATCTATGTGACTTTTGTGTAGCATGTGTTTATCTATTTTTATGCTTATATAAAGTTATATAAATATGCATATAATTACATATAAACAATGACATATTCATAGGTTCCCTAAGTATGTCTTAAAGATTAGGAACACTGTATATTTGTAGTATTTTTCCAAAAATAAGCCTGCTTTCTTAAAAAACTTGTGAGAAAATAGTTTTTGCCTACTATAATTTTCTGAGTCTTTTGTTGGCTCTTTAAAAATATTGTCATATAAACAATTCTGAGATGTAATTGGCCATGCAACCATTTCTTTTTATGGCTCACCATAACTTGAAAAGCAAGGGTTAATAACAATCTAATAATGTGCGTGGTAATTGTGAATGAATTTGTGGGACAAATTTGGTTTGGGGATGTAATATGTCTACCTAAAAAGCTACATTTAGCTACATTTTCCTATAGTTTTTATAGTTAAGGATAAAGTTCTTACAAGAGTCTTGCAAGCTGAAGTCTTTTCATAACTTCTGGAGAAGTTTGATCCCCTGCCATAAGAATGCTTGTCCTATCATTGCTGCCAACTTCACATTTTTGCCTGTAATGCATACATGACGCTGGGGGAGGATTGCTCCTTGTATCAACAAGAAGCAACAATGAAGACAGTACAAAAGCTGAAGACTATAAATAGTGGAGCTGAAAGGGAGTCAAGTTCCCAAGGTCATCTTTGAGCTACCATTTTAGTCTAGCCTGCCTGCAACTGGACATATTGCTGAATGAAAAAAAAAAATCTGCTCTGATTTAAAATTTCTTTTACTAGAAGCTGAATGAGTTCCCACCAAACTGCTAAAACAAGGTGAAGTTATGTATATGATAACTTTCTATTTCTTATTAGTCCAGAAGATTTAGATAAGGAGAAGATATTTCAGGAACAGAGCAACTTAATGAGCAATATTCAGTATGAAAAATGGTTGTACTTCTGAAAACTACAGCATACTCTGTTCTTGGTATTATAATTTTATATTTCTGAATACTATATACTGCCTAACATTGTTCGTGCCATTAGTTGCCACTATTATTTATTAATGAACCAAATCAGCAATCATAACCGCTACCCTTTATTAATCACCTATAATGTGCTCTGCAATGCATCCAACATAAGAAATCTTATCTGTGATTTAAATATACACTCTGAGGGGTATATTCATTTACATTTAAAGAAAAGGAACCATGAATTACAGAGTTTAAATAACTTTCCTGTACTTTAATTTCTGTCTATGATATAGTAACAGATATCAGACTTACACTCTTATTGAGAACGACAATAAGAGTTTGAAAATGAAAAACGCACCTGTTTGAAGGCATGAACACAATTAAGGACTTGGAAGAACAAAATCAGAGAGAAGGAAATACATTGTGATGAGTCTTGTATTTACCTCCATTCTCTCTAGTCCCCCTCTGTGGGCTTTTGTTAATCCATGACTTGAATGTAAAGTCTAAAGAGAGCTATACAGTCTACAGTTGACCACAAGTTTACTGGTAAGAGAGACAAATATTGAAGCCAAAGTTGCCAGACAGGTAGTATTCAGGAGGCCAATATTCGAAAAGAAAAATAAAATATGGATAATTAAGCCCAGTATTCTAGATGTAATTTGCTTCAAGGCATTTATTAACCCCCTAAACTGTAAGTGCATGGACTAAATGATGAGAAATTAAGAAGAAATCAGTTGCTAAATACAAAACAGCAAACCTGGTAGTCACATAACATTAGAAAGTGAACATCTGGAGTTCCAAAACTAATAAAAAATAATGACTCTGGGTGTTCAATTTCAGTGGAGATGCCAGTAGAGTTACACCTAGCAGGAAAGCAGACAAGAAATAGGTCAGTCTCAACTGAATCAGGTGATTCGCCCATGAGTTTCTGCCTGCAGCAAGTGAACAAAAATAATTGATATTTCCAAAAAATAGTACCAAATGATGTAAAATCAAAATCAATAGAATAGTCCCTCAGATTATCTAGATATTGGAATTATCAGACACAAACTTTAAAACAATTATAATTTGTACATGCAAAAGGGTGCTGAGAGAATAGTGCTGAAAATTTCAATAGAGAATTGGAATTAAAAATGTGTGAGTGAGCATTTGTACATAATGTGAAAATCCTAGTGCTGCAAGTTTTGATAATTTCAATAAAGAGTTCACAGATGGCTGTAAAAGGAGATTGACACTGCAGAAGAGAGGATTACTGTCTAATCTTCTTTGAAATGCATATATTGAAATAAGCAGAGAATATCCATCTTAAAAAACAGGGACAAAAATATAGGGCCTATGTGTAATTAATGTCCTAGAAAGAGAGGCAAAAATAGGCAAACACAAAATTCAAAGAGATGCTGTCAATAATTTTCAAAATCTGTAAAAAGATATAGTATCAAAGATTGAAGAATATATATGAACCTCAAATGCAAACAGCATCTATCCACTTCATATTAATTCTGTTGGAAACCAAACACAATGCTGGGTGGAGAACATGCAGCCTTGGGGTCACATGTGGCCTTCTAGATCCTTGAGTGCAGCCTTTTGACTGAATCCAAATTTTATAGAACAAATCCTTTTTTATTAAAAGGGGTGCAGCAGAGAAAGATGAAGCTTTTCTTGCCTCTTTTGGCGCTTAAAAAAGAACAAGCTTGAAATCAGAAGGCTGCAAGTTCTCCACCCTATGGCTTGTATATATATATATGTACACATAAATAAATGTACATGTATATAGGAAAGAAAGGAGAGAAAATAGAGAACTAAGCCTGATCACTTACTTCACATAATGCAGGATAATTAATTCCAAGGGACATGGACCAAAATGTCAAAGGTAATACAATGAAACTTCTAGAAGATAACAAGATATATTCATGACGTTGGAATAGGAAAATATATGTTAACAAGACTCAAGAAGCATTAAGTGTAAAGGGAAAAATGGGAAATTGAACTACATTAAAAGTAAGAACTTCTGTCCACTAGTAGGAGAGTAAAAATCAAAACCACAGAATGAGAGAATATTTTGATAATTTGAATAATTGTCAGGGAATATTTTCATCTCACAAAGAATTTTTTATCTAGAATATATAAGAAATCCCTACACAACATTAAGAAAAGGCAACCTAATGAAAAATAAAGCACTTCGCTAAAGAACTATCAAATAGCCAATGAGCTTATGTAGAGGTACTCAACATCATTTATTATCAGAGTAATGCAGATTAAAACCAGTGAATGTGAAAAGAAACAAACCATGTTGGCAAGGATGTGGGGGAACTAAAAATCTCATTTACTGTTGGTGGATATGGAAACTGGCACTGCCACCTAGGACATTTATTTGGCAATGTCTACCAAAGCTTAACATATGAATACCATACCATACAGACAGGCCAAAAAATGTGAAACAATGTTCAAAACAATATAATTCTTTTTATCAAAGTGAAAATCACAAATAGTTCATAAAATGAACTATTTTAAACTATACAATTCAGTGATATCAAATACACCTACAATGTTGTGAAACTAAAACCTCCATCTAGTTCAAAAACATTTCATTACCCCAAAAGATAACCTTGTACCCATTAAGCAGTCAAAGCTAACTCATTATTAATGGTCAAAAATGCCTCAAATTTTCACGAAATTTGGGATGGGTACTAGATGTAGACATACAGTGATTAGCTACTGATTATGCAATGTATCCAAACCCATGGAGTACTACTTAGCCACAAAAAACAATGTTGATCTAGCAAATATCCTAATGTCATGCTATTCCTTTTTCCCAGTAATACTTGAAGGCTCACTATGCTTTCTAATAAACTCTAGTTTATGAGAAAAGAGACATTGTCATTTTATAATCATTAACATTAACATTGAGAAATATTGATTGTATATTTTCAATTATCATGTTACTTGTTTAGCACAGTATATTACATGCCACCCAAAAGGCTAGTAGCCCCCAATAATAGAAATTGACTTACATATAATCTTTCTTAATCCAACTGACTCTTCTTGCTGTATCCATAATATGTGACTGTCCCAACTCTTATCAGTAAGGCCTTGTAAAGCTTATGGCTGCACATCTGTACAGGAAATAATTGATTGAATCATGTGCTCCAAAATTACAAAGACTTGAAGCCTAGTTATTAAGGTATAAAAGAAAATATTCCAATTTTTTACTGTTCTTGGCATCTTAAAATTATATTTAGGCAAGACCCAAAGCTTTAATCAAATCTGTATTTTTACATTCATTATTTTATTTTTTTAAAGATTTTATTGAGGGAAGCTGTAATAGGAGCATAAACATTTCTGCTTTCTATTTTTCAGTCAGGAGAGAAGCCACTTTTTAAAAGATTTACATTTGCAAAAAAATGAATAATTAAGATGGTAGGTTTTTGCTTCATTTTTAAAAGTAGTGGTCTAGTTTGAGATATAGAAAATACATTGTAGTATATGAAATCATAGCAAGAGCTGAACACTTTTTTTTATTATTTTTTTAATTTTTAGACGTGCACCGTCTGAGGGATGGTCATGCTTGAAGCTCAGACTTGTGGGGGGAGAGGGGGCAAGGGCATTATTTGAAACCCTAAAATTTATACCCCCATAATTTGCTGAAATACATTCATTATTTTAGACTCACATTTCTCTTATCTGTCTGGGGAAAAAACATAAAGTTCAGTTAAATATTATGTCCTTGCTAATTTCAGGGGGCTAGCTTCTCAATCTCAGAGGAAATATTCTTGATTTTAGTTTAGTTTTTTTCAAGATTCATTTTAATCATTTATTATTTCAAAGATAATTCATTGAGCACTTTCCATTCAGCAGAAATTTTATAGTTACTAGAGGTACAAACAAACAAACATCTCTATTTTCATAGCTTTACTTTCTAGTGAAGGATTTAGGTAATAAACAAAGTGTAAATGATATAATTTATCAGTTCATAGCAATGCAATGAAGATTAACACAGGGTAGGGAGATAGCTATGCTTGGTTTATGGTAGTGTAGCAATTTTAATTAGAATGGTGAACATGAATTTTGCATCTAAGAGTGTGACTTAATTAGGTTAGGTTTACAGGAAACTAATTCTATAACAAACATTTGGGTAAATCTGGTTATTTGCATGGTGATCACAAGAACCATAGCAGAGAATAGAGAAGTTTTGCTGAGAAAGAAAAGATTTGAGTGTAAAGTGCATAAATGTGCAGGAAGCAGCCATGGGCAACACAGGCTCAGTCCTCCTCTGAAATTCTGGGAATCTGTGTGGCCCATGTCTCAGATGATGTCATATAAGGGGCAAAGAAGCCAGGTAACAACTAGCCACAAATTTCCTTCTGTCATTGATTGAAGGCTGATTTGGGGATATCTTTATCTTCTGACCTTCACTGTATGCCTGTCAGTCATGCTCCCATGACCAGTGAAAGCAGCAAAAATCTCAGAGGTTTGTAGTAAGAAATCTCAAGCATGTAGGGGAATCAGGATTTCCTGGAAAGGAAAATGGGCAGGGCATGGGAAACTCTGCTATAGTGAAATATTGCAAAACTTGAAAGAATGTGAGGGGGAATGTTAGAAGGAATATATTTGGTGGAGAGAATAGCAAGTACAAAACACCTAAGGAGGCAAATATTGCTTGAAAAAGTGGTTTCGTTCTATCCATATCTATATCTATATACATCTATACTATTGTTAACTCTTATTTGTTCTATGTATTGCATAGTTGAAATAATCATTTTGGAATACTCATTCACCAATATAAATGTTAGAACAATCCCTATTATATATGAGAAGATAAATAAATTCTTATTAAATAAATAAGAGAGTGAAAACATAATAAACCAATTCATTAAAAATTAGAGAGAGGTTTAATACAGATTTATCTGGAATTCCTGAAAAAAAGTATTTCTTTGAAAGCTAGCATTGTGGTTATTTTTCCATTAAGACATTGATTTTGTAAATCTGCCCTCAAGAGCAAGTTGCTTTCTTTAATTCAGAACCTTAAGAAGTTTCATAAACAGATAATATGAAATGAATACAAAATAATATCTGTTCTATAATGATACATTACTTTGAGAAAATAAATGCATTATTTACCTTGCCAATGCCATCTGGAGCAGCTTTCCTGAAATTAGTGATTATTCAAATGGCTATTTTCCTACCAGAACATTTTAAACTCATCTATGTGGTTTGTTTCCATTATCAGGACCAAATGGACTACTATCTTAGCAATATGTTTTCATAAATATTTCAGTTTATATATTTTATTTTTTTATTTCAGCATATTATGGGGGTACAAATATTAAGGTTATGTATATTGCCCATTCCCCCACTCCCCCCTCGAGTCAGAGCTTCAAGCGTGACCATCCCCCAAACGTTGCACATCTCACTCATTATGTTTGTATATGTTCTAAGGAGCATATATCACAATGAATTTTGTTAAATCTTTTTTACAGAAATATATTCACCCAGAAAAGTATAACATCTTAAGTGAACAATCCAGTAAATTTTCACAGTGAACACATCTCCATAATTAAGTATAACCTTAACAGGAAAGAAAATATTACCAATATTTGAGGGAATCATTTTGTACTTCTTCCTAGTTATTAAACCCAGCCTACCCCAAAGATACTTAGTAGATCAACTTTTTTCACCATAAACTAGTTTTAACTATTTATGCTGCCTGTATAAATGAAGTCATATAAAACATGTAAATATTTGTGTATGACATCTTTTCTAAACATTGTGCTTCAGACTCACCCACATTGTTGTCATGTATAGCAACAGTTTGTTCGTTCTCACTGATATCTTTATTCTATTACGTGAATATTCCAAAAGGCATTTATCCATTTTACTACTGATGGACAACTGGATAGTTTCCAGTTTTTCTGTGTTGTATTTCGTTGTTGTGAACAATCTAATATACATCTTTTGATGCCATATGCATATATTTTTTGAATATAAAACTAGGAGTGAAGTTGTTAGGGGTTATATAGGATAAGTGTATTTTCAGCTTTAGTATTATATCTACTGCTAGTTTTTTCAAAGTGCTTATTATAATTTGCTATTCTTTCAGTAGTAAACATCTACTTCTTCTACATTCTCTCCACATTTTGAAATAATCAGTTTTATAAATTTTACTTAGTACATTGAACATTTCCTGATGAGAAATAATGTTCAGTATGCTTTACTATGGTATTAACCATTTGGATATCCTCTTTTTGAAGGTCCTGAACAAATATGTTTGCCTTTATGTATTGGATTTATTATCATTATTAATTTTAGGAGTTTTACTTATAAACTTATTATAAACATTAACATTGCAGTATAATTGACATAAACTACACATATTTAAAATGTACAATGTGATAAATTTTGACATATGCATACATTCTTGAAACCATCATGACAATCAAAATGATGAATACATCTGTCACCCACAAAAATCTTGTGATTCTTGGCAATCTCTCACACCAGTTCTTCCACCCCCACCTTTCTAGTCCCCAGGCAACAACTGATCCGCTTTCTGTAACTATGGATAAGTTTGCATTTTTAGAATTTTATATGAATGAAGTCATATAATATGTACTCTTTTTGTTTAACTTCTTTCACTCAATATAATTTAGAGATTTATCTGCATTGCTACATATATCAATAGATCATTACCATTGAAGAGTTGTTCCTTAATGGGTATAGAGTTTTAGTTTTGCAAGATGAAATAGTTCTGGAGATTTGTTGCACAACAATGTGAATATACTTAACACTACAGAGCTATACCTTAGAAATGGTTGATTTGGTAAATTTTGTGTTATGCATTTTTTTGCCACCATAAACAAAAAAACTTTAAAAAGTTGCTTTTAGCTTGAACAACACCAATTTTACTAAAATATTGAAGACTGGAAAAGATCAGGTTTGCAAGGGCATGATAGAATCAATTGTTCTGTTTTTGGTCATGTTTCAATTTTAAAATGCCTGCTAGAGAGCCAAGAATTGGGATCAGTACACAGATGGGGAATCACATTTAAAGCAAAATGGATTGGTCAGGCTGCAGATATAAATTTGCTAGCCCACAGGAAATAATATTTAAAACCGTGGCTCTGGATGAGATCACCTACAGGGAAAGTGTAGATTGAGAAGAAAAAAGGGGTCCAGGATCAGTCTAAAATATTCCAAACCATTATGCA
This sequence comes from Cheirogaleus medius, assembly GCA_008086735.1. Lineage (NCBI taxonomy): Eukaryota > Metazoa > Chordata > Mammalia > Primates > Cheirogaleidae > Cheirogaleus > Cheirogaleus medius. Next base: position 8,159,536 of record VBSM01003169.1, on the reverse strand, counting down.
GGCAGAGGAAGAGAAGCCAGCAAATAAGCCTGGGATAGAAAAGCTACATGGTATGAAAAACATCAGGAGAATGTGGTATCACTAAAGCCAAGAGAAGAGAATGTTTCAAGAGTAATCAGCCACTTGTTGGGAGAGCAAGTAAAATGAAGTCTGTTGTAATGGCTTGAGGCATATGGGTGATCTGTAAAAGTGAGTTAAGATATTGTAAACTAGAAAATGCATCTTTTGAGATATTTTCCAATGTAGGGATATGACTACAAGAGGGAAAAGTGAGGTAGTTGGAATTCTATCTTTAAATGCATATAGATGTTAAAACAGGATTTTACATTGATTACTATGCTTCAGTCAAGAGGGAGTAACTGATGAGAACAAGAAGAATGAGCATGAAAAAGTTTCTTGAACATCTAAAAGAAACCATGGGTGAAGTTCAAAAAGGTTTGGTAGATAATTGGAGTGGTTTGGGATAGTTGGGCTTTGCTCTGCAGGGGCTATTATTTTCTCAGTGACTTTTAAGGCAATACTATCCATTGTAATTAGGAAGATTTTCTGCAGAAGTAGTGCTCATTTGATATTCATAGTCAGCAATTTAAGGTAGTAACAGTCATCAGAATTTTGAATTTTTCTTCAGGGACATTCAATGTGCTTCCTAGACACTGAGTGGTTGAAATTTCAGTTAAACCACTGTTGGAGTTAGTTTAACCACTGTTGGAGTTTACATCAAACCTACATCCACATTAATGGAAAATTATGTTTAAGAAACCTGTGTAATAATATGAAAATATAATTATGCTGTAGACATAAATAACACAAATGAACATTATATATATGAAATATATAGATAGATAGATTCAGTTTCAAAAGAGCACTTCCAATATGGAGGCTATTAGAGTTGTTCAAGCAAGAAAAAACAGCTAGATGCAGTATGGCATTGGGGAATGTGGAAATAGAAGATAAAATCCACAAGACTTGGTGATGGTTTGGATTAGTGGGAACGCTGATGTCCAGATGAAGGAAGTGGCAGGAATGACTCCTGAGTTTCTAGCATGAGGAATGAGAAACCAGAACAGCAGGAAAGCACCAGATTCTACATAAGCATAACCCTATCTTATGTGTGTGAATCTCATTTGCCTATGCCCCAATTCTTAAAAAAGAAAAAAAAGCAGGAAAAACAAAGAAACAACATAACAAAAAATCAAAATTATGCTTAATACCAGACCACTTCCTCCTAAAACTGCTGCTGCACCAGAAATTTTGGCTAGTTTGGAGTATCTTTTTTTCAGTTTTTATAAAGATTTCGTTTACAAAAAATGTCAGGGGAATACAGGTGTGCCTCAGACATATTGTGGGTTCTGTTCCAGACCACAGCAATAAAGCAAATATCACAAGAAAGTGAGGCACACAGATTTTTTTGGTTTTGCAAGCCATATACATGTAATGTTTATACTGCAGTCTATTAAGTGTGCAATAGAATTATATCTAAAAAAGAGATGTACACACCTTAGTTAAAAAATACTGTATTGCTAAAAGTTGCTAAGGATAATCTGAGGCTTCTGTGAGTAGTAATCTTTTTACTGATGGAGGATCTTGACTGAATGTCAATGGCTATTGACTGATCAGGGCAATTGTTTCTGATGGTTGGATGGCTGTGGGAATTTCTGAAAATAAGTCAACAGTGAAATTTGCCACATTGATTGTCTCTTCCTTTCACCTAACATTTCTCTGTAGCATGTGATACTGTTTAATAACATTTTAGCCAAGTAGAACTTCCTTCAAAATTGGAATCAAGTCTCTCAAACCCCACCACTGCTTTATTTATTGAGTTTATGTAATATCCTAAATTCTTTGCTGTCATTTCAATAATGTTCACAGCATCTTCCCTAGGAGTAGATTCCAGCTCAAGAAACACTTTCTTTGTTCAACCATAGAAGCAACTCCTCATCCATTCAAGTTTGATCATTAGGTTGCAGCAATCCAGTCGCGTCTTCAGGCTCCACTTCTAATTCTAGTTATCTTGCTATTTCCACCACATCTGCAGTTACTTCCTCCCCTGAAGGCTTGAATTGCTCAAAGTCATCCATGAGGGTTGGAATCAACTTCTTCCAAACTCCTATTAATGTTGATATTTTTACCTACTTTCATAGATCATAAATGTTCTTAATGGCATCTAAAATATTGAATCCTTTACAGAAGGTTTTCAATTTACTTTACCCAGATTTGTCAAAAAAGTCACTCTATGGCAGCCATAGCCTTACCAAATGTATTTCTTAAATAGGACTTGAAAGCCACAATTACTCCTTTATTCATGAGCTGCAGAGTGGATGTTATGTTAGTAGGCATGAAAACAACATTAATCTCCTTGTACTACTCAATGAGCAGTAATATTTTGAATTGGATATTTTTTTCGGAGCAGTTAGTCTCAACACTGGATTTAAAATATTCAGTAAATCGTGATGTAAGTTTTTTGTAATAGAGACACAAAAATTCTAATTCTACAGATCATTTTATCTATCAATCAATTTATACCATAATTTATGGCCACTAATATTCTCCAAACACATTTGCATCTTGGGCTCAGTATTTTAATTTTTATATTGAAAATTACATAAAGAAATTGAAGATATTTATCATATTTGCCATGGTATCTTCAGAACTTAACAAAGTTCCTGTTACCTAGTAAATACTCAATAGATAATTCTTAATTTTTTTAAAAATTATTTAACATAAAATCATAAATAATGTCTTTTTGAAGTTTATCTGTAAATCATTGCAATCATCCAGGCTTTGTTGTTTTCCTTAAAAGAGCACAGGCAGAATAGATTTAGCATAATTCTTAAGAGTCCTAGGATTTTCTGAATGATAAATGAGCCTTGGTTTCAGGTCACCAGCTTGCATTAGCCCCTAACAAGAGAATCAGCCTGTCTTTTGAAGCCTGAATCCAGGTATTGACTGGATTCTAGCTGTGAAAATCGTATGTGGCATCTTCTTCTAAAAGAAAGCTACTTCATCGATATTAAAATCTTGTTTAGTGTAGCTATTAGATATTGTTTAGTGTAGCTATCTTCATCAATTACCTTAGCTAGATCTGGATAATTTGCTCCAGCATCTACATCATCACTTGCTGTTTCACCTTGCATTTTTATTTTACAGAAATGACTTCTTTTCTTTAGCCTTTTGAACCGACCCCTGCTACCTTCAATCTTTTCTTCTGCAGCATCTTCACCTTTCTCAGCCTTCATAGAATTGAAGAGAGTTAGGGCCTTGCTTTGCCTTAGGGGAATGTTGTGGCTGGTTGGATCTTCTATCCAGGCCACAAACATTCTCCATATCAGCAATAAGGCTTTTGCTTTATTATCATTTATGTTTTCACTGGAGTAGCACTTTTAATTTCCTCCAAAAACTTAATTTTTTTTCATCTACCACTTAGCTGCTTGGTTTAAAAGGCCTAGCTTTTGGCCTACTTTGGCCTTCAACGTGCCTTTCTCCATAAGCTTAATCATTTATAGATTTCAATTTAAATTAAGAGATGGGTGACTCTTTTTTTTATTTTTTCACTTGAACACTTAGAGGCCATTGTAGGGTTATTAATTGACCTAATTTCAACATTGTTTTGTGTCAGGAAGTGGGGAGGCTCAAGGAGAGGGAGAGAGATGGCGAATGGCTGGTCAGTGGAATATTTATCTTACTCACTACTATATCCTCAGAACTTAACAAAGGGCCTGTCACTTAGTAGATACTCAATAGGTAATTCTTAAATTGTAAAAGAGTATTTAACATAAAGTCATATATAATTATCTTTTTGAAGTTTATTTGCAAATTATTTCCAAAATCATTTGGAGTAGAAAGCTATCTTTAGATTCCTCAATGAATCACAGCTGCAGATAAATCATAATAAATTTCTAAATGTTTATTCCTCATTTCAAATCAATACGCTGAATCACACAAGCTTTTTTTTATCTTAAATATATTGTGTTAGAAGAAAAGATGTTCGGACATAGATGGACAATATCAGAAGATCCTCCAGTTAAGAATTTTGTCAAGTTCTTATCCCTTGAGTTTTAGTTTTATTTATAAAATGGAGAGCAATAATGCTATCTTCATTTTTCTGACAAAATAAGAAAATGTTAGTAGAAACTTATATAAAGGCAAGTGTTGTATAAAAATAAGAGATAATTGTTGACTGATACCAACCTTAAAAAATGATATGTAGAGCTTTTTTCCCCCAAACCCTGATTTTCTAACATAATGAGAAGGTTGAAGTCACCAGTTTTCTTATAAGATTAGTATACATCATTAGTCTGCAGTGCACTGAGTTATAATGGAAATCTTTAAATAGCACTGATATCTATAGAGATAAAGAAGAAATGTCCAACTTTCAAGATTTTGGAGTTGTTATTAACTTAATTAAAGATTTCATTTAAAAGGGATCAGCAATACATTGAATTTTACACTTATAGAGTATCTAAAAATTTAACTTGTATTTAGGAGACCTATAAATTATTATAATTTATAAATTTTAGACTTTTATATAATCATAATTTGAATAGTCATAAAGTTTTATTATATGTTTCATATGTTTCATTATATGCAAATGTTAATTTGCATACATGATAAAAAAATAAAATACCAGATATAAAAATGCAAAAAAAACAAAAAAAACAAAACCTTTCTCTGCAGTTAATTTATATTTTTCAAGTGGTGGCACTGCTGATAACTGTTATCCAGCCTTTATGCACATGGGAAGCAAGGCAAAGATTACGTCCTCATGTAGTTGAAAGATCAACGTATTGCTTAGATCATTATAAAGAGTGATACAGATTGAGACTGTGTTTTTTATTGAGCCTTTATTTTTGATCTAGTGTTCATATTCTCTTGGTAACAAGAATATGCTACTCATAGTTATAATCAGTTAATGCTTCTGTAAAAATTGACTGTTAAAAAATCAGAAAAAAGCCCAGGCTGTGTGACCTCTTCATTGCTCTCATAAAAATTAAAGGATGTGATTGTGTCTGGGTCCCTTTGAAGGTTTGGGCAAAGGAACAGTGGAATATTTAATGAGACTTAGCAATCCAGCAGAGTTAGTCTCAGACTCTGGGGTATGTTGTAGGCATTATTGATGTGGCTTCTGTGCAAAGTAAAGATATAGAATGTTAATTTGACTTTTCTCAAAAAGTAAATGAAAGAGACTGATAATAATACTGATATTTCATTAGTATATAAAGAATAACATGAATATTGCCAAATTTAAAAATAAAGACATACAGGTGCTAAGTAAATTTATGTATCAGACAATGTTGTCTTGATTTAAAATTTTTGTGTGTGTATGTTTTCTGTTTTCTTTTTTTCTTAAACCATACTTTCGGAACCCAAAGGGATGACATAGTAGCAGAGCTGACACTCACCAACTCATGCTTTCTTTAAAGATAGTAATCTCAGCATTGAACAGAGAACACCAAACAGCTTGCATTGAAAGTAGAAATGTGATTGGCCTGTTTGGAAAAAGTCTAGTAGGGTTAACAGTGACTATATTCAACATGCAAGTGCCATCATGATGAATGTTTACAACACTTTTTTGAGAGCCAATTATACTGTTTTTTTGTGCAGGGACTGGAGATCTGCCAGATCACTTGTATGCACAAAGCCGCTTTGGATCTGTCTTTTCAAACAAGAGCTGCAGAAAACGCTATAGCAAGGTTGAAGCTTTATCCTACTCTGGTAAGAGAAGCTTTCTTTTTCTTTGCTATGGTGAGAGTTTGATAAGAAATCCTTTTAAACCATAATGTGGTCAGGGAGAGGAGAAGCTGTTCTATGTTACAAATCATAAAATGTTTTTCCTTTGAAATTTTTTATAATGCTTTGCGCCTTTACGTTATGGCAAAATAAAACTGAAACACTAAGTCACACTGCACATGTTAAATTTGTATTGGCGGTAGGGGAGTCTTAACTACTCTTCTATTGAATAAAATGTGGGGTTATTTTATGTTTATATTGTAGATCTCCTGTTCAACAAAAAGGAAAATATGATCAGTATTCAGATACCATGGCTGAGAATGAATCCATGTGTTTAAGTTTTTCCCTGACCAATAGTGTTATTAATGCCAAGTGGCTCACCACCACCAAATTTGGCCTTTGAATTTACTTGCACACATCACTCTAACCTCCTTTCCAAAAGCTGAAAAAGCTAGAGAAAATAATTCTGGGCGAGTTTGTTTGAATATGGTTTTCTCACTTTAGCCCTAAATAATATAACTGTGCATATATATACAAAGTACAAGATTTTGTTTTACACATACATTTTTCATCTTGTAATGTGCTTTAATATTTGTATGAAAATCTCTACTTGTTATAAACTCTACTTGAATTCAAATCTGTTTTAAATTACAGGAAATGGTTGAGAATATACACACATGTACAGATGTACAGATACACATATATGTATAAATATATACAAATATTTGACATGTGTACAATTAATTTTTGACAATTATAAACTTATATATTTAAGCAATGTGATTAATTTCTTGGTAAGCATTAGTTCAGAAAGCAGTGATACAAATATCAAAAAGAGTTTACAACCAAACAGCTGCATTTGAAGATAAATCTTTTTTTTTTAAATGAACTTGTATGATGAAGTTTTTAGTTGTTCAGTTATATCTATGATTTAATCCATGTATCTGTGAGATTTGCATTTAACCCTTTTCAATAATTTACTCCAGAGTAGCATTCCCAGCTTGAAAGATTCAAGCATCTCATAATACCTAATAGGTTGCCAATAAATATTCATTTTTATCTGATTATTCTAATAAGTATTTACTATTTATCTTGCTAAATGCTTCAAGGAGAGGAAATATATAGATTATAAAATAATTAGAACATATAATATCTGCACAGATTTAATGAGGATTTAACAAATATGCTTGAAAATAAATAATTTATAGTGAAGGCTTGGCTAAGAATAAATAGGAATACACAGAGTAAGAGGGAGTCAGCAATGACAGTGAATGTAATGAGAATTAATTTTTCAGATTTAAAAAATAATACTACCCTTTGATACTTGAACTTATAGAATTCTAACAATGCCATTTTCTCTTCTGCCCTCATTTAAATTGTGTCTACATTTAATGTACCCCATTTTAAGTCTTTACTTGTATACACTGCACTGAAAGAAACACAAAGACAGCCCTGCCTCTGAAAGAGATTCTGGTCTAAAGGAAAGCTGAGGAAAAAAAATTATTAATTTTGTTACCATGAATCCATGTAGTAAAAAATAATAATATTTACTTTAGCATTCTGTGGTTTTTACTCTCTTGTTTGTCGCTACAAGCACATGCAAAATGCAGCAATAACAATAAAAGTATCAATTCTTTTCATTTTTATCTTCCCCACTTTTGAAGTGAATCTCAGGATATAATGCCTTCACAGCTCAATTCTACCAAACATTTAAAGAAGAAAAAACACCATTTCTTCTCAAACTCCTCCAAAAAATTAAAGAGAAGGGAATACTTCCAAAATCCTTTTCTGAGGCTGGCATTACGTTGATGTCAATCCAGATAAAAACATTACAAGCAAAGAAAATTACAGGCCAATATCCTTGGTGAATATAGATGCAAAGATCTTCAACAAATATTAGCAAACTGAGTTCAATAACACATTAATAGGTTCATCCATCATGATTGTGTGGGATGGGATTTATTCCTAGGCTACAAAAATGATGTAATATATATAAATCAATAAATGTGATACATCATATTAATAGAATGAAGAACAAAAAACATATTAACATCTCATTATATGCAGAAAAAAGCATTTGACAAAATGCAATATCCTTTCATGATAAAAACTTTCTCTAAATTAGATATACAAGAAATGTACCTCAACACAATAAAGGGCAAAAATGATAAGCCCACAGCTAACATTATCCTGTAAGGTAAAAACTGAAAGCCTTTTTTCAGAATCTGGAATAAGGCAAGGATTCCTATTCTCACCACTTCTAGACAACATAGTATTGGAAGTCCTTGCCAGAGCAATTGGACAAGAGAAAGAAATAAAAGACATCCAAATAAAAAAGACATAAGTAAAATAGTCAGTGTTTGCTGATGACATGACCTTATATAGAGAAAACCTTACAGGCTTCACCAAAATGTTAGAAATAATAAAACAAATACAGTAAAGTTATAGAATACAAAAACAACACATAATTATCAGTAGCATTACTATATATCAACAACAAACATTCCAAAAAAGAAATCAAGAAAAAAATCCCATTTACAATAGTTACAAAAAAATACTTGGGAATAAATTTAGTCCAAGAGGTAAAAGATCTGTATGTTGAAAACTATAAAATGTTCATGAAGAAGTTGAAGAAGATGTAAATAAATGGAAAAATAGTTCATGTTCATAGATTGCAAGAATTCATATTGTTAAATATTCACTACCCAAGCTATATACAGATTCAATGCAATTGCTATAAAAATCTCAATGTCATTTTTCATAGAAATAGAAAATCCTGATTAAAATTCATATAGAATCACAAAAACTCTAAATATTTAAGATGATCATGACCAAAAAGAAGAAAGCTGAAGGTATAACACTACCTGATTTCAAAGTATATCCAAAACTATAGGAAGTCAAACAGCAAGGTATTAGGGAAAAAAGATATATCAACAAATGCAACAGACTATAGAGCCCAGAAATAAACTCATGCATGTACAGTGAATTGATTTTTGACAAAGGGGCCAATGATATGCAATGGGAAAAAGATGTTCTCTTCAATAAATGGTTTTGGGAAAGAAATTGGATGTTTACATGCAGAAGAAAAATTAGACCCTTATCTCACATCATACATAAAAATCAACTCTAAATGGATTAAATACTTAAATGGCAGGCCATAAATTGAGAAACTAATAGAAGAAAACATAGAGGGAAAACTACATGGCATTGTTCTGGGAATGATTTTTTGGATTTGATTCCCAAAATGAAGGAAACAAAAGCAAAAATAGACAATTGTATTACATGAAACTAAAATGCTTCAGTACAGCAGAGAATACATTTAGTGTGTACAGACAACTTCTGAATTGCGAGTAAATAGTTGCAAGCCATATATCCCCTAAGGGGTTAGCATTGAAAATATATAAGGAGCTCAAACAACTCAATAGCAAGAAAACAAGAAAAGCAATTTTAAAATGAGCAAGATACCTGAATAGACATTTCTCATAAGAAGACATGTAAATGGATAACAGATATATGAAAATAAGTTGCCACATTGCTAATCACTAGGGAAATGCAAATTAAAGCCACAATGAGATATCTCACACCTGTCAGAATGGCTATGATCAAAATGATGAAAGACAACAAGTGTTATGTTGAGAATGTGGAGAAAAGGGAACCCTTGTACACTGTTGGTGGGGATGGACATTAGTATATCCTTTATGAAAAACTGTATGGAGGTTCCTTAAAAAAAAAAAAGAAAAAAAAAACCCTCTCATTTATGACAGCATGAATGGAATTGGAGGCTATTATGCCAAATGAAATAAGCCAGACACAGGACAAATACCACATATTCCTACTCATGTGTGGACTCTAAAACAACTGAACTCAGAGAAGCAGTGACTAGGATGATAGTTACAGAGGCTTACAGTAGGGAGAATGGGGAGATGATGGCAAAAAGGTATAAAATCTCAGTTAAACAGGAGGAGGAAACTTTTTTTTCTTGAATCCTATTGCATAGTGTGGTGAATATAGCTAGTAATACTGTATTGCACATTTCAAAATTGCTCAGAGAGTAATTTTCCAGTGTTCACACCATAAAAATAATTAAATATTTGAGCTGATGCATAAGTTAACTAGCTTCATTTAATTATTCCCCTTTGTTCTCATAAATCATACCATCATTTTGTACCTATAAAATTATGCAATTATAAATTGTCAATTTACAATTCTAAAAATTAGGTAGGATGATAATTTCTTATATACAACACATACAATACCAAAGGCATGATCTATGAAGAAAGAATTGATAATCTGGACTTAATTCAAATTAAAAAGTTCAGCTCCAATTAAAGACACTGATAAGAGAATGAAAAGATAAGCCACGAAGAGAAAATATTTACAAAAGTCCTATGTGATGAAGGACTGATATTCAAAATACACAAAGCACTCTTAAAACTGAAAATAAGAAAATAAGCAACCTGATTAAAAAATATGACAAAGACTTTAACTTATACATCACCAAAGAAGTTATACAGATAACAAATAATGATATTGAAAAGATGTTTTACATCATAAGTGATTAAGTATTGTAAATTAAAATGGCAGTGAGATACCACTGCACGCCTATCAGAATGGTCAAAACCCAGAACACTGACCATACCAAATGCTGCATGCAATGATACGGAGCAACAAGAGCTCTCATTCATTGCTGGTGGGAATGCAAAATGGTACAGCCACTTTGGAAGAAAGTTTGGCAGTTTCTTACAGAAATAAACATACTTGTATCATATGATCCAACAATGACTCTCCTTGAAGCTGAAAACTTATGTGCAATCAAAAATATGCACACAGATTTTTTTAGCAGCTTTATTCATAATTGCCAAAACTTGAAAGCAACTAACATGTATCTTAGTAGTGAATGGATGAGTAAACTGTGATACATCCAGACAATGGAATGTTATTCAGTGCTAAAAATAAATGAGTTATTGAACTATGAAAAGATATAGAAGAAACTTGAATGCGTATTACTAAGTGAAAGAAATGAATCTGAAAAGGCTACATACTGTATTATTCCAACTGTCCGACAGTCTAGAAAAGGCAAAACTATGCAGATCATAAAAAGATGATTGGTTGCCAGAGTATAGAAAGGAGGAGAATGAATAGGCAGAGCACAATTTTTAGGGTAGTAAAACTGTTCTGTATGGTACTCCTATGGTGGACACATGTCATTGTATACATTTGTCAAGACCCATAGAATGTGCAACACCAAGAGTGAGCCTTAATGCAATCTATGGACTTTGGGTGATAATGATGTATCAGTGTAGGTTCATTGATTATAACAAATGCCGCACTCTCGAGGGAGATGTTGCCCATAAGGGAGGCTTTGCATGTGTGTTGTGGCACAGGATATATGAGAATTCTTTGTACTTTCTGTTCAGTTTGGATGTGAATCTACAGTGCTTTAAAAATAAAGTCTATTTAAAAGGAAAAAATATGGATGAAGAAAAATATGAGATAGCAAGTACAGAAAATATTTAAATTTTTTTTAAACTCATATAAATGTGCTGTTTCTCTCAGTATCTTTTAGGCTAAAACACCAACAAATCATTGTGATATATATGCATATATGAAGATTAAATTATTGGAAATATTTATATTTTGTTTCCATATAAAGTCTTTATTTTTTAAAGTAGCAATAAGATACTACAAGCCCACTATTGATGGATGTTACAAATCATATAATCGTGTTCCCAAATTTAATTCTCTTCCCTGATTGTTATAATCAATGGCACACAAATGGAAAAGGTTTAGTTAAGATTACAGTTGTATCCAACATTTATCTAGTGAAGTTAACCATATCTGAGAAGTCAGTCTTTTGAGATCTGTAAGTTAGCTAAGTAATTGCTCATAAACTAAATGAACATTTTAAAGTTAAGAAAAAGAAATATCCCTTGCAAAAGGAACATAATAGTCTATTTCCCCTCATCATTAAATTTCATTTCTTCAAAACATATAGTGGGACTTTGTTCCAATGGAATAGGAAAAGGGAGGATGGTCTTCAAACCCTGGTACTTGCACTCTCTCCCTTCCAAACCAAAAGGGGTACCAGAAAACCCCAAGATCTCCATGGGGAAAAGTTTTAAAAGCAAATACCTAAAACCTTTGTTTCCTGGAGTATATAAAACAACTTTACTTCTACAAAAAGATAACATGTATTCAACGTTAAAAAGATTTCATGGGCAAATACATTTGTAAAATATTGAGCGAAGGATGATTTTTCACTTTAGGACTCTTGATAGTCTTCAAAATTCCAGTATGTAATGTTCATTCTCAGGAAGAGACATCTCAAAGTGTATTACCAGCACTTTCCAAACTTATTTATCCAAAGAAGGCTTTTTCTTCATAAAGTATATCATAAGAACAATGTTCTTGAAGTAACACACTTTCAGAAATAATTTGGTCCTGATAACTTAGACTTTAGAAAATGGGCTTCAATTTATGTATGGACATATGTGAATATTTACTCTAGTTCAAAAAGCAGTAAAGTACATAGAACTAATATATCTTATAACGTCTTTGTTAAAAATGCCACAGTCATTTTTCATTATCCTTGGAATGAAATCAAGATTCCTTATCAGAGACTCAATATCCTGTGTGAACTTGCTACGGCCAACTCTGCCATTTTGTCTCCTACAATATTTCTTCCTGCTCACTCTGCTCCAGCCACATGGGTGTCTGTGCTATTCCTTGAGCAAACCAAGCACCGGTTTGCCAAGTGCATTTGCCTTTGCTGTTTCATCCCAGAAATACCATTCCCCCAGATATCCTCGTGGATCGTTTCCCAATTTTATTTTTTTACCTCAAACATTAATTCCTAGGAAAAATGCTGCAGTTCCCCCAACTGAGGTGTCTTATGATATGTTTTTATTCTACTTTTTCTTTATATAATTTACAACCACTTGATATTTTATTATTTATTTGTTTGTTTTATTTTTCTTAAAATACAGGATGCTAAGTCTAGCAATATATGGGAAGTATGTGGTCTTGTCAAGAAAAACACATTAATTATATTAGATTGATTTCCTTGGCTATTCTGTTTTTTGGAAGGCTTGCTATATAATTATTATGACATGTGAAAAATATCAATCACATTATTTAATTAACCACAATGTTTTATGGCAAACACACACATTCACACAAACTCACATACACACTGTATATATTAAGTAAGCCTGTGACATTTATTTGGGAAAGTGATAAATGGGATTTGTTTTTTACTAATCTATTTGCATAAATTTTTGTGAGAAAATGCTCTATTTCAGGATAAGAATGAAACAGTAACTTTCATTCTACAATTAATTTATACAAACTCTTTACATTCATTCCTTTTAATTCTTCAGATAAGGCTAGTGCTTAAGACCAAGAGGTCCTATGTTTGACAGTCTTGTTTTAATTCTGCCACTACCCTTTACTGTTTGTGAATTTGAGCAAGAAATTTAAACTCTCTCTGACTTAGTTTTCTCATCAAAATAATAAACATAACATTTCTATCTCTATAAGGTGATTAAGATTAAATAAGAAAATATGCATTTATGACACTTATAAGTGTGCCTAGCACGTTACTATGAGCATGTAAATCATTACTGTATTAAGATATTTTGATACTTCTGATAACTCATGCCAATTGCTCTATATAATAATACTCAGCAGGCAACCACTATTCTTCCACTAATATTTTAGTTAGGTTATCATTGCTCTAACATTTTGCCAACTTTAATAAGACAGATTGACAGGGGACAGTCAATCTGTCCCCAAACATTGATATATTATTTTCCCATTAAATGTAACTGATACTACCCCATATAATCAAATATTAATTCTTATAATTTATTATTTTCAAAGTCTCTCATACCTAAATCATCTTTTCCATTTCCATTAACTTACTTGTGATTTGCACTTTCATTACTTATCATCTACATGGTCGAAAACTCACTAACCTGTTCCCATTATCTTTTAGTGTTTGCCTCTACCACATTGTCCCACATAAGCACTAATCACATGAACTCTCAAAATAAGTCATTGGCCTTCCATTTGGCAGTGAATAGGTCTCTGAAACTCTTGATTTTAACAATTGTGGTTTTCTATCACAGTATTGTTAATCAATCCTCATGGCTAGTGACACACTGGAATTTGTCCCCTCTGCTCCACCTATCTCATTCTCCTGCTAGGCCAACAGGGTAGCCAGAATAGACTCTTTTTTCTCATGATGATGGCAGAAGTGTGAGACATCAAGCCCAGGAAATTCTCAAGCTCCTACTGTGATCACTAACTTTGTATTGGCCAAAGCAAGCAACGTGACCAAACCCAAAGGCATTGATCATAGAGGTATTTTTGTCCCATGGAAATGGAGTCAGAGGAAAATAAATATTATCAAACAATAAAGTAACCCCTACTGTCCAAACAAATGCTCAGAAATTCTATTATTGTAAAAAAAATCCTGCATATGAACAATAATATAAATAATATAGCAACCTAAAAACTTCATGTGAAAAAAATAAAAGAACCAATATTAATATGTTGCTAGAATAAAATTCTCTTTTTATATTAAGGCAAAAATCACATATGCAGTAAAAAAAATTAGGACAGTAACCCTTTGTCTACATATGTGTCAGGTATTATTTCCATAGTTTTCTTTATTTTAATTTATATAAAGTGTATTTTGAAGTATAGAGAATTAAAGTTTTCTCCAGTAATAGTAATATAGTAATAACAATGTAATTTTGCGTTTTGTATGTATATATGTGTGTGTTTTGTTTTTGACCTGGTTAGAAAGGACTTTTCTAACTAAAATCAACTCTTTGGGGGCATTTGTATTATTGTCAGTTTTTTAAAATAAAATTATAAGTTATCTTGAATTTACTTTGCAGAACTTTTTAAATTGAAGACTGATCCATTCTCTAAAGATTTAACTTCTCTTCATGTTTTATTTAAATACATATTTTCTTCAACAAAATGCATTTTACTTCCCAGCTGTTAAACAGAAAATATAATGAATTAAGAAACTATTCATTGGAAAAGACAGAATATTATTAAAAAATAGAATAATTTGAAAGATAGCCCACACGTGCGAGGAGAGTCACACCTGTGTATATATGATTTTCAACTTTATTACAAAATTAACTGAGGGCTTTTTCCTATGAATAAAATATTTGTTCTAATTTGGAATTTAGCTTAGTTTTCCTACCATTTGTATTTTGAGAATATGATTTTGTTTTCTCCGTTGCCTCTCTATCAGCTATTTTGATTAATTATACATTTTCTATAATTTGTGCTCACTCTAGTGCATTAAAGCTTCTAGTTTATGTTATAAATTCTAGGAGGTGGAGGAAATAAGTTTGTTTTAAATATTAATTTTGTCTCTATTTCACTAATTTCTTTACTATAAGTACACACACACACACACACATACATTCCATTGGATAATATAAAGTACAGATTATTCAGGATTTGCTTTCCAGTTGCCTAAAGTCCAGTATTATTATCTAATTACATTTTGCTTAAAGGAAGACATTACTAAACATTTACACCAGTAATGCTAAATTTAGGATGCAAAGACTTAAGAAAATATCTTTGGAAAATGTTTTCAAACAGGTTTTTGAACATGAACAAGGGGGAATTTTATATTTATATAAACCATTTGCCTTGAGGGAATTTTCTATCAGGAAGTGAAAAATGAACACTACAAGCTAAAGAGAACCTAAAATAGAGCAGGAATAGATGGTGTCAAATCCTTTATCATAAATTGGACAGCGACATCCTGAAGTATATAGAGGTGAAGTGAAGTGGCACCAGTAAGATGTAGGGAATATCATTTTCGAAATACATGCAATTCGAAGTTCCCTAGGGTGAATACAACTTTAGGGAAGAACCACGTTTTTTAAATTTTTTTTCTCCCCAAAATACCTAAATGGTGCTCTCATGAAACAATTTTGGATTTATTAATTTGTTGATTTAAAAATATAGAATGAGAAAAACCTAGAAGTATTTGAGTCATTAGAATGAAGGTTTATATTCATAAATATTAAGGACCAATATTCAAATTTTAAAAATACAATTTTTATTGTGAAATAGAACTTCAGTGGAATCCAAATATAACCCCAAAGCTACATGGAACATGGTTTGAAAATCCCTATAGCAAGATAGATGAAGTTCTTTGATGACTGATTAGACAAAGGAAAGAAGCATCAAAAAAATAACTGAAGGCTAGCCTGTAAGTAATATTCAGGGAGAGAAGAGACTGGTGATCCAGCTTTTATTTATTGGAGTCACTAAAGTGAATAAAGACTGAGAAGCAATTCTATGCTTTAGTTAGAGAGTCTTAAATATTGGGGGGATCTTAGTTTTTATACAAGGTCCTATCTTTCACTCTCACTGATTTGTAATCTTGATAAAGTTACTTAAATTCATGTTGAGCCTCACTTTATTCAATTGACAAATAAGGAGAATAATTACTCTCAAAATAATTACAATTGTGTGCAAAATCTTAGGTATACAAATATTTTTGATAGCTGTTCAAAATGTTAGTGGAATCTTGAATGGAACTATATGGAAAGGTAGAAAGTGATATCAATAGATATTCGACATTTAATAGCAAAGTAAGTATGACTTTTAATAGTTAATAGTTAAATTTTAAATTCTTTTGAATACCAAGTACATCAGATCATATCTTCTTCTGCCAAGTATATCTTATAAAACCACATATAATTGCATGAATGAGAGTTTGAGGTAATGGTACTATATAATACCTCTAGATAAACTCTTAAGAACTCTGTGATTATATTTTATTTGAAATAAGATATAGTGACTTTGTCAATATTAACAATTTTAGAAGGAAACAGTCTCTTCTGTATCCACAATTTTATTAGGCCAGATCACATGGAACAGTGACCTTCTAACCTCTTAAGTATGTACATTCTATTATGTTTGATGCTTATTGTATAATATTAGCAATAAATAATTTGACTCGGTCATTATCTTTGAATCTAAAACCATGTGTTCATACATTCCTACTAATTACCATACCTTGTTTTTCTGTATCATATCTGAAGTAAAGTTAAACAATTTATTCAAAATTAGAAAATAAATTTTAGGGCAAATTTATTTCAAAGTATCTCATTGTATAAAACAACCAACAAAATTGATCTAAAATTTACATTTAAAAAATATACAGAAAGAGATGTACAATACAAAGAAGGGTTGTTGCACAGAGGTTTTAAAATTTCATATTGTCCTATTGATTTTTCAATAATCCATTTTTAAATCTTAAATTTAGCCTGGTCATAAATTATATTATATATTCCATGAATTGAATCTTGGAATTTATATTACATTAAATTTTAATTTATTTTATTATTTCTTATTTTTTAAAATCTGAAATAAAATGAACTAATTATTTACTTATACATGCACACAGAAAGATAGAGTCTCAAATATTAGATATGCTTCTGATAAAATGGTACTGATTTTATATCCTGGAAAGTAAAAAACTATGTGAAGAACACTTCCTTCTTTATTTCTCCTCAGATTAGATTTAATCTTAATAAAAAAGATCTAGAATTTTTAATATCAGGATGCTAGTACACTTCCTCACTGTACCAAGCGAATGGCATTTCCCAGTGTGCTTTTGTGAATGAGCCCTCAATGCAACTGAGCCCTACTCCTCAGAGATTCCTTTCCGTTTATGCTCTCAGCCCTGCTTTCTGTAGATGTCTATTAATTAAAAGCACATTAGAATTACAGAGCCTTAGTTCAAATCAACAATAAGTTAGGGTATACTTTAAAATAACTAAAAGAGTGGAATTGGAATGTTCCTAACAAAAAGAAATAATAAATGCCTGAGGTGATGAATATCCCAATTACCCTGATTTGATTAATTCATATTGTACGCCCGTATCAAAACATTACATGTACCCTATGAAGATAAACTATTATGTACTCATAATAATTAAAGATAAAAATATCCTAGTTTCATCACCTATTAGTTAAGAATTTGAGGAATTAACCTAAATTCTACATACCTGCATTTTCTTTAGCAGGGAGATAACATCTATTTTATAGGATTAAATGAGATAATCTAAGTAAATGATTATCTTGAATTATATATAATATATGCATTTTCTATTGCTATAACCTGATGTATTAATTTTAGACAGGGATTTTATATTAGATTTTAAATATTCCATGTGAATGAATAGGTTCACTTTTTATGACATTTTAGAAAACATATGGCAATTATATATTTCATTTCCACTAATATAAATGGAATGAAATTTTCTATTTTTGAAAAACTCAGAAAATGACTACTTAGAATATGAAAGCGTTTCTTCCTGAATGTGTGAGAGGGCGTGCACATGTGCATGTGTGTAAGGGGGCTGGAGGAACAAACCAATTCTATAATTTAATCAAATAGTACGCTCCATGTAGTCAAGTACAGGCCCTATGATATTAGAAACCTTTCGTTTTCAAGGGATGAAAAGTGAAAAGCCAAATATATAATATGTTAACACATTTCTAACTCTATTAATGTAGCATTATAATGATTATGTACAGCACTCCCTACTTCTCTAGGACCTGGACAAAGTTAGAACTGTATGTATGGAGTATGTATGTCCATTTATGGTCCATATCCTTGTGGTAATGGTATAGTGGGAGCATGTATAGTGGGAGCATCAGAGTTGTACTCTAAAGGGAGAAGGCAGCCCCTCTTAGGGAAACACAACACTGTCCCCTCCAGGAAGCATGTATTAATAGAACAAAGCTGTAAGAATAGTATTCCAAACTTGTGACTGCCTTTCTTTCCCCTATACCTTTTGCTTCTATTAGCTGACATTAAGAATGCACGCAACTTAAATAGAACAATGGTGTAAGAAGGTCTGAGAAACATACTCATGTAGGCTTTTTGTTGTTGTTGTTGTTGTTTCAGGAGACAGAGTCTCGCTCTGTCACCCTGGGTAGAGTGCAATGGCATCAAGGTAGCTCACGACAACCTCAAACTCCTGGGCTCAAGCGATCCTCTTGCCTCAGCCTCCCAAGTAG
>VBSM01003169.1:8118230-8131197 GCA_008086735.1 Cheirogaleus medius | reverse complement strand
CTCGCTCTTGCTCAGGCTGGTCTCAAACTCCTGAGCTCAAGCAATCCTCCCACCCCGGCCTCCCTGAGTGCTAGGATTACAGGCATGAGACACCAGGCCTGGCCAAACAATTTTAATTTTACCTTTTTATATGTCTCTTCTCAATGCTTTATTCAAGTTGCTCCTCACATACTTGTACAAAAAAAAAAGAAAAGAAAAAGAAAAAAATGCTTTCTTATACCAGGCAGACAAAACCTGCTATTAACTATGTATTATGTGCATGTAATTCTTTTTACCAACTAGAAACAGTTACTAAACAAAACAATTCTCTCCTCTCTTCCTGCTCCTCGTCTCCCATTTCTCCTTCCCTCTTTCTCTCCCATACATTCTCATTATACTAAATTGGCCAGACTCCATCTAGGTTAAATACAATATTCATGTCAGTACCTGGGAAACTGAAGATACAAGAAGAAAACCACACCCCCTTGCTGGTTTCAGATTCAATTCATGAGCACTAATTTCAGTGGGACCCTTAATTTAACACCACAATCCTATTTTATTCCCCTTGAAAAGTAACTCTTACTAATCTTTTATTTTATAACATCTCAGTTCTGCTCAAATGTCAACACCTCCCATGTCTCCTTATTTTCAGCTGCCTCTTCCTTTTATGGTTGACTAACATGAGCTCTCAAAGGAAACTTCCACACAGTCCAATGTACCATCCACACCTCTTGGGCAATAGATCTTGTCCTTTCTCACCTAATTTAGAACATGATTCTCAATCTGTCATTCACAAATGTGTGTTTCTGGCTATGTGTACTCTCTTGAGTTCTAACGTCTTCAGTTTATTAGGCATCTTTCCTTGAGGTTCAATATTTTATTTCATTCATTTTTCTCTGAACAAATTTCTTTGCCTCTTTTTATTATCTATTCATTTAGTTTTTAGCTGAAATCCAAAAAAGTGAATTTATCCTTCACTCTATTTTCTATCTCAGTATCACTTCCTACATTAACTTTAGTTTTATGAATGTCTACAGTTGGTTCATTTTTCTTCCATTGTTATTTCAAGTACTTTTTTTTCAGTATACAAACAAATCAATTTTACAAACCACTGCTTTTTGCAGATGGTATGATCTTATATCTAGAAAACCCCAAAGACTTCACAGAGAGACTCCTGGAATTGATAAATAAATTCAGCAAAGTCTCAGGTTACAAAATCAATGTACACAAATCAGTAACCTTCCTATACCAGTAACAGTCAAGCTGAGAGTCAAATCAAAGACTCAATACCATTCACAATTGCTACAAAGAAAATAAAATAACCAGGAATATCCTTAACCAAGGAGGTGAATGGTCTCTACAAAAAGAACTATGAAACCCTGAAGAAAGAAATAGCAGATGACACAAACAAGTGGAAAAACATATCATGCTCTTGGATCAGTAAAATCAACATTGTTAAAATGCCCATACTACTCACAATGATTTACTGATTCAATACAATATCCAACAAAATACCAATGACATATTTCACAAATCTAGAAAAAATAATTCTACGCTTTGTGTAGAAACAGAAAAAAGCCCTAATAACCAAAGCAATCTTAAGCAAAAGGGACAAATCTGGAGGCATCACATTACCAGACTTCAAACTATATTACAAGGCTATAGCAACCAAAATAACATGGTATTGGCACTAAAATAGAGACGTAGACCAATGGAACAGAACAGAAAACCCAGACATAAAACCATCCACATGCAGCCAACTGATCTTTGACAAGGTAGACTCTTATAGATGTCAGCTGAGGCAATGAATTTATGAAGAAGATCCCAATGTCAATCACAGCAGCAACAAAAATAAATAAATGAGACTTGATTAAATTAAAAAGCCCCTGCACAGTCAAGGAAATAATTAACAAAGCAAATAGCAACCTACAGAATGGGAGAAAATATTAGCAAAGTGTACATCTGATAATAGACTAATAACCAGAGTCTACAAAGAATGCAAGCAAATCAACAAGAAAAACCATAAAAACAATTTAACATAAAATTTTGTTTAATAAGAACAAAAAATACCATTTACCTGATAACACAAAGGCAAGATGCCCACGAATAAATCTAAAGAAATAAAGTTGCCCCTTGGTATTTGCAGGGGATTGGTCCAGGACCCACCATGTATACCCAAATCTGTGCATACTCAAGTCCTGCAGTAAGCCCTGCAGCACTAGAATATATGGTCAGTTCTCCTTAGAAGCGCATTTTGCATCCTGTGAATACTGCCAAGTACTTTTTAAAAATACTCCAATTCATTCCTGGACTATTGGAATGGTTCCGCAGCTGATCTCTTTGCCTCTATTCTTGATCTTCTCCAATACATCTTGCACATTATTATAAACAGTAGTCAATCTAAACACAAATATGATGAGGCAAATTTCCTTACTAAAATGCCTTTATACCAGTGCATTTTAACAATGCATTGGTTAACAGAATAGACTCTGAACTAAATTACTTAAATTTAAACAACTCTGCCATTCTAGGAAATTGTTTACATATTTAAATTTTTGTGCTTCAATTGCCTTGTCTGTAAATTACTACTAATAAGAGTAACTTTTAAAGCATTGTTTTTATGATGAAATGATACAATCCATAAGGCTCTTACATGCCCAGAACATACTAAAGCTTTGTAAACAAAAATAATGAGCAGAGAGGCCTTATAAAAGAAAAAAATATTTGGGAATAGAGTACTGCAGTGGGAATATGCATGCCACATTAAACTGTGTGTTTTCAGGGAGGCCTAAAGAAAGACAAATATTTTTAAAGGAAAAAATGAGGAGGATCACATAATTGTTTTGAAAGAATTATCTGTGGCTACAAAGATCAATAACAAGGACAATGCCAATTGCGAGGCAGATAGCCTTGTAAAAATAATTTTTGTGTGAAGTTGCAATGGCCCTGGTACAATGTTGTGTTTTTGTTGTCTTTTGTGATAGTTTTTGTTATTAGGCATACAAGCATGAGAATCCTATGTTTATGGCCTTCTCTGGCTCTATTTGTCAGGGTATTTTTGTTTGTTTGTTTCTAAAATTAGTGACTACATTTTGATTCTAACAACTTTCACAGCTTCTATAAATGCCAAACTGTATTATAATTATTACTCTCTTGGCTTTGTATTAATTAGGTGCTTCAATTATGGCATATTATTGTTGGTATTATTATTTTTTCCTATACCTAGCACAATTCCTAGAACATATTATTTATTTGATAAAATTTGGTTGGCCCAAAAAATAAACTTCTAGTTACTTTTTACTAATATTTGCATTAACTTATTTCTAGAAATAAGATAACTTAGAATGAGTACTGTTGAACTTAGAGTTCATTATAGAGCAGCGTAATTAAGTGGAATACTTCACTCTCTCTAAAAATACTTGCTCTCTTAGATGTTTAAAGAATTTATTTATAAACTTGGACCTGCTTTCTCTACTACATGGCTATATCACAACAAACAAACTCACTTAGGGACATCATAGGAAAATATGCCAACAATAAAATGTATAAAAACATTTTCTGATCTTAGCAAAAGTCATTGAATGGCTGAACCTAGAAAAATGTGAACCATTGTGGAAGCAATTTCTAAAACTTAAAAAAAAAAATGTTACATACTGTTTAGAGGAGAGTAAAAGTGATCATAGGTATAGATAGATACATAGATAGATGGATCAATCTTTTATTCTGGAAAGATGGGAACTGAATTTCTACCTCTCATTTTGGATAACAAAGTAAATAATAAGATCTATCTAGTTATTTAAAGAGGGAAAAAGAAAAAAATAGATTAGCATTATTGTTTTACTGACTCACAAATATTACAGAATTTACTTTTGATATGTCCTGGCCTAACAAAACTTGTTATAAATCTTCTTTCAATGATAGATATATATGTGAATATCAGAGAGAGACTCTAAGTTTGAGAGTCCAATTAGAAAAGCAAAAAATAAAATTTTAAATATATAAAATGAAATAGTTAAAAAGTCTCCAGCATACAAGAGGGTATGTGCATACTGTTTACTGTATGATACTACTTAATTTATTCCAGTTATACAAAGGACAAGAACAAAAGTTATTTCATTTTTTCCAGTTAATTTTTGCTCCACTAAAATCTTCTCAAAAACAGGTGTAAATGCCCTAAGAACACTCACTTCATCTCAAAAACAAATAATTTCACTCCTTAAATATACTGGGAATGATTGAAAGTCTATGATCGGTCATGTATTTATTAAAGATTTACAAAATAAAGCATACTACAAAATAAAATTTTATTTTGATGCCACTCATGCTTGCATTCAAAAACATTTTATAATGACACTATTTTTTACAACACAAGAGTTTTGGTCATTCCTGCAAGTATATACGTGTGTGTGTGTGTGTGTGTGTGTGTGTGTGTTGAAGCCATCAAATTATAGGAAGTGTCTTTAATCTATCCAAAGATGTTGCCTAGCAACACCATTAGAGTCAGTTGCATCACAAGGTGCAATATATGTTCATGTTTAGATTGCTATTTATCTTCATTATAACCAAGTAATTTAAGTTGTCAACTCTCTTGTGACTATTGGATATCTGTTAACTATACATTTAATGCTTGACTAGATTGTACTTTCAAAAAGAAAAAAGCAGCTATAAATTTCTGTGTTGAGTTTATACCGTATGGCTGGCATAAAGATACAATATATCTTCATCTTCTTGGGAAAACATTGTCTTTCTACCAAGTGTATACTAAATGGACCTTATAGAGTAGTGAATGGTGTGATTTATTCACAAATTCATACAGAATAAACAGTTTTATGAAATTGAATCAAACAGTACCTGAGGGGATTGTTGAACCAAGCAGCAAGCTGATTAAACTTAAAAAAGTAATCCGACTCTAGTAACTTCCACTTTAAGATGGCATTAATACTACCGAACCACAATGAAGTATAAATTTTTAAGCAAATAAAAACTGCACCCAAATGTTCTTTTCTTCCCCATGAATATTGAACTCTGCATACCCAATATTCTCATGAAATTGTTTTTAGAATAAGAATGATCAAATATGATATAATCATTTTTTCATTATACTCTTTAGTTATAGCCTAACAATATGAATAATCTTCAGTTGCATCCTCCCTTATAATTTGATATATACTGCTAGAAATTATAATACTGAGCAAAGACACTTGATTATATACCCTATGAGAACATTTTGATAAAGATATCAATTCTACCATATACTTTAAGGCACAATATTGAATAATATTGATAAATATTATGCATAGGGACAAAAGTTCGTACATTCTGGATCCTTCCAGACCTTACCCTGTGTACCTTTTCAAATGGATGTTCATCTATATCCTTTATAATAAACCAGTAAATGTGTTTCCCTGAGTTCTGTGAGCCATTCTAGCAAATTAATCCAAGAAGAAGGTCACGGAAACCCCAGTTTATAGCAGCCAGTCAGTAAGAAGTATAGGTGACAACCTACTTACAATTGGTATCCGTAGTGGGGGCAGTCTTGTGGGACTGAGCCTTCACCCTGTGGAATCTGACATATCTACAGCTAGGTAATATCGGAATTGAATGGAATTAGAGGATACCTAGTTTGTGTGTGCTAGAGAATTACTTGATGTGTGTGGGAAAACCCACACATCTGATTACAGAAATGTTCTGTGTGGAGTGCAAGCAGAGAGAGAAAAACGTTGTTGGGTTTTTTTCCCCCCTTTCCAAAGTACAATTGCTAGATTGTATGGTAGTTGCACCTTTAGTTTTTAAAGAAACTGCCAAACTGATATCCAGAGTGGTTGTACCATCTTATGTTCCCACCAAGAATACATGAATAAACTAGTTTTTCTGCATTCTCACCAGCACTTGGTGGTGTCATCGCTTTTTCTTTTAGCTGTTCTGGTAAGTGTGTGGATTTACTCCACCTTTTCCTAATTACTAATGATGTTGAACAACTTTTTATGTGTTTATTTTTCATTTATATATAATATTTGGTGAAATATTTCATCATGTCTTTAGCCCATGTTTCATTAGATTGTTTGCTTTTCTCCTGGTGAGTTTTGAGAGTTCTTTGTATATTTTAGATACTATACCTTTGTCAGATGTGCAGTTTACAAGTATTTTCTTCCACTTTGGAACTTGTCTTTTCATTCTCTTAATAGGTAATTTTACAGAGCAAAAGGTTTTAATTTTGAGGAAGTCAAATTTATCAATTTTTCCTTTTATGTATCATAGATTTGTATCATCTAAGTGATTTTTGACTAGTTCTAGGTCCCAGATATTTTCACTTATGTTTTATATTTTACACTTAACTCCATGATCCATTAAGGATTAATTTTAATTTTGTTTAAGGTGTGAGATTTAAGTCAAAGTTATTTTATTTTATTTTGGACTATGTATGTCCAATTGTTCCAACAGCATTTGTTGAAAAACAATCTTCCCTTCATATAATTGGTTTTACAACTGTGTCAAAAATCAACTGGATATATCTGTATAAATTTATGTCTGGGCTTTCTATTCCATTCCATCAAGCTATGTTTCTATTCCTCCACCAATACCACATACTTTGATTACTGCAGCTACATATTACATCTTGAAATCAGACTGATTCTGCCTACTTGATTATTCTTTTTCAAAATTATTTTAGCTTTTCTGGATCTTAGTTTTTCCATATCAATTTTAGAATAATGTCAACATACACAAATATATTTTGATAAGAATTACATTAAACCTGTATATCAATTTGAGAGAATTGACTTCTTTTTATGTTTAGCCAGTCAATCCATAAAGAAAGTATATCCCTTCATTTTTTTTTTATCTTTTGTTATTTCTTTTATATGTGTTGTATAGTTTTCAGCATACAAGTCCTGTACAGGTCTTGTTATACCTACACCTAAGTGTTTTTATGAACAATTCTAAGTAGTATTATATTTTTAATTTTGGTGTCTACATGTCATAGCTTGAGTACAAAAATACAGTCGATTTCGGCAAATTCATGTTTTATCATCACTTACTTAACAGTTTTAGGAGCATTTTGTAGATTTCTTGTGATTTTCTACATAGATAAGCATGCCATATGCAAATAGAGACAGTGTTATTACTTCCTTAACTATTCACCTTATTGCACTGACTCAAACCTCCAGCGCCATTTGAAGTAGAAGTCCTGAGAGTGGATCTAGTCCTTTGTGCTGATTTTAGGAAGAAAGCATTCAGTCTTTGACCATTGAGTATAATGTTATTTGTTTAAAAAATAGAGAGAGATGCTCTTTATCAAGTTGAGAAATTTTCCTTCTATTCTTATTTTTCTGAGAGTTTTGTTCATGAATGGGGATTGAATGTTCTCAGATATTTTACTGCATTAATTAATATAAGCATGGGTTTTTGTTTTTTAGTCAATTAATATGTGGTACTGCACCGATTAATTCAAACCAGCCTTTCAGCCCTGGAATAAACCCCACTTGTTCATGCTGTATAATTCTTTTGAATATTTCTGAATTCTATTTGCTAATATTTTGTTAATGATTTATGGATCTATATATATGAGGGATATATAGTCTTTTTATTTTATCTTGTATTGCCTTAGTCTGGCTTTGGTATAATGGGAATACTAAATTCACATAATGAATTGGCAAGTGTTCTTGCCTTTTCTGTGTTTTGGAAGCAATGTATAGAATTGATGTTAATTTTTCTTTAAACATATAGTAGAATCATCTGGACCTGGAGATTTGCATTTTGGCAGTATGAATTCAACTTACCTGATATTTATAATGCAATTCAAATGATCTATTTTCTGTTTCATGAATTATGGTAGTTTGTGTTTTTTGAGCAATTGGACTATTTTGTGCAAGATGTCAGGAATAAGAAAATATACATCTACTCTATTTCCCATTGCCTTTTAAATGCCAGATTAATAACATTGAACCTCTCCCTGTTAGGACCACGAAAGGAAGAGAGCAAATAAAGGTGAAGGGAAGAATGACAGTTTTAAAAAGATTGATGACAAGCAGTCTTTTCTATAACCCTATTTTCTGTTCATTTTGTTTTATGCTAAAAAGAAAAAAATATATAATGTATGTTAAAGGAATTGAAGCAATTAATATTTACTTTTATTTTACTGAAAACTAAATATAAAAATGGAAAGATAAGGGACAAAAGGTATAAAACCAAAAATATGCTTGAAATCTTTTTCAATGTAGGCATTGTAAAATGCCTGAAATAATGCCGACAGTTATTGTAGGCATTTTAAAGAGAGAACGTATTTAATACTTGTGGGGATGTTAATATGCCTTTTTCCATATTTCTTATTATTAGTCAATAACAATTTATAATAATGAAGTTAATTTTATTATTAAAATCTAAAATTCAATTTTGTTCATGAAAGCACTCTGTGGAATTTTTCATGGTTCTTAAAGCTTCCATTATTTTCTTGTTTTCTTTATTTTATGTGATCTCACTTATTTAAAGACTTAGAGATAAAATACATGACTTTAAAGGGAAATTAAATCTGTCTCTCTACCTGGAACACCCAAGGGAGTCAAATCATATAACATAAATTATTACTTTCCTCTCTTTTTATGATACACATTATAATTTTAACTGAATTAAATTTGATCTTCCCATAGGATACTAAAAGAACGTATCTAATTTTACCATCAAGTGTAGTTTACAACTCTTTCATAGATGATAAATCATGTTTTGTATTTATTAGGTAATCTTCCTTTAAATAATTCAATAATTATTTTTACATAAAAGATTTATTTTTTAAATCTTTTTCTTTTCTTTTTTTTAAATGTGGGTGTATTACTTTCTTTGAGCTGTAACAAATGACTACACACTCGGTTACTGCTACAATGTAAATTTATTCTTTCACAATTCTGGAGGCCAGAAGTTCAAAATCAGTATTACTGGACCAAAATCAAGGAGTCAGCAGGGCCACACTCTTTCTGTAGGAGAAAATCCATTCCTTGCCCTTTCCAGCTTCTGGAGCAGCAGACATTTCTTGACTTAATGGCCTCACCACTCTAATTTCTGCCTCCATAGCCACATTGCTTCCTCCATTTCTGTGTATGAAATCTCTTTCTGCCTTCCTCTTGTACTGATACATTTAGGGCTTCTATAAGGATCACATTTAGAATCCTCCTGGATAATCCCGGATAATCTCCCCATCTCCAGATCCTTAACCACATTTGCAAAGACCATTTTCTCATATAAAGTAAGATTTACAGGTTTCAGGTTAAAATTTAATATACTTGGGAGCCATTATTCAGCCTGCTACAGCAAATTCGCCTTCATTAATTTAGTTTCTTTTATTTTTCATGTCATTTTTGTCATAATATTAAACACTCTTGCACCAAGTTTATGAAATTATAAAATATTTTAATGTAAAATCTTCATTATTCTCTCTGGGAATATTTTATTTTCTTGTTATCACATATATCCAAGTTCTGCTGTTACACAGGATTTTAAAGAATTCTGGTGTTTAAGTGTTTTATTGTAAAAGCTTCACCTGCCTAATTTAATATTTTAATACATTTTATTTAAGATTCTATCCTTGCTGTATGAATGCTTTTCTATCAACCAATCATAGACATCTCTCCCAATCATCATTCTTTAGGGAAATAAAAAAGATATTTCAGGACGCCAGTGGCAAATGTGGCTTGAGAGGTTTTACTCTTCTTTTGCTTACCCCCAAAATATAATGCCTAATTAATATTTAGATATTACATGTATTGCTTTTGGCTCTCTTTTTTAAAGACTGTAAATTTCAAAATTTCACATGGCCCTAGGTTCCAATACAAGAATGGATTTTTAAAAAATAATATTCAGGAAAAGTATATCAGATAGAACACCTTATCCCTACATTGACTTAGACATTTGGGCCACAGTTCTATCATATGAAATTATACTTTCTTTGTAGTTAAGATTTCTGTGACCCTAGTGAATACACCACTTCTGCCCTAGCAAAATTCCATTAGAATATTTGCTTTCTATAAGGAAGCTGAGGCTGCTAACAGAGGATTTGCATATATTTTCCCTTCAGTACAAATGTGTTATAGGCATGGCTCCAGAGACCTCCATTGGCATTATATGCTTAAGGACCATTGTCTAAATTTGTTAAAGCCTCAGTCCCTGGAATAAAACTTTCCCTAGGAAACCTTATGGAAAATAATAACTATCAGTATCAATTGATGGAAGGCAAGCCTTACTATTCATGTTACAAAATGTTACTGGTGATAACTCAGTAAAACAGATTGCTGTTTTAAATAAAGATGCTACAGTGTTAATGTTACAACAGAAATAAGATGAGCACTAAATTAAAAAGTATTGAATTCATTTCTTTTTATTTTTAATTATTATGGATTCAAATTTGATACTTATGGCTTATATGGAGTTAGGAAAGTTATTTAACTTACCAAGACTTCAGCTTTGAAACAAAATAAGTTAATCAGTATTACTTAAACTCAAAGCTTAATGTGAAATAAAAGGAAAGGTTATATATGTAGTTTCTACTTGGAATCAGCTGGGAAAAGAATCTAACAAATAATAATTCCATTTTTTCTTACTTCAGTAAAGTTTGCAGTTTAAAATCACATTAAGAGAAAGAACTTCCATAAGTAATGCTGCAATTGCTCAAAATACTTGAAAAAATAGTCTTTCAGATTTGTTTTTATGACTAGCATAAAATCAGTTTTAAAAGTCACTCTACAAATCAACAAGTGCCTATTTTATGTTAGCATCTGTAAGTTGATAAGTGTTGAAAATTTGTGGTAAATAACAGCCATTCTTTATAGTGAAGAAGAGCAATAGCAAAAAAAATTCTGTCTATATACCTATCTATCTGTCTCTCTATCTATATTCCAGGAATACCAAAGTGTATACAGCTAATTATAATAATATTGAAGAATTGTTCTACTACACTTATAAACATTTTTTGAGAATATAGGGGAGGGAATGATTGACACCATTTTTATTTCAACAGAAAAGAACATTATCTTGTTTGTTCTGTGTTTTAAACAGACTATACCTAAAGCAAAGTACATCCTCAAAGGACAAAGATTTTTCAACCTTAATAATCATATTCAGAAGAATATGTCATTAACTATCAATGCAGGAAATGCAATTTTACAAAAATTATATTTTCAAGGAGTCAGCAGTCATTAACATGTCTGTAAGTTCTCATATAAGTGCTACAAAATCAAAGTGTGTTTTAGACTCTTCCAGGTTGCTTTTATACATGTAGATTGATTTTCTACCTGAGCAAGTTTGACTATTTTAACTCTTTTTCATGTTTCGTGTATTCAAATAATAAAATATTTTTATTAGTGACAAATATTTAAAAATGTAACAATTTTTTATCTTAAACTTCGTTTCTCAGGGATATGTCACTAATGTCTTAATGTGCTGGAAACCAGAACTATGTCACAAAATGTGAAATGGAGACTTCTTTCTGCTTTTGTATCATCAGTCAGAACTGAAAACTGAAAATTTCTCTTACAAGTTATAGGCATAAAAGTGAATAAACATAAACTGGTTTTAGAAATAGATTATATTTTTGTTTAATTTGATACAATTTTGGCGAGGTAAATAATGTTAAAATGAATTATTGCTATTTGCTTTACCTGAATTTTTTTCAAGTAATATAACAAATGCAACATGGTAACATTGAAAAATCCAGTTATTTGTTGTTTTTGTTGTTCAAATTATATGTACTATTGTTATTCTAGGACTTTTTACTATGCCACTTAAGAAGGGCTCCATAAATATTTGAGAATCTAATGAGCTACCATAATAGGAATATATAGGATCTACAACTTTAATATGAAACAAGCCTCATAAATATGGGACCTTTAAAAGTTTCTATAAACTGAATTATAAATCAAAAAAACTAAAAAAATAGTCATTTTAATAATATCTAAATTACCCATGTAAACACTATCATTCAGTAAATTGATTTAAAATACTGAAATAAGTTCGAAAGCTCTTAAAAAATATACAACCATTTTTAAAAATAGAGGGATTCAGTTTTCCTTGGCAGTCACTCCTAGTTTGCTGATGCAAGGAGGTAAACCAAAAAACAATAATACTTGTTGTTATATCATTCCACAC
The DNA here is from genome assembly GCA_008086735.1 of Cheirogaleus medius. NCBI lineage: Eukaryota > Metazoa > Chordata > Mammalia > Primates > Cheirogaleidae > Cheirogaleus > Cheirogaleus medius. The sequence goes on along the minus strand of VBSM01003169.1, from coordinate 8,119,089 downwards.
AGGGCCAGTGATAAATACTCCAGATCCTATATAGTAACTCTTTAGCTTTAGATAAATACTGGAATCCTACACAAGCTTAATTTCTCACAAGTCAGGCAGCATTATGTAGTTTAGGAAAGACTCTATTTAGACTGTTGATATTATTTTGACTGCCTCTACATTATCCTGCTGACTTTGCAACGTTCCCCACCACATCTGAAGACATATTCATATTAGTTGAAATATTCATTAATATGTGTTTACATAGAATACAAATAAATGAAGTTTAAACGTGATGTTACATTCTCATCTTTACATTCAAGGGTCTATGACAGCTCAATTCGAAAAAAGCAGGAGCTGATGTTTCTCTGTTATTCTTCTTCCATCCCTGGAGACTTGCTTGATTTTCTGAGACTAGAATGGCTCAGCACCAAATCTGCATTCCAACCAGTGAGGTAGGAGAAAAGAAGAGATTTGCATAACTCTTTTTAAAGGAATAGTACAAAAGTTGCCCGCATCACACTAGCCACTGCTTTATCACATCTTTACCTGTGAAAAAAGGAAGCTGGATAATATATTATTTAGTAAAAATCCTAATACTATAAAATAAGTAGAGAAGTGATTACTGGAGGCAACCAAAAAGCTATGTATGCGACAGTAGTAAGCTGAATAATACCCCTGTGAGAGAAGAAAACATAATTTTTTTTTCCCTCTGCTTTCACACATCGCAACAATCAACACAGAAAACTTTGTGACCTAATGTGAGTGGGTAGGGAGGCGGGGTTCTTTCATACACACCATTCCAGTTCGGCTGCCGGAGCCAGCTGGCGACGTGCAGCACCTAGAGTTTGGGGGTGAGGATTAGAAATAAAGAGACAAA
>VBSM01003169.1:8090696-8118130 GCA_008086735.1 Cheirogaleus medius | reverse complement strand
TCTGGGCAGCAGCCATACCCCAACTCTACCCGTGTCCGGGACAGCTTCCGACATTTGGCAATGGACCCCAGCTGATTAGTTCCAAATTATTAGAGAGTACATGTGGACATCACCATATTTGATTCAGACTACAGTTCTGGGGAGGAGAGTTGCAGTGAGCAGAATAGTCTTCAAAGACACAAAATACTCAAGGAAAGGGAAAGTTCATGATCAAGTTAGCTGGGGAAAGCATGGCTTTTCTTCTACACTAGTCATCCAACCACAGGAAAGCAATAGTTTCCTCTGTGTAAGCCTTGACTACCAAGCAAAGAATACATGTCAGTCCTATTTGGAAAGGGACAAGAGTAGTATTAATGACCAACTCATTGGTCATTACCTCTCTGAGATTTTTTTTTTCAGAATATTATGGGGGTACCAATGCTTTGGTTACATATATTGCCCTTGCACCACCTGAGTCAAAGCTACAAGCATGCCCATCCCCCAGATAGTGCACACTGAACCCATTAGGTGTGAATTTACCCATTCCCTCTTCCCCCAACCCACCTGACTGACACCCGATGAATGTTACTTCTATATGTGCACATAAGTGCTGATCGATTCGTACCAATTTAATGCTGAGTACATGTGGTGTTTGTTTTTCCATTCCTGTGATACTTTACTTAGAAGAATGCTCTCCATCTCCATTCAGGATAATAGAAGAAGTCCACCATTTTTTATGGCCGAATATTACTCCATGTTATACATATACCACATTGTATTAATCCACTCATTTATTGATAGGCACTTGGATTGTTTCCACATCTTTGCAATTATGAATTGTGCTGCTATAAATAGTCGAATGTAGATGTCTTTTTTATAGAAAGTCATTTTTTCCTTTGAGTAGATACCCAGTAGTGGGATTGATGGATCAAATGATGGTTATACTTTTAGTTCCTTAAGGTATCTCCATACTACTTTTCATAGAGGTTTTACTAGTTTGCAGTCCCACCAGCAGTGTAGGAGTGTTCATATCTCTCTGCATCCATGCCAACCCTTGTTGTTCTAGAACATTTTGATAAAAGCCATGCTCACTGGAGCTAAGTGATATGTCATTATGGTTTTGATTTGCATTTCCTGATGATTAGAGATGTTGAACAATTTTTCATATGTTACTTGGTCATTGATCTATCTTCTTTTGAAAAGTTGCTGTTCATATTCTTTGCCCACTTTTTAATGGAGTTATTTGATTTTGTCTTGCTGATTTTCCTGGCTGCTATGTAGATTCTAGTTATCAGCCTGTTATCGGATGTATAGCATGCACATATTTCTCCCATTGTCTAGTCGTTCTAATGATAATTTCCTTGGCTGTGCAGAAGCTTTTTAATTTGATCGTGTTGTGGGGATGGAGTTACTTTTAAAGTCTTAAGAGACATGTTTCTTTCCAATATGATAAATTTGAATTTTTGAAATGGAGTGTAGGCATCTATAACTGAAAATACACCCCAAGTGAGTCTAACATGAATCTCGTTTCTAGGTCCATCAGTTGAATATAAAAGCTTATACCCCTTTACTTTACCTTTGGATTCTTTACAGAGTCCAAGATGTTTTTGTTGAATACTAGTTATTAGCTGGGGAAAATATTCTATAGGATAAAAAACAGCAAAAGAAAACACAATGCAGTAATATTCATTGTACATTTTAAATGTGAACATAAGAAAACCAGCAGAGAGGAAATTATACTAAACATGTCCCATTTAGAAAATGTAAAATTATGATTATATTATATTTCTACATGTCCATATTCTATAACATTTTTGTTAACTCATAATACTAATATAATTATTTTTGTGAAACTCTAAGACATATTGTTAGCACACTCTACAACCATAAAATATATCATTGACAACAAACACACACAAAAAAACAGATGGGTCTGTGTTGGTAAGACACTCATTTTAAAACTACGTTATAGATTTCAAGGGAAAGAAAATCAAGGACTTATTACAGTATTATAGGTACTGTGCACTGAATTGTAAATCCAAAAGGCCACTGCACTTTTAAAATACAAGAGCTCAGTGCCACACATCAAAAACACACATTGGTTGACTGTGCATAACAAAGCACAAATTTTACTGGAGGAACATATAAGCCAAGCTTTCATAATTCACCTCAATTCTCTCTTACTTTTTGGGTTATACATAATTATTAGATGCTTTTAGTACTTTCCATTTTTCTATGCTTATTTAAAAGCATAATTTTAAAATGTGCTAAATGTACACTGCTTTAGCCCTTAAAACATATCTTCTTCTTTATGAATGTATAAATAGATTGGAAAGATAAGTAAATCATGAATATATTATATTAATAGTAATAAAAGTATTTTTAAAATAACCTAAAACATCTATATAATGCAAAAAATGATCTCTTTTGTTTTTCAAGTTCTAAAATTTAGCAACATTTTCCATTATATGGGAAAGAAACTGGTTATATATGAAATCATAAATCTTAGTTATATATATTAGTTGGGTCATCTGCTTTCTGAAAACCATTTATTATTTTCCATATCTAAAATTTACATCATATTACTTAATTATTTCATGTTCTTATTCATCAATCAAGGACTACTTTTTTCATTTGATTTTTTTTTTTGAGCTCTTAGACACATAGTTTCTTAGCAAGAGAATATTGACAAAAATGAAGAGGGGGGACTCATGAATGTACTCCTGATATATTATTTAAATAGTGATATAGGTGACTTTTTCTCTCTTTGCATACGGTATTCCTCAAAAAACGACATAACTCAACCAGAGTTCTAATAATATTTAAGAGCAATTAAAATATTCAATGAACTACTATCATTGGAGTATTCAGCCTCTTTAAAACAAGCATTAACTTTAGAATGGCCTAGTAATAGCCAAAATATCTTTCACATATCTTATTTCCAACTACCAAATGTACCCAAGATATCTATTATATCAGTTAGCATGCCTTAAAGAGAAAATGACAGATACCATGGTGGTCAACATTTGGCCCATGCAGCTCTGTATTGTTTATTAATTGAACATTATGAAAGTATGCATTTCCCAAGTTGATGCAATAATCCTTCTCTGCCATCCTGTTTGCTTTCCTTATTTTGTTGGTGACCTCATTGTCACATGGTGGCTGCTCAGCATCAACTACCATATCCTGTGGGAGGAGTGTACAAAGCAATAAGAAAGAGAATAGGAGCAAAGATAAGCTTTTCTCACAAATTTCCTTCTTTACACCAAGAAGGAAAATCACTAGAGTTCGCGACAGACTTTATGTTTTATTGGCCTGAACTGGGTAACATGCCCATCCCTATGCTAATTCCTGGCAAAGTGGGACAAGATGGTCATGATTAGTTAAGCCAGTGTTTCTAATTGGTTGTATTTTAAATGAGACAATTCTTTGTATTACAGGATCGTCTCATGATTCCTAGGCACTAAATGCCTATGGTTTATCACCACGACAGGTAAATCACATGTCGTGATTCTTCATACATCATGGAGGAATAGCACTGCCATCCATTAGGAACCAGTGATTAGTATGTTACCAAGGCTAGGTATGTTACCAAGAGAATAAATTCACCTTTTGTTTATTAGATGAAAGGGAGTGTTGACGTGTAGGTCAACAACCGTGTCTGCCAAACCTATGGAAGAAAGTAAATTAATGATTTGATTATATCATGTTTACTTATATATTCCCCCTTTAACAGACAATATAGGAGGAAGTGCTTTAATTTCAACTTCAGTTTGCTCATTGTATTTTACAAGAAAAATTATTTCATCTCTCAAAGCTTCATTTTCTTATCTCTGAAATAATGGGCTAGGATTGCATGATCCCTTGTATTGTCTCCAATCCTAAAAAACCCCAAACAAAAGAAAAAAACCTTAAGGGTGCAATTTATTTTACATTTGGTATTATAGATTGAATATGCTATAATTAAAAAGTGATACAATCATATACTATAGAAAAATAATTCAGAGTTTTTCTATGAGTTTATGTAGCTTTCTACTGAAGAGTATTTATCAAACATTTACTGAACATTTACATAATTCATATGCCAGACTGTGAACAATTTGATTTCCCAACACCCACAGTCTTGCATGTCTAATTCCCATACATCCTTCGAAAGTTAGGAAAGTACCACTTACTCTAGAAGCCATCCCTCACCACCTTGTCTTGATAAAATATCCTCCCTTGTGGTTTTATTGTACACTGTGCCACTTAGGTTTTTGGAGTTCTTACTACTCACTAAAATTATCTAATTACTTGCTCTTCCTCCACAAGACCATAACTTTTATCTTGATATCTCTAGTACCAAACACTGTGACTGTCGCATGGTAAAGATTTCCCAACAATCATAACAATAAAATCACCATTTAGGTACATAGTATTTAATTATCACCACAATCTTATAAGGCAGTGTATTATCATCCTCATCCTGTAGGATTAAAAAGGAGAGATAAACTACTCATTATTACACTGTAAATATGTAGCAGAACTTAGAGTAGAACTCAAATGAACTTTACTCCATAGCCTCTTTATAAATGCTAACTTTTTGACTGAATAAATTAAGTTACTAAGTTCTTCAGTAAATATTACCACTAACCTTATCAGCCAAGTACAAGCACACACACCTCAATTTCATTCAGAAATCAATGATCTTTTTTTTTTTTTTTGATGAGGCCAGTATGTTTATATATGTATGTGTTTGTTATTACTATGTACATTCACTACCCTTTAACATTCTGATTAGGCTCTTATTTTTAAAACAGTAAGAAATCCTTGGCATAATTGTCCTGATTTTCATGCTCAGTACCAGTCAGGTAAGCAGAAAATGCTTTACTCTAAAAATTGAAGTTTACTACTGGTCTCTCATATGTTGAAAATTCTAATTTCTTTCCCTGAAGTGGTATATTTTTCAGACTATAGCTATCTTATACTTTTCAACCGACTTTCACATCATCCAAAAATCTCTTAAAGATTTAAAAACTCAAGACTACTTTTACTGGCAGTTGCCCAATTGCAAAATATTTTATAGAGAAAACAAATTTTGAATACAATATCCCACAAAATGAGAAAGAAAATTAAGTGATTTAGTAGCCCCACATTCTGTAACATTTTAAATCCTTTCTAGAAAATAGATATATTTATTCATAAGAAATACTAATAAGTCCTTGTGGGAAAAGCATGTACAATATAGGAGTTATGGAATCAGAAGAACTGATATCAACTCTTGGCTCTACTTTGTGAAATTTCTGTGTCTTTGAGATTGATATCAATCTTCCTGAGCCTCAATTTATCATATGAAGTTCTAATCCTTTGTTCTGTAACTATTGTCCCTTATAAATAAATTTTGAAAGGTATAAAACTGGATTCATTTTTTTATCAATTAAGAAATACATGAAAAAGAAAAGATTCTGAATACCGGTCACCAAGTTTATTTGGGAAGCCTTTGTTAGGCAGTGATTCAAATTTTAGGTTGAAACTGGCATTCTGAATGTTCACTATTTCTGCATTAATGTGATTTGTATTTTTCAATAACTGTGATCTTAAGTTTGTCCTCAAATGTATTGTCTTTTGCAGATTGAATTGATAATGTGAACACCAATTATTATTAAATATTAAATTTAATTTAATTTAAAATAAATTAAATTTAATTTAATTTAATTTAAAAATATTAAATGAATTTTAAATATATGAAGTATTTCTTCTATTGCTTATATATTTCTCATACTGTTTGCCCAGATTAGACTCCAATGACTCTCTATTCAACAATAAAATACAGAACATTAGACTAGGCACATGTAAATTTAATATGATAATGACATAAAATTTCTTAACCATAGTATTTAACAAAATATGAGTTTCTTAATAATAGTACTCCAGAAAATCATATGTGTATTCATGAATTATATAACAGTACTGATGTATTATAAAACACCTCAAAGCCTGTGGCTTACAACAAAACTCTCAGGTCTATGAGTCAACTGTGGCTCTGCTAAACTCTTCTGGAACCAGTTTAATGATGCTACTGTAAACTATAGGTCAACTGGACTTGTTTCTGTAATCCTCAGTTGGGTCTAGGTCTGCTTCATGAGTTTCAGTCTGGAGCCAGGCTAAACATAAAGTTATATAAAGACTGTGTCCTCTCCAAGAGAGGATCCCAGGAACACATAACCCAAATCAAATTGCAGAAGCACATTTAAGACATCCATACTTCCCCATTCTTTCATGAAGCCAAAGCAAGGCACATGGCCATATGGAAAGGCATTGTTATGGTGATGTATGCTGCACTCCAAGAAAGAGAAGAGAAAAAGTGAGCATTCACTAAACAATAATTTCAATTCGTTACATAAGTTATTCATTTTAAAATAATATAATATTACAACAGAAATATTTTTGGGAAAAAGCCCTCAGCATTAGACAAATGAGTTGTAAAATATAATAATTGGAAAGTTAAGTCTCAGTAGTTTCAGTAAGATTCACCTTATAATTCACAGTTTCTTTCCATATACTAGAGAAAAAAAAAATCTATGCTCAGGAATGAAGCCAAGTAATTTATTAATCAGCAAGTGTAATTGACAGTGTGGTTTAGTAGAAGGATTTCTTAATTTGAAGGCACTTCTTATTTAGTTTCCAATATCTTTTTCTCTGATAATTTTAGTTGACCCATGTGTAAAATAAGCTGCATGATTTGGTGTCCAAGAACTGCTTTAAAAATTATATTCTTCTTCAAAATATTTCATCATTGCCACCAATACTACTTTATATATGAAGAGGAGTCCAAACAAGCTAGCTTCTCATTCTAAAACTTGAAAAAAATATAAAAAGTGAAATAATTGTTTTCATTTCTGAAATTATAGTACATTTCCTTTCCTAGCAGGATGATAAAATTAAAAATTATGCAGTAGGTACTTGCTTATCACATTTATATTTTCTTTCATGTATGTGTGTGTGTATTTCAAATCCAACTAAATACAAACTCCTAAATAACATTTGAAAAGCTTCTGATTTTCTTCACATCTTCCTGATAGAATGAGAACTCTAATATATTAATAATATATTATCATTATAGTCTTCCTGCTGCATTTATAAAACAGCTTTGCAGGAATCATTTAAGATAGATGGTTTGAATATTTATATTACTGAAAGAGAAAAAAATTCAGCAGCCATGTCTGAATTATAAGCATCTACTCTGTCTTGTGCATAAGCGTCTTAGCATTAATATCTTGAAACTACACTCTTACCGAATTTCATAATACTAGCTCATGTTTCTGCTTCATAAAACAATAGAGCATTTTGTCATAGTGCCTTTGAGATATACACATTCATCAAATTATGATTAGCTAAGGTCAAGCTTGCAGCTACAAATAACATCCACAGTATTTGATAAATAATGCAATAAAATATCATTAACTGCTCAATGTAATGGATGATCTACTTTTTTCCCCTTCTGCTGCTCAGCTATAATCTTTAGGGTTGCAGAAGTCACAGTATAGCTCCAGTAATAATGGGCTTGTTATTGAATCCATTAACTTAAATTTTTCTATTTTATTGAACATTCTAGATAAAATAAACAATTGACAACATTTATAAATAATGTCATTGAACATGGGTTAAATAGATTTTTACTATGCTTCCTCCCTCAATTGTTATTTGTGTGTAGCTCATGATTTATTTATATATATAAATGTATATAATATAGACATATAAATAGATAATCTAACCATAAATATTTCCATTCTCATTGAACAGAAAAAATCAATATAACTTTTATGAATATATTTTCAATTATAGATTGATAATAATATCATAGGTAAAACACATATATGAAATACACATGCATAAACATGTATATATTTATATAGCAATAATAGTAACATTATTAAACATTAACATATGTGAATCTAGAAGTCAAATGGGCATAATCATTACTTCTGGGGGATTAGGAATAGTAAGTAATTAGGCAGTAAAATTTTCATTTCCGTGGGCTCAAGATCACTTGGAAATTCATCAAGTTATAAAGGGATTAATTCAGACAACTATTTACATTTTCTATTTGGAAAGAGTCTGTTAGAAGGAAGACAGACTCATTACAGAGCCTGAAATGTTGACATTAAATATGTAATATTCATAAAATTGTGCCAATATTTAAGCCAATTTATTTTATGAAGTGAGTAATAAATATGGAAAATTATATCCATGCAATTTGCTTCAAATTTTATTCATTTGATAGCTTAGATTTCTAGGGGAAAATTATTTAAAGTGATATGTGTTATTAATCAGTTATGCAAACACAATAGCTGAATTGAATGTTTCATGAATCTATCTGTGCCATGTAGTTAACAAGTCAAATAGAAGAAGAGACAGTTTCTATCAACATTTTGGATATACAATAATGTAATTCAGTTGATCCACTACGATTCTTTAACTATTATCAACTTTATTCCCTAGTAATTTTTTTCCATTGAGAATAGTAGTCCAAAATTTTAATTTGTTTGTCTATAAACAATTTCTTATTGATTTTTCCTTTTGGTTACAACATAGAACAAACATTGAAATAAGCAAAAATAATGTAATTGAAACTGAGAAAAATAAGTTATGTCTACAATTCTGTTTGACAATGTGCATCTGAGGTAATCTTTAAAAACAAAATATGTTTCACTGTGATTGTGAAGTTCTGTAAATTGACAGACAGAAACCTTTCCATATTGGACAAAGAAAGCTCATTCATCAGTGAGCACTTACTATCTACTATGTGCCAGTGACTAGCAACATAGGAATCGAAGGCAGGCCCCATATCTTAAGTTTATTGCCTAGGATAAGGAAGTGAGAAAACACAGTATTTTTCCCAGCTAGACTCTGGCTCTGTGAACATAGGCAATGCAAGCATCTATTTTTGCTACTGTATCCCCTGCCTTCTCTGGAACTAGCACAGCACCTTGTACATAGTTGAGTCTCAAAAATAAGTACTGATTAATAAGAATGATGGTATTTTTAGTATAAGATCGATAGGGAGCCCATAATGTTCACATCTAGGCCACAGCTGGAAGAAAGAAAGAATGCTGTGAAGAGATGTTATCTGAACTTAATTTTCAGCAGTGTGGAGAAATTAGCCATGTGACTCCTGGTGAGATAGGAGTCAGTAGAGGGTGCAGCATACAGGCAGAAGAAGAACAGTTGAACAGGCCCAATCTAATCAATTTCATGGTGCATTTTAAGTAATTTCCTGTGGCCAGAGTGTAGCACACCTAAAGCTAAGTAGCAAGAGATGAAGCAGACAAGATGTGAAGGCTTAGACCACAAAAGGTCATATATGCTACATAGGAGCCATTAGATTTTATCTTATAGATAACTGAGGAACTGTTGAAAGACTTTAAGCAAGATCATTTAAGGCTGGTATTTTATTTTTATAAAACTCACTCTGGCATCCAATTGGAAGACAGGAGTTGAGACAGGAAACTAGTTAGGAGGCAGTTACACTAATTGTGGCATGATGTGAACAAGGCCTGAAATAAAGGACAATTATTAAGAAAGGAGTATATAGATAGATTTGAAAGCTACAATTTAAGAGGTTAAAAATTAGGATTTATCCTCAAGGAAAACATTTTAGAATGAAAGAGGCTCAGGTGAATTGATACATATATGTTACTTTATTAATTCTATTATAAATTATTTTATCTTATTCTTGTTTTAATTAGTTTACAAGATCTTGCCAGTTGCTGATTGAAAATTATGTAACTCTGTGAGATTTAGTTTCAGCAAGAGCTTATTGAGTGAGTGCTGTGGAGTAAATACTGTGTCATGCTGGGGAATACCAGAGGAAACTACACAGATGGAATTCGACCACTTTCTCTGGTTGTATTTTAAATAGTAACATATTAATTTTCAAAATATTTTTTTTTACTAGATAGGGGAAAGGCCAGTGTGGAGTAATCCTGGCAAAGGATAGGGGGTTAGCAGAAATTAAGTGGGCTAGAAATTAGTAGAACTTGAAAATATTTAATATAAATTAGCCATCTGAAAGCTACCTAAGTCAAGCAGTTAAGTGAACAGGTATCTATAGTGGCAAGGAACAGAGGAGTAGCTGCTGATGAGGAGCAGAGAAAAGACCATTTAAAAAGGAAGTTGCGGTTATAAATTTGCACAAAGGCTGAGACTCTATCCCACCCAGAGCACTGGACACTAAACAAGAAGTTAGTTCTATATACATGCAGTTAATGTGGCTAACACCTTGATTATGCTGATATGGAAAGGAAATGAGAAAGTGTAAATATTTTGTCAAACTTTAATAGGAAGTGAATAAAGGAAAACAATTATGTAAATTTGATTCTCTCAAAGGAAGAATATTTTCACAATTTAGATTTATTTTCTTGCTCTGTTACATATTAACTAGTGTGTCAGTGTGGGCAAGATATTTGATCTCCTTAAGCCTCATCTTAAAATAATAGTGATAAGGCCTGCCTTATTGGAGTTTGGCTCATAATCTCAAAAGACACAATTTGGAACATTATAATCCCAAATATTGAAATCCCAAAAGATCAATATTCTGAAAGGTTAGAATTCCTAAAATCTAAATCCCTAAAGTCTAAAATCCCTATTATCTAAAATTCTGCAAATCACAATCATAAGATAGTTGTTTCATGTTAGGTGGAAATAGTACCTTGTTATCATCTTTATTTGGAAATTAAGTATGGTGTAAAGAGATGCATGTAGGTGCCTAGTTAACAAAGGGTGGGCATAATTTTAGGTATCAACTTGATTGAGTTAAGGAATACCTAGAAACCAGATAAAGTATTATTTTTGGTGTGCCTGTGGGGGTGTTTCCAGAGGTGATTAGTATCTGCATCTGAGTGGACTAGGTGAGGAAGATTTTCCCAAAATGTTGGTGGGCACCATTCAATTGGCCAGAGGTCTAGAGAGAACAAATACAGAAGGCAAATTGCTCTCTCACTCTCTCTCAAAGCTGGGCTACACTTTTCATCTGCTGCCTTAGGCATCAGAACTCCAGGTTCACCAGGTCTTTGGACTCTAGGACTTATACCAGTGGCCCCATGGGTCCTGAGGCTTGCAGCCTCCAACTAAGAGTTATACTAGTTGCTTCCCTGGTTCTCACTGTAAAAACATTGAAATTTCCTCGATAAATGAAGAGCTGTCCTTTTTGTAAATCTGCATTTGTGAAAGATAAAAGTTCTTGAGATCTCAGCTCACTGGGCAATTGCATATGCAGTGGTGACCTATCCATCACGGTTTTGGCCTATCTTTTCAGAAGACTTAGGGAGTCAATCACGGTATTTCAGATGACCACGGTTATAAAGCTAGGTGCACACAATTACCAACCATAGTGATATGAATTTATACATTTCACTGTTTGATATATGTATTTAAGAATACAGTTCATCTCCTCATAACTATTACACTTGTGTGACTGTTGGATCTGAGTGTTTAGGCTTGCAAATATATGTAAGTTTTTGTTGCCTATTTTATTGTATAAAATGGCCTCTGAAGTGTTGTGTTTTTACGTTTCTCAAATAAATTCTCTTTTAAAATGTAAATAAATGTATTTAATTATTTTTATTACTGCTCCAGAATTATATTTTGGGGATTTTAGACATTAGGGACTTATATTTTTTGAATTTCAACACGCAAGATTATAGGTTTTGGATTGTTCTTTTCAAGATTATGATCAGCTACTACCTTGTTTGTTCTCATGAGGATTAAATGATTTGATGCATAGAAAGGACTTAGCAAGTATCTAGTGTAATGTTTAGGTTTAATTTAATCATGACTTTTCACCCTTTTACTGTTTTAGGCACTTAAGTGACAGTCTTGATTAAAACAGAAATAATGCCCCTCATGGAGTTTACCTTTGACAGAAAGAAATCATAACCATTAATTTATTTCAGCTTTAATATTTTTTATCTCTAATATTTTAGCACTATTCTAGTGTATGGCGTGATTACAGAGACAATATTTAATGCCACAAAGTAGCAAGTTCAGTTCTTTCTGCTAAGAAGTATTAACAGAGTAAGTCTTTTTAACCAAGAGAAAGAAAAGCTCTAGGTATAAGAGCATTTCAGAAAATTGATGAATTTTTTTTTTTTGGAGACAGGGTTTTACTCTGTTACCCAGGCAAGTGCCATGGCATCAGCCTAGCTCACAGCAACTTCAAACTCCTAGGCTCAAGCAATCCTCCTGCCTTAGCCTCCTGAGTAGGTGGGACTACAGGCGTGTGCCACCACGCCTGACAAATTTTCTGTTTCTATTTTTAGTTGCCTAGTTACTTTCTTTCCCTTATTAGTAGAGATAGAGTCTCGCTCTTTCTCAGCCTGGTCTCAAACTCCTGAGCTCAAGTGGTCATCCTCCCACCTTGGCCTCCCAGAGTGCTAGGATTACAGGCGTGAGCCACTGCACCCAGACTTCAACTTCATTTCAAAGTAGTTTTCAATATCACTGAAATCTTCTGTAGTGGCTCTAATTCTTAACAGGTTTTTTTGTTGTTTTTTTTTACTTTACGCAAAGAATGTGTATTGTGATGTACATCAAGAATTATTAAACAGAACATATTTTAACATATTTAGTGTTACAGTACATTAGTCAATATTACCATAAAAAGAAATAAAAATGAATCATGTAAGAAATAATTGTATCAGACCTACCCATTTCTAGTTTTTGGCCTATACAATAATATCTAGGATACCAACACATTTAAGAGTCATTGAGTAAAATGTTAGAATAATACTTGGTAGTAATATCCACTCCTACAGAAAGCCAGTGTGGGAATCCCCACAATTTTTTCTATGCTGTGAATCACTCATTTGTTTATGACTTTATCCAGGATGTTAAAGGAGTATCTTTAACAAGAATCCGTTATGCTAAGTCATGAAACAAACAAACAAACAAAAAAAAAACTCAAACAAACAGAATTATGGATTGGAGAATGGGAAAAAGAAAAAAAATGACAGATGCAAGAGCAATGGAAATTATAGTAGAAACGAATAGACTTTAGATCATGATGGTTGAAAGTATAATTTAATTAATTGTTACCTGGTTTAAACATTAAAAAAATTATTTTATATAGGGTGCCTTTAGAATACTAAAAGCAAATAGTTTTTCATTTGCTCATTCACTTGCCAAATATTTATCTATTGCTTACTATGTGCCATGTCCTATCCTAAGTAGTGGAGATACAATCATGAGCCAGTCAGACATGCTCCAGCTCCCAAATAACCAACGTCAGAGACAGGTGGCCTTGGTGTTCAGTGCAAATAAGATAAATGTTGCTGCACAAAGCTGTTTTCAGAGTCAAACCTATTCACATACCAAGACAGATTTGGAATAAATATTCTCTGGGTTTACTATATAAAATGTCTAATTTCAGTATTGAGCCATGTATTCAACAGCAGCAAAGTCATGAGGCAGGGAATGGTGGCTCATGCATGTAATCCTAGCACTTTGGGATGCCAAGGTGGGAGGATCACTTGAAGCCAGGAGTTCAAGAACAGCCTGGGTGACATAGCAAGACCTTGTCTCCACACACACACAAAAAAAGCCAGACATGTTGGCATGTTCCTGTTGTCCTAGCTACTTGGAAAACTGAGGCAGGAGGATCACTCAAACCCAGTGGTTCGAGGCTGCAGTGAGCTATGATCGTACCACTGCACTCCAGCCTGGGCAATAATAATTAATACTAATATTTTTATAATAATAGTAATAAAGAAGGATTTTTGGTCCACATGGGAGAGAACAACTAAGACCATATTTTGGTCCAGTATGGAAATAATGATAGCTTAGATTTATGCAACACTCTCAAAGAGGCATTGTTCTATTTGAGAAGCCAAGGTGAGAGGATTGCTTGAGGCCAGGAATTTGAGACCAGTGTGGGTAACATAGTAAATACTATCCATGTATTTATTCATTTAACTTTTCAACAAATCTATGAGATGTGTATGAATATTACCTTCATTTTAAAAATAAAGAACTCGAGAAACCTGAGATTATACTATTTGATTAAGGTGTTTTTTATTTTATTTTATTTTTAATTGACAAACGATAATTATATAGATTTATGGGATGCAAGGTGATGGTTTGATATACATTTCTAGTAAAAGACAGAGCTACTATTTCATCTTAAAATAATAGGGAAAAACACTCAGTTTCTTGGGTCAAGAATGTAGATATCTAAACATAGAAAAAAATTAACAAAAGGATTGTATAGTCATTGTAGTTAAAACTGAAAATAAAGTTTAATGAAAAGAATAAAATACATAATTTCCACCAGTGTCAACAACCTAAGGATATATCTCTCCCTTCAGTCTCTCTCCCTCTCTCTCTTTTCTTTCTTTGCTCTTTTTCTTTTCTCTCTCTCTCTCTCTGATGTAGATGTGAGAGGGGCGGAGCTGTCATCATTTTTCCAAGTCCTATCTATATTTTTCTTATTGAGTTAATAATGATTTTCTTAAGGACTGATAAGATGTCTTATAATTCTAAATTTATGAGGTTATTTCTTTTATTTTTCATTTGTCTTGTGACCTTTTTTTTTGTTTTTACCATATGTAATTACCATTTAGTCATTCTGCAAACATTAATTTAGATTCTATTATGATGTGAACATTGTTCTAGGCACAGAGAAATATAGCAATGCACAGAATGTCTTTACATTCTGATTCAAAAATTCTATGAATATACATACAATAATCTTTTTATTTCATTTTTACCATTTAAATATTCATTAGCAAATTTGGGGGACAGTAACAATGTAATATAGACATATAATTTTATTTTCCAAACAATCATACAGTCCTTCCCAAACAAATTGCTTTAACCTTCAATCTGTTCACAGTGATTTAATAAAAACTTTATAACAGATGAATGTGTTCATTGATTTTCCATATTTTCCATTGATTTACATTTTATCTCTCTCCTTTTAAAAGATCATACGTTTTGTAGTCACCATTTCAGTAGCATTGCTAAAGGAATATTTGTTGTTCTATTAGTGGAACATATTCTAGAGATTTGAACATACTAAGTTCTCATTGTTCCTTATAATCTTGATTTTCCTTTTGCTTCAGGTTTATTTATGTGAAGTCATTAGTTTTTACTTGTATGATTTAGGTTAACTTTTAAAAATTACAATTTGAAAATAGAAATAACTATATGCAAGTATACAAATATTCTCGTTCTGTAAATAGCTTAAACTTATATGCCCTATTTGGCAGAAATCTGTCAAATATTTACTTATCCTTAAACAAATCCCTCTTCCTTCTCTGAAAATTCTAAACTTTAGGAAACAAAATTATCAGATTAACAATAAAAGAAAAAAACTTGGACTACTAAGACCAATTTTAGTCAACTTAATATTAATAAGCACCATATCTATTCAAATCTTATTTTCTGTTCATATTTTTATAATTTTTGAGATGACCCAAAAAGGATTTTTCCCTACAGTTCAGTATGACACAACATAACGTATTTGGCATAGAATCTCCATGTCATCTCTCCACTTTCTCTGCTATTATCTCCATTAGTGCATGCAAAACCTTGAGTACACTATTCTTTTATATTCCATATTTCTATGTCTTTTTATGCAAAGCTTCTTGAAACAGGGGCTTAGAAATATTGATTTTTTCCCCTTAAATAAGCCAGCACTCTTTTTTCCCATTCCATTCATAAGAAGTCATAATAAAATGACAAACAGCAACACTTAGAATAGTTTATTTTGTCTGTAAGGGAGAATATTCTGTCAGTAGGGAGTCTAAACATAGGAAAGTGTTGCCAGGTGAAGTGGATTATCATTCCTTCCATTACAAAATACGATTGTTTCCTCCTTAGTTGTCATGTCCTGGAGATTATTGGTTCCTAAGGCCCAGTACATTCTTCTGAAAGTCTGAGTTAGACATGTTACTATAAAAGCAAATCAGGCTTTACCTATTCTTACCTAAACTTCTAACCTAGCTTTGTTTTTAATTTCTTTAATAATTAATGTTTCCAGTAGCTGTAGTAAGCCTTTAGATACACCATTGAGCAGAAAGCTTCTCCACAAAATCTGAAGGTATGTTCCATTTTCTTCATGAGAAACAAGTTCATGGTCAAGCATGAGCTGTGGACCCAGAAATACCTTGGTCTAATCTCAGCTTGGCAAATTGCTTTGCTGAACCTAATTTCTTCATTTATAAAAGTGAAATAAATAGTAAACACCTTGTAAGGTGTCTATAAGGAATGTAATGCCTATAATGCCAAAGTTAATATCTTGATTTCCAATATTGGTATTTAATAAATGGTAACTGCTATTGTTTTTATTACTGTGTCAACTCATCAAAGAATATAATACCCTCTCAAGTTATTGTAAAGTCTCTGTTCCCTTTATACCACTCTGACTGGCACCAATTAAACGTACAGCAACTAAAAGTCACTTGAGTGCTGGGTATTTTATATTGTGTGCAGTCACAAAGATATCCTTATTGAACTTTCAACACACTTTTCCAGAGATCAACTTCCTTCAATTATTCAATATCACCTGTGGGCTAAAGTTCAAATCCGTTGCATAAAATTTAAATCCTCTGTAATCTGGTTTCAATACATTGTTTGTTCTCACCTCATACTGTGGAAACATGTACTACAGCCAAACAAATGTAACAATGAAAGTTACAGCTATATATTTCAGTAGTTGTCAATGTG
This sequence comes from Cheirogaleus medius, assembly GCA_008086735.1. Lineage (NCBI taxonomy): Eukaryota > Metazoa > Chordata > Mammalia > Primates > Cheirogaleidae > Cheirogaleus > Cheirogaleus medius. The sequence goes on along the minus strand of VBSM01003169.1, from coordinate 8,101,447 downwards.
AAGCTTCACTGAATAAATTAATAGCAAGATGTTAAAGGAAGGTAGTTAAAGTGTGGGCCAGAAAGAAGCAGAATAAGGCAGTTTAACAATTTTAGTGTTGTTGTTCAATAGGCATTGTCCACTATATAACCTTTATTATAGGCAACGCCTGTAAGTTCAAGTCTCTTGTTTACTGACACTCTCACTATAAGTGTCCCAGCTTTCAAATCTGATAGGCCAGGCGTGGATGGCTCATGCCCATAATTTGGGAGGCCAAGGCAGGAGAAGAGCTTGAGGGCAGGAGTTTGAGACCAGCCCGAGCAACATAGTGAGGCTTCATCTCTATAAAAAAAAATATAAAATATACATATGCACACATACACATATTTATTTATATATTTATATATAAATTTATATATATTAGCTGTGCATTGCAGCAAGTGTCTCTAGTCCCAGCTACTCAGGAGGCTGAGGTGGGAGGATCACTCAAGGCCAGGAGATCAAAGCTGCACTGAGCTCTGATCACACCACTGCATTCCAGCCTGGGTGACAGAAAGAGACCCTATCTCTGGAAAAAAAAATCTTATCTACTAGAGTTAAGTAACTCAGTAATAACAGAGAACTATGTTACATCCCAAAATATTATTTTCCTTTGTGATGGCAGTTTCTGTTTTCCTATAATCAATATTTAGTCTGACAAATACACAGAAGTACTAAACATTTATTCTTTGATCTGCTCTGAGATAGTATTTATACACAATTCCAAAGTTTAAACCAGAGACTTTTGCTATACATGTATGGGCAAAAATAAAGACAACAAAATTACAATGTGATAAGGATGATACAGATTCACCCTGACCTGCTACACTTTGTGAAACTCTCATGGTCTATAGCACTGTGCAATCCTGATAAATAAATGTTCACAATGGGGTCAGTCCCATGATTGATCTCTGAATGGTAAACCATAGATCGGTTTTGTTGAACAAAGTTTAAAGGGCTGAATGTATTTAGTATCAAAATGTTACAGTAAAAATAAAATAGAGTTTGCAATCAGACGCATTCCAGATCTAGTTCCTCTTAAATCTTAACACTATCAGTAATCAGCATGAGCAATATACTTAATATCTCTTAACTTCAGACTTTTCATTTATGAGGTATAAGGTTTTGTTCTTAGTGTTCCTATAATAATTAAATGAGCTAATATATCAAAATTATGTTAACATTAGAAGTTATATAAATAATTTATGCTTTCTTTGACCTTTTATTATAATTTTATTATGATAACTGATTATTCATATAATTTATATAAGTACTTGTAATTGATTTTACTTATAGTTCAATTGGTTCCAAAACGTAATTTAAGGTTGTTTAGTAATATAATTATTCCTTCATTTAAACTATATATATTTTGAGCACCTACAATTTGTCAATTGATATGTTGGATGTGACAAAGCTAGTAACAAAGGAAAAAGTCAGAATTAAACACAGGGCAGATAGAAAAGCTATAGGAAGAAAGCGTAGTTGATAGAAGCTATTGTAATTGATTGTAAAATTGCATGAAATATGACACAAGCTGCAGTTAATCATATATATAATTAAATGCAATATTCCATTGTCTATTTCTTTGTTATAGGTTGCCACTAGATAAGAAATTACTAGATCTAAATATATAATACTTTATATACACTTAAGCTGTTTATGCATAGAAGCTTTCAAAGTAGAAATACTTATTCTTTCAGTAGATGGACTGCATAATTCATCATTTATCTAGTTATATCCTAACAAGAAATTATTCTGTATAAAATATGTAATAGTAGAATGATGTAATTTTAAAGTATGAGTTTTGTTCTAGATTAATTGCTTTTTTCCTTTTTAATAAGATATATGAGGCATATTATAGAATTAAGACACTCTGGGGTATTTTATTGATCCACTAATACATGATTTGGGTGGTTAAAGCACTTAGTCTTTAGGTTTGCAGCTTATAATGTACTCTAGGCATGAATAAATGGAATAATAAAATGTACCCTGGAATATCTTGATGTCATATTAAAAATAATGAAACATATGAACTATTATATTCTGAATTCAAATAAAAGGTTATCTATGCAAACATTCAGTATTCTGATTTGAATTAAATTGACATTTTTAAACCCTAATAATATGGTTACTATACATAAAATTTTATTCTAGATAGTATATTTTGTTATTAACTTTGAAGTATTCAAGGGCAAATGTTGAATACTTAAGTATAGAGGTATCCTCCAGGAACATTCTTAATATCTTTGATTTCCAAAAGAGTGTTTCTTTCATGATTTATTATGTTATTTAACTTCTTGGTCTTTTGCTCAACTCTGGGTTAATTTATTTTTATTTAATTTACTTTAAAACATATTTCATATATTCAGTATGATAAGAACTGGCCCAGGAACTTGGCTAAGTACTGAGGAATCGAAGATGAATAAAACACATTCCCCACCTTTAAATGTTCACAGTCTAGAGGTGAAACTGACATATAAATAATTTCATACAAAGAGAAAAGTGTTATAATTCAGGGGCCTGTCTACTTCTGCCATGGGATAGAAAGGGAGGCTCCACAAACTAGAACACATTTCTTAAAAAAATTAAAGGATTTTCAGGAGAGACAAACAACAGCAAGAAAACAGATGAGGCTGGTCGCCATCACCTGGTGAGGGATATTCTTTGACCTGCATAGGGTTTTGGACTTCTCCCTGAAGGCAATAGAAGATTGCTGAACCCTTTCATTGTTATTTTATTTTATTTTTTTATCAAGGAAATCATAAGAGCAAATTTATCTTTTGGAAAGATCCCTCTAGCAGCAGTACAGAAGATTGATTGTCCTGGAGTGAAGTAATTACAAAAGTTTAAGTGAGAGATGGTGAGGGACTAAAGAGAGTAGGAAGGAAATAAAGAACTGAATTTGAAAGAAATGTCTGAGTTTAAGCTTTCCCTCTTCATAATGCATACCAGTGGAAAGCAAGTCTTGGTGACTAATAAGATGTAGGATATTGGGAGTAATGGGTAAGAAGAAATGAAAGAGGACTTTGGAATATTTAGTCCTCTTTATTTGAAGTGATAACTAATACTAGCCCAAGGATGTGAGTAACTTTTGCAATGTTATTAATCTTGCAGGATTTGGTATAAATTTTATTTCCTGAAGGAAATATTTCTCAGTCTGCTGGTTTAAGATCCCAACTTCTCTGCAACCTATGCATGATTTTGTAAAATCATTTTGATATGCTAGTGAAAGAGCTCCCCCTCACCCACCAGACGTGCCACTAAAGGGGTAAACTTAGAGGGTTGGAACTCTGTATTATTTATCTTAGTATGTCTAGTGCTTAGCTTAGTATTTCAACATTTGTCATAGGACATAGTCAATACTATTGAAATTAATTTAGCTGGGGAATTATGCACACATATTGACTCAGAGTACTTTTGGGGATTAAATAAGAAAAAAAAGACAAGCAGAAAAACAATTTACTAGGGAGAAGCGGAGCTACTTTACTGTGTGATGAGAATCATTTATAGGCATTTTTCCCTTAGTACTCTCCTCTGCTCCCACAATGATATTTTAAATCTGTAAATTTTCTTAGGTTATTTCCTTTGTTAGCACTAATCTATACTTTTCCATTGTTTTCCAAAGGAGATTCAATTTAGTAGAGTAACAAAAGCATTCAAGATCTGGTAACTTCATACATTTGGAAGCTCATTAAAGCTCATCACTCCCCAAGCTTTTGCATATAACGTACACATTAGTAGCTATAGCAACATGCTTGCATTTCTTCTTACACACACATCATGCTTACTCACTCCTCGATATTTTGTAAATGTTATTTTCTCAAGCTGAAGATTTATATTTATCAGTCTAGTTTTACTGAAAGTATCGCTTCTTGGTGATACTTTCTATTCTATAATGTATCTTTCTTCCAACATTTGGTACACTAATAATTGCCCCTTCACTTTTGACTATGAGCTGCACCTCATTCCTAGTTAAGTAAATATTACAAAGTCGGGACCTAGTAATCACTTTTGGATAAAGAAAAAAAAAACTTTCTTTTTGGTGCCCCAATTCAACTCCTTTCTGATAAAATGTTTATTTATATATGATGTATGCCTCTCCTATTTTCTAAATGGAGAATAGGAAATAAAAAAGAACAGGGAACTAAAAATATTTGAGTTAGGACTCAAAAAGTAGAAAAGGAAGAAGAAGCTATTAAGTAGGATCCAGAATGATACCTATTCACAATCTAGTCAGCTGGGATCAAAGGAAACAGTATAAAATCTGCATTTATAAAGTGAATTAGACAGCAAAAGAAAAAAATACGACAGATAAAGAGTCTATTGAAGATTAACAAGAAGTAGCTCTTAACATTCAATAGCAGACATATTGCATTTCTTTCTCAAATCGATGAGAGAAAAAAAGTAAGGTATTATGTAAGATGGAACTACAGAAATACATAAAACATTATATTTTATATTTTGTCAATATTGTTGAAAAAGGATAATAACGATAAACATAAAATTTTGTTAAATACTGCATGGACAATTAAAAAGAGATAAATTCTGACCTCAATAACTTAAAGTGTTATCTATGTAGAGGGAGTAAAAGTTTAGAAATGATGTATATAATTGAACTTAAGTTGTTATCAGCTTGAAAAGGCTGTTATACCTGTAAGAAGCTTCATGTAAGCCTCATGTTAACCATGCAGGAAAATCCTGCAGTAGCTATAACAAAAAATGAAAAAAATCAAAGAATATTAGTACAAAAAAAATCACAAAGGAAGACAGCAAGAGAGGAATAAAAGAATTGCAAAAGACACAAAAAACATTTAACAAAATGGCAATAGTAAGTCCTTATCTTTCAGTATTTACTTTAAATGAATTAAACTCACAAATCAAAGCATGTAAGTTTTTTTTAAAGCAAGATCTAACTATATGCTGTCTATAAGAGACTCACATTAGATTTATGGAATGGAAACACATAGGTTGAAAGTAAAAGGATGGAAAAGGGTATTACATGCATTGAAGCCAATGAGAGAAAAAGTAGCTAAACTTATATCAGACAAAACAGACTTTAGGTCAAAAATTTTTACAAGAGACATTACATAATGATAAAAGAAAATTTCTAAAGGAAGATAAAACATTATAAATATATACACAGCTAACATTAGGGCACCTAAATATACATGGCAAAACATTGACATCTGAAGGGAGAAATAGAATACAATACGAAAATAGTAGGAGACTTCAATACCACACTTACAATGGTGAACAAGTTATCCAGACAAAAAATCAGTAACAGCAACTTTAGCAACACTACAGATGAAATGAACCTAATATTAATAGATATATATAGAACATTTCACCCAATAGAAGCAAAATATATTTTCTATTCACATGTACATGAAACATTCTCCAGGACAGATCGCATGCTAAGTCACAAAAAAGTCTTAATGAATTTAAGAATATTGAAATCATTTCAAGTATCTTTTCTGACCACAGTGGAATGAAACTAGAAATCAATAACAAGAGTAAAATTAAAAAATTCATAAATACATGGAAATTTACACACTCTCTAGCAAATACTGGCTCAAAAAATAAATCACTGGGGAAGCTGGAAAACCTATCAAAACAAATGAAAACAAAAGCAAACATACTGAAACTTATGAGATGCTGCATATTCCAGTACAAGATGCAAGTGATAATCACCTACATTTAAAGAAAAGATATAAAATGTAACCAAAATGTTAAAAAAAACAACACGAAAAGCATTTATCAGGTGTTGGGCAGGTGGGAGGGGGGAGGAGGGGATGGGAATTTATATACATAGTGAGTGCAATGCGCACCACCTGGGGGATGGACATGCTTGAAGCTCTGACTTGAGGGGGGAGGGGAGGCAAGGGCAATGTACGTAATCTTAACGTTTGTACCCCCATAATATGCTGAAATAAAAAAAAAGAAAAAGAAAAACAACCTTAAATAAACAATCTAATATAACAAACAAATAACTATTAATAGAAAAAGAAGAAGCACAAAATAACCCAAAATAGCCCAAAATAACAGAGTAAGGAAATAACAAAGATCAGAGCAGAAAAAAATGAAATAGAGAACAGGAAATCAATAGAAAAAGTTGATGAAAAGGTAAAATCAAATGCTCAACTAGACTAACATAGAAAAAAGAAAGAAGACTCAAATAAAATCAGAAATGAAATAAGAAGTATTGTAACTGATGGCCCAGAAATAAAAAATAAATCATAATGAACTATATAACCAATTATTTATCTTAAAACTGGACAACCTAAAAGAAATGGATAAATTCCAAGAAACACACAGCCCACCAAGACTGAAGCAAGAAGAAATACAAAGCTTGAACAGACCAATAATAAATAAGGAGATTGGATCACTAATCAAAAATCTCCCAAGGATGGGGGAAAACACAAGAGCAGATGGCTTTACAGGTGAATTCTACCAAATATAAGAATTAATAACAATCCTTCTTAAACTCTTCCAAAACATAGAAAAAGGAACACCTCCAAACTCTTTTTATGAGGCCAGCGTCACCGTGATGTTAAAGCCAGACTAAGATACCACAAGAAAATAAAATAATAGGCCAATATCCCTAATGAATATAGATGCAAAACTCATCACTAAAATACTAGCAAGGCATAAAAAATCAAATAAGATATCTTTAATATACCATGAAACTGCTTTTATTAAAGTTTTGTTATGAGTAGACTCTGTGCTAGATAGTGAAAAAAATTATTTAACTTTATATGCATTAAAAAGATTTCAAATCAGTATCAATTGCTAAGTCCCCATAAGCTTTTTTTTATTATTATTATTTAATAATATTACAGGAGTACAAATTTTTTGGTTATATGAATTGTTTTTGTGCCATTTGAGTCAAAGCTATAAGTGTGCCCATCACCAAGATAGCATGCCTTGTACCTATTAGGTGTGAATTTACCCATTCCCCGCCCCCTACATGCTTGGTTTCCACTGAGGTCCATAAACTTATTACTGTGATATTATATAATTAAACTTGCTTTTAATTTACTTGTAATCATCTACATTTTATTTTTTCATGATTTTTTCACATTTATTATAAGAAGAGCAATGAAAAATTAATGAAAAATCACAGCAATCCAACTATCCTAACACAAATCTTTCATTTATTAAACCAAGGTAGGCTCCTTTCATTTCTTGACCATAAAAATGAATAATTTTCCTTTTTACTGTGATACAGTTTTTCTACATTATATCAAATGGATTTTTTATGTAACTATTGTCATTGCAATCTTAATTATAAAAGCTGATTAAGTTGGAATGCAATAATTTACCATTTCCCCACTCAGATATTTAGATTAACACATTTACTATTAAAATTAAGGTTAAAACGAACATCTTGATGCACAAATCTGTATTCTTCATTTGATTTAATTCCTCAATATTAATTACCAGAATAGAATTATCGAGTGAAGGTATATGCATATTTGTAGTTCCTGATAATTCTTCCTACACTGCTTTTCAAAATTATCTTAGTGGCAATAATTATGTTAGGATGATAGGATTATTTGTGATTCCATTTAAATAATAGATTTCCACTTGTTTTGCTATAATTGAGAATGTATTTGACAATCTCTCCTTTATTTGATTCTACTTTAGGCAAGTTTTAATTTTTCTTGTTTACTTCTGTACATAATCTCTGCACACACATTTTTGATCAAATAGATATCATAAGCCATCTCTATTGATAACTGGTGAATAGGCAGTGTATAGTTAGTGTTAAATATCATAGTTTAAAAAAATTTCTTATAATACTTTCAAAAAGAAATCAAAGAGTGTGAGGCAAATTTGGCCTAGGTTTAAAATTAAACAACTTCTAATACGTAAAGGAGCTTTTCCTTTCCAGGCCAGAGATCTGCTTGAATGTGAAAATATTGTACTTGAGAAGTAAAAGTTCTTTACTGCTGTGTATTAGAGAGGGATATAGAAATCATCCTCTTTGAATATGAACATTTTACTCAACACTATAAAGTTGTTACCCAAGGACAACTAAAACTTTTCCACTATATACACCCAAGCTTTTATTTGTTTCTTTGTGAAATTAGAGTGAGGATTTACAGAAATAAGTCTCCAAAATCATAAGGTTTCATTAATTTGGACACAGAACTCCCTTTCCCACATACACATACACACATACACCTATATACTTAATATGCATAAATATGCAACAAAACAAAATTACCTTAAAAACAAAAGAATTTGTAAGAATAAATCTATATAGTCTCTAGTGGAAGAAAAAAGAGCACAGAAATATATACCACCAACAAAAAGTAAATAAAAAAAGTACATACTCCTTGAGATTATGTCAATTTATATTACCAGAAATTATGCACCAGAAATGCATAATTATGTGAGTTCCACCGTAATCTTATACACATTAAATATCAAATATTTCAGAACATTTTAAAAGTATATTAAAATTGCTAATGATGTTACTACAAATGTTAGAATGGATTTTGGAGAATACAGATGGATTTTGGAATATTTAACCCATAGTTCATTGTACGCTGTATACATTTTTTTATAAGTAACACTTTTATATTCTTGTCACAATCTAATAATCATATGTTTTTTGTTTATGCATAAATGGATTTCATTTGATATTATTATCTTAGAAATACTTCTAGACTATAATCATGACAGAAAGGAAGCATTGGTCCATAGTTTTTTTTTTTTTTCTGTGCTGTGTCATTAGGCTCACACTTGCCTTGCAAAATAGATTTGAAAGTCTTCATCATTTATTTAGTTATTTGTTAAGCATTTATTGAGCATCTGCTTTGTGTCAAGCATCTGCTACACAATTAGGATACAACAAGGAATAAAATTTAACTTGTGACCAAAATCCTAAGGACAAAACTAACTGATTCTTTAATCGACATTAAGCCCACTTCATTTTTTTTGAGCATTTGCTCATTATTGCCCTCGAGCAGAGCCTGCTATGCCAGGCAAAGTGAGAGGATGCCCAGTTAAGGGCAGCAGAGCTTTTAGCAAAGATATGGGGCTTGAATAATATAAGTTAAAGTCTAAGGATCAAGAACTAGCCAAGAATAGAAGGGCTATAATTTCTAAAAGAAAGGCTCATATAAGTAAGCTTTAAACATGGTTTCTCCTTCAAAGAGTTGCCAAATGCTTAAGCTGCACAGAACAAGAGGTCAAGAAGCCACATACGTAAAGTTTCTGGTTTCATCTTTGCTCTGCCCCATATGACATATTTTGCTTTCTAAAACTATATAACCCAGGAATAAATCATCTTTACATTTTAGATTTGAAATAATTTATTGGTGAATTTAATAGTTTCATCTAATATTGATTTTGACTAGAGATAATCCATAACAAGTGAAAATTGTCACAGTAGTTATGTGATAAATCTGTAGTGGAGATGATACTAGAAGTTAGAGTTTAAAAGCAAAATAATTCGGCCGGGCGCGGTGGCTCACGCCTGTAATCCTAGCACTCTGGGAGGCCGAGGCGGGTGGATAGCTCAAGGTCAGGAGTTCGAAACCAGCCTGACCAAGAGCGAGACCCCGTCTCTAAAAAAAAAAAAAAAAAAAAAAAAAAAAAAAAAAAGCAAAATAATTCTACACTTCATATGGAGCCAGAGAAGACCCTGTATAGCCAAAGCAACCTTAAGCAAAAAGAACAAATTGGGAGGCATAACCAGATATCAAGCTATACCACCAGGCTATAGTAACCAAAACAGCATGGTACAGGCAAAAGAACAGAGACACAGGCCAACATAACAGAACAGAGAACCCAGATATAAAACCATCATTATATAGCCATCTGATCTTTGACAAAGCAGACAAAAATATGCACTGAGGAAAAGAATCCCTATTCAATAAATGGTGCTGGGGAAATTGGATATCCACTTGTGAAAGACTGAAACAGGATCCACACCTCTCACCTCTCACAAAAATTAACTCACAATGGATAACAGACATAAACCTAAGGATGAAACCATCAGAATTCTAGAAGAAAATGTTGAAAAAGCTCTTATGGACATTGGCCTAGGCAAAGAATTCATGAATAAACCCCAAAAGCAATCACAGCAACAACAAAAGTAAATAAATTTGACCTGATCAAATTAAAAAGCATCTGCACAGCCAGGGAAACAATCATTAGAGTGAATAGGCAACCTAAAGAATGGGAGAAAACATTTGCGTGCTATGCATCCAATAAAGGGCTGATAATCTATAAAGATTTCATGCAAATCAATAATAAAAAATCAAACAGCCCCATTTAAAAGTGGGCAGAGGACATGAACAGAAACTTTTTTCAAAAGAAGTTAGACTAATGGCCAAAAAACATATGCAAAAATGCTCAACATTTCTAATCATCAGGTAAATACAAATCAAAATCACAATGAGATATCACTTAACTCCAGTGAGAATGGCTTTTATCAAAAAGACCCAAAACAGCAAATGTTGGCATGGATGCAGAGAGATAGGAACACTCAAACACTGCTGGTGAGCCTGCAAACTAGTTCAACCTCTGTGGAAAGCAATATGAAGATACCTTAAAGCGATACAAGTGGATCTACCATTTGATCCAGCAATCCTATTACTGGGCATCTACCCAAAAGAACAAAAGTCACTCTATGAAAAAGACATCTGTACTAGAATGTTTATAGTACACAATTCACAATTGCAAAGATGTGGAAACAACCCAAGTGCCTATCAATACAT
>VBSM01003169.1:8078768-8090596 GCA_008086735.1 Cheirogaleus medius | reverse complement strand
AACTAATACCTCTTGTATTAACCTGGATGGAACTGGAGACCATTCTTCTAAGTAAAGTATCACAGAAATGGAAAAACAAACACCACATGTACTCAGCATTAAATTGGTACTACTTGATCAACACTTATGTGCACATATAGAAGTAACATTCATCGGGGATCAGGCAGGTGGGACAGGGGAGAATGGGATGAGTAAATTTATACCTAATGTGTGTGGTGTGTGCTGTCTGGGGGATGGACATGCTTATAGCTTTGACCTAGGCAGTGCAAAGGCAATTTATGTGACCAAAGCATTTGTACCCCCATAATATTCTGATATAAAATGAAATAAAATAAAAGCAAAACAAAACAAAACTGATTCATATATGATACCTACTCTTTACCAGCAATGAGATCCAATCCAACTAACTTGAATGTTATATAGCTGGTAATGTTCAGTGGACCAGTGCACTTTCCAATTATACTCATAAAGTCTAGGAAGAGAAGAGTTTCTAGCTGGTTGAAGCACTGGCTAGTTACTAGCTGGTTCATAAAAAACAATAACTGAGAGTGTACAAGAATTTAAGCAGTATGTAGGTACAAAGCAGAGTAGAGGATTTGACATTCTCACAGTGATTGAAGAGTTCAGGAATCTGCAAGGAGGAAGACTCTTATTAAACACCTCGGTCTTATAGTTGGGATTACCAGTAGGCTATTTATTAGGAATGGAAATGAACCAGATATACAATGAGCTTTTCAAACACTGAAACCTGTCCTCAAATTATCTCATCCCCTCATTGGATTGAGATGACCTGGTGCATGTTAGCACAAAAGGGTAGGGTGAATCTTCTCTTGAGGAAGATAACGTCATGTAGAGTTTTTCTAATTGTCCACATACAATATATGGCATTGTGTGTGAAAACATATCCCAGTACTTTGTATGTTAATTTACAATAAGATTCCAAGGATGTGGTTACCATATATCTGTAAAATATAGTAGAAATAAATCCAAGTAATAAGAAATTTAGTTTCAAGGAAACTAAACTGAGCTGTTTATTGCTATTGAGCTTTAACCAAGTAATTCTAACAAAGTACTTCATGTTAATCAGTAGATGTGATTCATCTTTTTAAATGAGTAATAGGGTAGTGAAAATTTTAAAAAATAGAAAATCTGAGAAGTTGATCTTAATTATTTTAAAGAAATCTATGAATAGAACATTTTTAATTTACCAGATTGAATAGATGCAGTCATCCCTAGATTTTAAAACGTTGCCAAGTACCAAAAAGAATGATACAAATTTCATATGTATCTAAGAGACATCATTGTGGTATCTCTGAAAACCATGAATGGATAGAAGATCCAAAAGTTTCCGAAGAGGAAACAAACCAAACAAGACATAAACAACCAAAAAGATTACCTAATAATGAAAGAGATCCATACAGATAGCTATAACATTGGGTAAATGCTAAAAAGACAGTGATGAAAGGACTTTTAAATTCTGAAATTCTATACCAAGACAAGCTATGATTCAAATGCCAGGGCCACATACATATAGGTAACAATGATGTATAACCTTTACTTTTCCAAATAAACCTTTTCCTGAGGAAATTACTTAAGGATATAATCCAGCAAAACCCAAGGAAGAAAAATGCATAGCAAAAAGAAATGATGAAACTTTTTGAAGATTTAGATGTAAAAAATATCAACTATGTAGCAGGCCTGGAAAACAATTACTTGAAATGAAATCAGAACATCAGTAGATTCCAAGAAGAATCTCTTTATAAAGAACAATGAATGATATTTAAAGAAATGAAGAAAAAGACTAAGGAGTGAATGATGTCGGTAATATGAGAAAAGTATTTGGGTTCCTCTATCAACAAGTGAGGCAATAAGAAATAGCACACTTATTGCTGAAAGGTGAGGTAAATTAAACTGTGGAGTGGTTTTGAGCAATTAGGAAAGCATAAATAAAAATAGTTTATTTCAACTAGATAATAGAAATTGTTTTGATTGGTTCAGGGTTTGTCACAGTGGACTGATTGTGAAGAAATTTAATTCAAAGGCATCATTCTGAGCTGCAATTACACATTTATGTGTGTCTGTGTGTGTGTGTCTTCCAAATAATGCAAATGTTTATTAGTTACCTTATGGGCACTTAGAATAAACCTAAGGAAAAAAGCATGAAGACACATTGCTACAGAATAAAATGTAATTTTATCAACTTGAATTAAATGTTCAAATGACAGAACATGAAATTTCAAAGGAAAAAAGGAAAGAGGGAAGTAAGTTAAAATACTAATTTTGGTTTAACAGTGTTGTAATAAAAAGTGGCAGCAATTGCTGACTGGGAAATATGGGAACCACACTTAATGTCTGATTTTCCTGTTTGTAAAATTCCCTATCCCAATGAATGAACCACAGTTTAAATGTTATCCATGCTTTCTGCCAGAACTCAAAGTAAATAAGCATCTACATAAGGTGACAAGTACTTAAGTCTAAAAATGTCCCATAAATTTATTGGCAGCTAAGGCGACATTGGCAAGTGAACTTCCTAGGGATACAAGTAATTGTGAATGTATATTCTTGGAACTAAGTCAAATGAGACTGTTCCAAGAGTGGATAGGTACTCTCTCTCCTTATTAAGCATAGAACTGAAAGGCATCAGTATGTTTTTCTACACTTAATTTTCTCCATAAGTCATGAATTCAGTAATCAAATGCTATAAATTTTATAAATAATCTTGATGTGGTAGTGTTTTTAAAATATGCCATGCGTGATAAAAAAAATGATAGTTATCTTTCGTTGTGAGAATTGAAAGCATTTTAAGTGGTAGATTTTTGTTAACTCATTTGTTATTCATTGTTAGTAATAATGTATCTCAAGAGGTGAATGGATAACCAAATTGTGGTTTGTTAACTTCAGAGGATGAACAACACAGTATCATATCCCATATTTACACATCAAATGATAAATAGCCTGTTTCTGATGCTATATATTAAAATGCTACTAGGATGAAAAATAGTGAACATGATTTAAATGAATAGAATTTAAATTTAGTTGAAATTTGGAAATAAAGTTAATCACTAAAATCCCCTTTTGCTATTTCTCCAGGAAATACTATTTTTTAAAAGTAAGAATAAAAAGCAGAAAAACAAGTAATTTGAATGCATCTGTGATTCCCCTTTGTAAACTGCAGGTCTGTCACAAATTTATAAATGATGTTCTTAATATTATCTTTAAAAAATATATTACATGGTCTTGAATATGTTGTGTATGAGTTGTATTTGTATGCCTGAAATTTTTGATAATATTTTTAAAAATATATGAGAATATGACACATAATTAATGGAATAGTTCTTCAATGATTTTATCTCCATTTAATTTGGGAATGTTTATAGAACATACAAAGCTAAAAGAAGTGTACCTGTAAATGGTTGTTTGAAGAGTCACAAACCAAATAAAAACAAGCCATTGTTTTGATGGGCCAAATATGTCACATAATTAATTCAATTGGCAGCAGCCTCCTTTAGGGAAATCTTGTATTTGGTTCTTTTGATCTCAAAATCCCCCTCCTACCCCAAGACACACACACACACACCCACGCACACACACATACATACACACACGCTGAGAAGAGAAAAAACTGTATAGCTCTGTATTTGACACAAAAGAAATGACATTTTTCTCAACTAAGTCTTTTATATTTTAGGAATTTTTAAACACATTTGTGTAGGTTCTATTCAATGTGAGTAAAGGTGCAATCAATTGGAACCTGTCTAGTACTTCTGACACAATAAAAAGAAATAGTAGAAAGAGAATTTAATTTTATAAAACTCCATTATTTAACAATGTTTGGCAAAAATTTTAAAAGTACTGTTTTTCAGAAGTCAGTTAACTTTTCTATTTGCCCCAGGTTTGCTTTTCTTCTTTGAAATTGCAAAACTGTCATGAAGTAACAAAAAAGTTAGTTTATTTAGCTTTCTTTTGCCTTATCTAATCAATTAAAAACAAATTCTCTTTTGACAGAAGCCTAAAGGTTAAAACCAAGCACAAAGGTAAAAATTATTTCATTTCAAATTATAGCTCACTCCTAATTCTTTGGACAGAGTATCTTCCTTTCAAGTTTATTAAGATCATCCCTACCCTTCTTAAGTGTTTACATCTTTGAATTTTCAACTCTATTTAGTTTTCCTGAAAAAATTCCTTTAGAAATTCAAATATCAGACTATTTTCCTGGGGGTGGGAGTGTAAATTTTGAGAGTTTGTAATCCTCACTTCATTCTGGCAGGTAATTCTGTCTTCAATTTAAAACTAGTAACAAGAAAATTAAGCAAAAGACATAGGATGAGATAGGATGAAAAAATGGCACGGCTACTAAACTTCTCCAGATTGATGTCACCTTTGTGAGGATTAATTGTTTGGTGTGAAAAACATAGCCAAACAGTAGGCATTCACTCATATGTATACACACAGACATGGAAAACACCCCCCCCCCCGCCACACACACACACCACACACCATTCAAAGGCCAAAGAAAAAAATGTTTTCCTGCTGCTATGGCTTAACTTCTGTAGTTTTCAACATCAAGAATTCACTGAATGAGGCTTCATAATAGTTGAGAAAAGGGTAGTCGGGAAAATAGATATAAAGTCTCATCAAGTTGTTGATGGGGATATATTTTAAACTGGACAGAGTGTAAGACATACGGTTGCATCTTCATATGTATAGCTGAAATCCACATTAGGTTTGTTTTAGACCTTGACATAATAAATTTCCCAATTTTTGATACGTCAAGCAATAAAATCCAGCGTTAATCCTGGGCTTCCTTTGTTGAGAATTTTGGGCAGTAGGCTTAAAGAAAAATATATAATAAAAATATATTTTCCAAGACAGTTTTCCGAAAATGTTTAGTAAAAAATAAAACACAGTTTTATGATGCAATATGCTCAAATATTTAAAATGGACACTTTTCATAATAGAAGAGAAAAATCTTTTCTATTTATCTTACTAACAGATCAATATATTGTTTGAAGTGCGAATAGATTTATTTAAACATCTACATTTTACAGTTTCATTTCTTAAGATGTTTCCAATAAGATGTAAAGTAATGCTGTTTGGTCAGTGTTGAAAACAGCTCTTTTTATTGGAACTACTAAACTAGCATAAGTGTCTTTTTGCCCTTATCTCTTACTACTTTCTGCTTTCTGGAACCTATAAAGTTTTCTTGGAGCTAAAGCAGCAATATTCCAAACACCTTGAAGGTAGAAACCACCAGCTAAGAGTGGCAAAGCAGAAAAGATCCTGGGTCCTTGATGGCCACAGGCTACTAAAACAGCCCTGGACTTCCTATCTCAATCTCATTTGAGTAATTTTATTATTATTATCATCATCATCATGAAATTTTTGCATTATTTACATTTAGACCTCATCTAACAAAAACAGTCATGATGAGGAAAACGTTATTGTGTAATACATTCTGTTTACAACAACTTTTCTTTGGTAATTTCAATCAGTAGTTTTCATTGGCTGTTTCCTATAAATCACTAACTGCAAATATGTGGCTTACTGCCAAGTCACACTTCATTTATTCATCAAATATTTATTGAGGTTGACATTGTATTAGGTACTGGAAATATACTACATTATAAAACCCAGCAAGGCCTCTGCCCTTGCAGGACTCATACCTAGTAATAATTCCATCAATAATTATAGAAACAAATGTAAAATGGTAACTTTAATATTTGCAAAGAAGGAGACTCTGTTCTACCAGATCATTGTTGCTATGGGTTGAATGTGTCCCCTCCAAGATTCAGGTATTGCCAAAAGGGTTGCTATTAGGAGGAATTATCTCATCATGAATGGGATTAAGGCCCCTATAAAAGAGGTTTCATGTAGTGTTAGGCTCTCTTGCCCTTCCTATTTTAACCATGTGAAGACACAATATTCTTCCCTGCTGGAGGATGCAGGAATAAGGCACCATCTTTGAGGCAGAGAGTAGCTCTCACTATACAATTGAACCTGATCATTGACTTCCCAGGCTCCATAACTGTGAGAAATAAATTTCTATTCTTTATAAATTACCCCATCTCAGGTGGTCTGTTATAGAAGCACAAATGGACTGAGATATTTGTTAAAGGAGGCAGGGATGAGCTTTGTCTGGTAGGTTACAGAATGTCCCCCTGGGACAGTGATGATTATTTAGAAATGAAGAATGAGTAGAATTTAAGGTGAAGAGAAGTTAGACAAGAAAAAAATATATATGCAAGGACCCAGTAGAGACAAAGATGATGGGAGTTCAAAAGACTAAAAAGTCTAGATTGGTATGAGGTGAGAATGAAAAAAAAAAAAAGAAATACCAATAATAAAATTAACAGGAATCCTTTACTGACTCCTGAAGAGTATTCCAAACACCTCTTAAAAGTATATCTTATTAACATGTAATGTATATACATACAGAAAAGTTCACAAATCTTAGGTTCAGTAAATTATCACAAAATGAACACCTACATATCATAACAACCTTGGCTAACACTTCATAGCAAACCTCAGATAATTACCCCATTACCAGTCTTCTCAAAATTAACTATTAATTTAACTTCTAACACCAAAAATTAGTTTTGCTTGTTCAGTAACTTTGTGTAAATGAATTTATATCTATCTATCTATCCATCTATCCTATCTCTTTCTGCCTAATATGATTGATTTTTCTGCACATTTTATTCATTAAATTCCTCCATGTTGCTCATAGCACTAGTTGGTCCATTTCACTGATGTATGGTATTCTATTGTATAAATCTGTAATAATTCATTTAGTTACTGATGGACATGGGTTCATTTCAGTTTACAGTTTATTATAAGTAGTACTATCTTGTAAAATATATATGAATGCATTTCTAGAGTATATGCCTAGAAGTGTAACATAAGCAATTCATATATAAATTTTAATATACTGCCCCAAAGTTCCCAAAGTTGTTGTATTAATTTACAGTCCTTCAAACAATATATACAAACTTCAGTTGCTCCACCGTCTTTCCAAACTTGGTATGGGCTATTTTTTTTTTTTTTTAATTATAGCCGTTCTATTGGTTGTGCAGTTGTATCTCATTGTGGTAGTGTTTGGTATTTTCAAGACTGAATAAAATTTAGGAAATTTTCATATATTTATTGGTTATTTGGATCTATGCTTTAGTAATCTATTTGTTTTATTCTTTTGACTATTATTATACAGGGTTGTTTGTTTCTTTTCTTATAAACTTTTAAAATATTTCTTTCTATATTTTTGATCCATATCCCTTGTGGGTAGTGTATGTTGCAAATATCTTTCTTATTGTGACATATTTTCACTTTCTTCATATCTTCTGATAAATGAAACTTCATAATTTTAAATGCAGAATAATTTATCAATTTATTTTATAAATTTTCATTTTTAAAATAAAACATAAAATTTAAAATAATGTTATTGTTATTTTATCAAGGAAGATTATTAGTACTATTTGTCTATTTTTTATCTTTACTGGATGCTCACTGAAATGTATAGTGATAAGTGTAAATAAGTGTAGTGATAGGGGGTATGTTTGCTTCGATTTTTAATAAATTTATAGTCTTGTCCAATCATCAGCATAATCGAGATTTAAAACAATTCTATTGTGTCAAAAAGACCTCTCATGGTCAACTTTTGCTGAAAATTCTCACTTCCATTCTAAGCAACTATATCTGCTTTCTTTCTCAACACATTGCCTTTCCTAGATATTTTATATAAATGTAATTAACAATATGTAGTCATTTGTGTCTGGATTTTTTTCACTTAGCATAATGTTTTAAGGTTCATCCATGTTTGTAATATATATCAGTAGTATATTCCTAGATTTTTCTTAACATTATTTCATTGTATAGAAATAGCACATTTTGTTTATTCATTCTTACATAAGACTATTTTGTACCCATAATAATTAAAATTTTTTTAAAAAATAGAAAAAATAAATTAGATCGGTCTTTCCTTATTAGTCTTAATGTGGCTACTTGGCTTATTTGATATCATTCATTTTTATAGTATAGGCTTTCAAAGCTAAACATCTTTTAAACACTGTTTTATTTCCATTCATTTGGTATAAAATATTTTCTAATTCCTCTGGTGATTTGTTTTCTTCCCTTAGTATTTAATCAAGCCTTGACTTCTTTTTTACTTGATTATTTCTGAGTGTCAGAGATTGTGCATAAAAATTATAGAGGTAATTTGAAGATCTAAATGATGTTTTTTTAAAGATGATTTACTTAATTTCTGGCTGAGATAAAGGACAAAGGCACCTGGAGGGAAAATAGCTCCTCTGTTATTTACAAAGGCTGGGTTAGAGAATGCTACTCATGTTGGTGGGCAAGAACCAAAGTGTTACGAAAAATTTATCTAAACAGTTATATTCAGTGTACAAGTGGGGTAAACATCTTTACAGGGAGTAGAGCAGATGAGAAGTTATAATCTTTACATACATTGTTTCTCCCCAGAAAATTTATAAAAGCAAGGTGCTGGGCTCTGCATGATAGTCCAGAAGAACCCCATGAGAAAGAGCTGGCACTGTAATATTTGGGAGAAGATTAAACAGAAAAATGAAACAGGTCAAAGTTTGATGTGTTCGAGGAAAATAAAAGCTGCTGTGGTAGTAGTATCTTGGCTATAGGGATTTGCTATGTGTGACCATATTTGTGTTTGTGTACACTATATGATAGACCATTAACCAGAGGCCAAGGTAAGTACTGCGAATTTTAAATTTTCATATAGGTTATATAACAGATATCCATCAGAATGTTGCTGATATCAGATTTATCTGGGGTAAACATATTTTTACATATGTTTAATATAAAGGCATTTAGAAGATTGAGCGATCATATTTGATTGAGATCAAGGAAAATCATGTACTATTATAAATTTTTATTTAAAGTAGATCATATTTAGTATTCAAGGAGGCAAATATTCTGCTCATTCTTTAAAATCTATCTGAATCATTATTTCTTTTTGGAAGGTACTCTGATTTTACCTTCTTGAAATGTTTTTTTTCTGCTATTGTCCCAAAGTTCATTATTTGATTCTTTACTGTCTCCTTAGATTATGGTAGTCTTCTCTGAGCTTTATACACTCTGAAAACTACTCTATTTTAGCACTCTTTGCATAGGGATTAAATGCACAACTGTCTTATCTGAATTCATGTTCCCCCACTTGCTATGTAACTTGAGTAAATTGTTTAACCTTTATGTGATCCAAATTTTTCATCTGTAAAATGGGAATAACAATAACACCTACTTCACAGGGTTGTCAGGGCTAAATGAGATAATACATGTAATGTCCATAATGCAGTAGCTGGCAAATAAATGTGCTCAAATAATATTAGCTATTTCTTTTATCATTGTTGCTGTATTGTATTTTGAAGATGGCATCCACTCAACTGACTTGTTTGATTAAACAAAACTCCCTTGTAAAGCATACTAAATGATTCCCACAAAGACTTCTAAAACAGAGTTTATCATCTAAACAATTCTTTTTATAAGTGGAAGTCTGTATTATTAATTACATTCAGACAATAGTTAAAAATAGGAAGTATGCTTATCCTGTTATTAGGCCATCCTATTATAAACCCATCATTTCTGTAGACACTGACTTTTAATTAACATATCTACAAATATTAACTCAGTTTTAGTTCCTACTATCTGTTCTCAGGCCACTTTCATATCTGGCTTGGATTATGGTATTCACTTCTCAACTTTCAAAACATTCTTCTAAATCATTAGAATGTTATTTCTTTTTAATTTCAAGATATTAAGGGGATACAAATATTATTGTTACATGGATATATTTTATAATGCTTAAGTCAGGGCTTTTGGTGTGCCTATCACCTGAATTAAGTGTTCATTGTACCAGATAGGTAGGTTTTTCCCCTTCCCTTTCTCCCCTCCAACCTCTTCTTGATTTCCTATGACCTTTACATCTCTTTTTGCCCATGTGTGTCCATCATAAGCCCTCAATTATTAGAGAGTACATTGGGTGTTTGTTATGCCATTCCTGAGATACTTTACTTAGGATAATGGTCTCCGATTCCATCCAAGTTGCTGCAAAAGGCATTATTTCATTCCTTTTTATGGCTGAGTAGTAATCCATAGTATAAACATACCACATTTTCTTAATCCATTCATGATTTGATGGGGACTTAGGTTGATTTCACATCTTTGTGATTGTGAATTGTGTGCAGTAAACATTTGAGTGCAGAAGGTTATTTCAAAAATGTAAATTTGATAACATAATTTAAAAATATTTCAGTAATTGCTCTTTTCTTCAAACACTTCGCCATGATCCCCAGGGCCTGTTTTATAGTATTATGCACTTCATCATCAATATTATCATAGGTTATTTTCTATCATCGTCATCATATCATCATTTTCTATGTACCAAGACTTACATTGAGTATTTTATGCGCAATTTTCCTTTTAATCCTCACAAGACCTCATGAGGTATTTTATTATCCCCATGTATGAAATGGAGAATCCAAGGTTTAAAGAGGTCAGACAACTGGTCTAATATCAAACAACTCGAAAAAACGTAGAGTCAGATTTCCAAGCCTAACATTAGACTGACACCCAAGCTCTTGGCATTAAACGTTAAGTTATATTATCTCACCCATAAGTTTACTGATTAAGAGAAAAATGAACAAATATACAATTAAATAATCTCCCTTCCCTATCTTCCTTCTGCTTAGTTTCAGCTTCATTTCCTGCCACCCTTCCCACTTCACCACACAGGGTACATTCGAATCTTTCTTTTCTTTGCACCGCAATGATCAACCTTGACTCTAGGTTTTCACACGCGTTAGACCGTATTTCTGGAGCATTTTCCATATTCCAATTTATTAAGATGATAGCATGAAGTGATGGCTTCGATGATACTTACTCTATTATACTTTTCATCATCTGTTTCATTTTTATCAGGCGACTTCCTTTTGTTCTCCCAGTTATGGTTTGATAACACTCTTTTAAATATCAATTTATGTGTCTCAGTCTCCACTAGATTGTAGGTATTATGAAGGCAAATACTGTGTGTTTCTCATACCATAGCGGTTCCCAACTTTTTTGACACCAGGGACTGGTTTTGTGGAAGAACAGTTTTTCCACCGATGGGGCGTGATTGGGAGGTGTGGGGTGGGCGGGGCTGCCTGGGCTCCTCCTCAGATTGTTAGGTGTTGGATTCTGCGCAGCAACCTGGATCCCTCGCATGCGCAGTTTGCAGTGGGGTTCGGGTTCCTATGAGGGTCTGATGCCAATGCTGATCTGATGAGGGAAGCTCAGGGGGGGATGCAAGATGAGGAGAGGCTGTGGGTGCTGATGGGGCTTCGCTCTTCTGCGGCTGGCCTGTTGTGCGGCGTGGTGCGGGGGTGGGGTTGGGGTTGGGGGCCATGGTTGTACAGCACTGAATTACCAGAGTACCTGCTGGCAGGTAATAGACACCTGGGAATGTGAAAGGAAAATTGCACTTAGAGTTAAACAGGCAAGGAAGACTTTACTCAAGATTTATTACAAAGGAGGAGAGGTACTGAACTTAACTTTGCTGAAACACAAGTTGGGAAGATTTTTAAGAGCTGAGGTGAGCTAGTGGAAAGTACAGTCATCCCTATGTATCTGCAGATTTCTCATTTATAGGATTCAACCAACTGTGGATCATAAATACTGAAAACGATGTTGATTATGTTAATCCGTGATATGTTTTTCCATCTGTTTCCATTTTCTCCAAATTTCCTTCCTTAGTATTTCCTAGTTCTCCTGTAGAGGTCTTTTACTTCCTTAGTTAAATATATTCCTAGGTATTTTATTTT